>JAQMYG010000023.1:19653796-19677611 GCA_030014215.1 Clariallabes teugelsi | reverse complement strand
AAATAATTAAATTTGCTTTAAATGTAAAACACAAAATCTGGCCAGATACTAATATTTCACTGGCCTAGCCTTGATTGCGATGCAGATTTGGCGTGGCGTGCTTTCAAAAACCCTTACGCAACATCATAACGTTTATTTCTGCCCAGTCTTGCGTTACCATTTTGGCCGCGATATCGCATTGATGGCGGGAGAGTCGATGCGAGTGCATGCTCGCTCTCACTTTCCTTGTTAAACATAGCTGTGATTTTTTCTAGTGTCGATTTTTTTCTTTATTAAGCAACTACACCTACCGTTTAATTAAGCTTTTTTTTTTTCCCGACCAGATTTCTCTTGCGTGGTTGATGGTTCAGCGCTGTCTCTCCAGGTTTTGAGTTTGATGATGAGTTTGACAGTTCTTAACCCAATTACAGTCATTTCAGCAATCATTTTCTTTGATTGATCCAGACCAATAATTTGACCCTTCTAAAAAAACAATAACTTTTAACTACGACGATGTGATACGTCTACTGAGAGGTTTGTTTAAGAAATAAGAAACTACTCGCTGCATCAATTAGTGCTAAATGAAGTTTTGTCAACTGAAACATATTAATCAGTGCAGTAATTATGCAATTAAAGCCTCTTAAGTATTTGCTTATTTATATCCAAATGATGACTAATTTATGGCAGTGTATATCAGGTCGCTTATAAGATGAAATGGTTAATCAGTCATTTAGATGCCTATTGTAACGATATAACAACCGAAGCAACAACAAATATGTACATAAATATGTGATTATTGATAATGTAATTGTCCTATGGTCTACACTATTATATTGTGGCTCAAATCAAAATGGAATCCAAAGCTGGTGAACAATGCTATCTATGGTCACTCCTTTTTAAGAGATCGATCTATAATTGGAAAATTTGCTACTTGGCTGGTCCCAGATGCACATTACTGTATTTCATTTACATGTAAAAAGGTCTAGAGCTGCTTTCAAGTGCAGAAATTCCATATGTATACATATACATTGTTCTTAACTTTAAACAACTCAATCAAAACAGAACTATCTGACAGATAGCAAAAATATTAGACCAAATAGTTGATTTATCCACCATCTAAAAGAGAATAAACACACTAGTAAACTCAGCAATATCAAAAGGCCTGGAAAACATGTCGGGTACATAACAGGGGAATTCTTTCCCCGGGGAATAGAAATAGACCTAGGCAACAGTCGGCCAGATCGAGACCACCACAGGAGGTAGATCTACACTACAAGTCAAAAGTTTGGACACACCTTCTTAGTGTTTTTTTTTTTTCCTCAACACTGTACATCAATGCTGAAGACTTTGAAGTGATGACGGAAAACATATGGAATCATGTAGTCAACAAAAATGTTAAATAACCCAGACTATGTTTTACATTTTCGATGATTTAAAGTCGATCTACCAAATGATGGTCCCAGTACGTGTAAACCAGATGGGATGACATGATGTAGCAGCCATGCTGGTCAAGTCTGCCCTCAATTCTGACTAAGTGACCAACAGCGTCACCAGTGGCGCACTCCCACACCATCACGCCTTCTCCTCCATGCTTCAGTAGGAACCACACATTCAGGAACCTTCCATTCACCCCTTCAAACTCCAACAAACACAAAGTGGTTAAAACCAAAAACCTTAAATTTGGACTCAGACCGAAGGATGGTTTTTCCGCTGATCAAACGTTCATTCCTTCTGTTTCTTGGCCCTTCGGTTTCAAAGCTCTTCTGCTTGTTGTTCTTCCGAAGTAATGTTTTCTTTGCCGCAGTTCGACCATGAAGGCCTGACTCACGCAGTCTCCTCTGAACAGTGGATGAAACAGAAATATGTCTGCCGTTCGAACTCCGAGAAACATTTGTGTGGGCTCTAATCTGTAAGGGGCTGTAAACCGGTGGTTTCCGAAGCTGGTCAGTCTATTAAACTTATACACTGCAGAAGAGTCAGCTCTTGGTCACCCATTCCTGGGACGGTCCTCATGAGAGCCAGTTTAGTCATATCGCTCGATGGTTTTGGCGAGTGCACTTGGGGGCACAGTCAAAGATCTTGAGATTTTTTTCAATTAACTGACATTTCTTAAATTAATGATGCACTGTTTTTTTCTCTTTACCTACCCATAATATGGATTTGAACAGTAGTTGTAGTAGCGCTAATAGGGCTCAAGAAATGTCACAAATGAACTCTTGATGAGACACACCCGTGAACTGAAAACCATTTTAGGTGTCTACCTCAAGAGTCTGATAAGAGAATGCCATGAGTGTGCCAAGCTGGCATCAAAGTTAAATGTACTGTAACTACTTTGGACGATCTAAAATATGAAACATATTCTGGGTTGTTGAACATTATCAACATATCTGGTTGGATATCTTCAGTAGTAATGTACAATGTTGAAAGTCTTTAAAAATAAATTAAGAAAACCCTTTGAAGGACATGGTGTGTCCAAACTTTTGACTGGTTCTGTATGTTCTCCAAAGTCAACGATCAAGAGAAGAATTTTCTAGAGTAAATACAAAGGGTTTATCAGAAGATGTAAACTAAATATAGTAAATCTTACAATCAGGAAGACCAGATTATGGATGGGGACAGGAGAGACAAACATCTACTAGTACCAGAATGATGGGAAAAGAAAAGCATGGAGAAAGGAAGGAACTGCTCATGATCCAAAGCCTACTATCGATGACTGTCGACATCCTCAGCAAGATAAATCGTGAAGTGTATAGAGAGGTCCATATAAAAGTTCTCAGTACTGTTACTCAGAACTCATTGTTCCTCAGTGCAGATGGACAGCATAGTATAAAAGCAAGCCAAGATGTTATAAGGCAAAGGAGTAGAATCTTCTCTAACTGCACAAGTCAACTGCCTGACCTGAATCCAGCTGAGCTGCATTTCACTTTGCTGAAGCTGAAACACGCCAAGAACAAGCGGAAAACTAAAAACCGAAGTATAGACTGAAGTCTGGCAGAGCATCACCAGGGAAGAAGATGGCCCGAGAGGTCTTTGGGTTTCAGACTTTAGGTCTGAATGACTTTAGTCATTGCATGCAAAGGGTTTGCAACCAAGTATAAAATGTATGTATTTTTAGCTTGTCCAAACTGACATCATATTCATGATGTCATTTCCTCTCGAATATACCGTCACAGACAGCTGAAAGAACATTAACATTTTCAGATGTCCAAATATATATGGACCTGACTGTGCGCTGTGTTAAAACGTTCTTGTTGTCACATACCAAAACTACACCCCTAGAATGCCAATGCAGCAGGGAGATATTTCTAATTTGACAGGTAATATGACTGACCTTGCTTGTCCTGAATGGCTGGATGTTGATTATCCACATCATTCATTTTTTTTTTTTTTCTTTCTTGCCCTGGGGCAGCCGCAGAGACCAGAGTTTAGTCTCCGAGTAATTCTTTTATTGACAGCTGTCCCAATGCGAGAGCTCGACCAATTTACAGAAATATTAACACTTAAGTCACTGATAGCACTGTTTAATGCAATATCTACTGTTAGCCATTTATCTCATTTTATCCAAGCGCATCAGAATTGCAACTGATTAAATTTAACTTAGGAAGCAAAAAAATAATCATATTTAAAAGGCTGCACAATTAATTGTGTTAAAATCTAAATCATAATATCGATCTGTCCAAAAGGCTGCAAGTTATTACATACGCATAGTCTGGAATTTATGTAGAGTTTATCGATCAGAATTTAAATATTTGTTAATTTTTTTTAAATACTTGAGCTGATCAAGTATACAGCTGTGGCCAAAAGTTTTTTCGAATGAAACAATTTTCACAAAGTATGCTGCTTCAGTGTTTTTAGATCTTTTTGGCACATGAAACTGACGTATAATTACAAGAATTTCATAAGTGTCAAAGGTTTTCGGTGGCACGGTGGCTTAGTGGTTAGCACTGTCGCCTTGCACCTCCAGGCCCTGGGTTCGATTCCTGCGTCAGGTCTGTGAGCATGGAGTTTGCATGTTCTCCCCGTGCTTCCTGGGTTCTCTGGTTTCCTCCCACAGTCCAAAGACCTGCAGGCTAATTGGAAGTCCCAAATTGCTTGTGAGTGTGAATGTTGACCAGAGGTCCTAACGTGGTCATTCAAAAATGGGGAAATAAATACAATGGTCACCATTGGCCTCCACGGTCCCTAGTTGGACTACAGAGGTTCCAGGATGGATAGATGGATGGAGGGACGGAAAGGCTTTTATTGACAATCACATTAAGTAAAGTCAATATTTGACCCTGACGTGCTGTCAATCAACTTCTGGGCCACATCCTGACTGATGGTGCAGCCCATTCTTACATAATCAATGCTTGGAGTTTTTGTGGGTTTTTGTTTGTCCACCCGCCTCTTGAGGATCGACCACAAGGTCTCAATGGGATTCAGGTCTGGCGAGTTTCCTGGCCATGGACACCAAAATTTTTGTTTTGTTCCACGAGCCACTTAGTTATGACTTTTGCCTTATCGTGAGGAGCTCCATCATTCTGCACAAGGCATTGTTCATCAGCAAACTGTTCTTGGATGTTTGGGAGAAGTTGTTCTTGGAGAATGTTTTTGTACCATTCTTTATTCATGGCTGTGTTCTAAGGCACAATTGTGAGTGAGCCCACTCCCTCGGCTGAGAAGCAACACCACACACATGAATGGTCTCAGGATGCTTTACTGTTGGCATGATGCAGGACTGATGGTGAAATTTTTATATTCGTGTCATTCTCAACACTTTTCGCCAGTAATGTATATTGGCAAATCAACTCTTAACAGCAAATAATGACACAAACAAATCATTAAATGTGTGTCAAAAATAATTGTGACAATTTTTTTGATCGAATCAAGCATCCCTAATTCATTATAAAGCAAATCTCTGAGATATACAGTACAAAGCAACCATTTAAACACTGACCTTGACACACACAACCCCACACACACAAGCATAAATCATAAACACAACCACTGAGCTGCTCAGTATGCAGTGCGGCTGTGGGTCGTGCCCCAACATTACAGACTGGAGACACGCTCCATGTCCCCTTGTGTCCCGTAACAGCAGTAGTGTGCTATATATGCATGCATTTACTCCTTGGAAAGACAAGCTGGCCCACTTCAACACTCAACCTCTGTAAACGCGAGTGCAAGAAGCCGGCTTAATAGCGAGTAGAAAACAAAAGGGACAATTACATCATTTGTTTGTTCCGTCACTTCTGTGTAAATGGCTTCATTAAAAAAACACACACAGCAAGAGTAAGCGAGAGAGCAAGAGAGAGAGAGAGAGAGAGAGAGAGAGGGAAAAGTGGGTCGTACCTAATTTATATTCAAACATAGACGTTGAGTTCAGACCCATAGAACAAACCAAGTGTAACATGTAGCGCATAAAAGCTAAGAAAAGATCTCAAAACCACCCACATAGTTGTGGTGGTGTTAAAAACAGGTTGATTGGTACTCAACTGCGGCTCTGATGAATCCTCTTTTCCATCCACTTAGATACTAAAACACAACACATAACAATACATGAATTAACTTCAACAACTCAGCATTAAAGGACGAGTGTGAGGCTACTAACCCAAAAACTCATGTGCACTTCTGTATGAGATTTTCCCCCATTACAGGTTGCTGCAAAACTTACCTAGTGGTACTATATTGGTAGCATCAGTTCTTCACATTCACCGCGTTACAATGTTAATGGATCTCTTGATTCTGCCTAGAGGAATGACTGGAAAATATCACATGTTTAAATCAAGGATGTACAAACTATCGCCAGCATTTCTAATCTGTTAGAGTTTGCATGTTCTCCCAATGCTTGGTCGGTTTCCTCCAAGTATTTCGGTTTCCTCCCACAGTCCAAAAGCATGCAGATTAAGCTAATTAACATGGTCTGTAGTTTGTGAATGCGTGTATGAATGTTGATCGGAGGTCGTACAAACGGGAATAAATACAGTGGTCACCATTGGCCTCCATGGTCCCCAGTTGGACTACAGATGTTCCTCGATGGATGGATGGAATAGTCAGATAAGAAGCTCTCAAAAATAGTCTTTAGCTCGTTTAGATGTGCATTTGTTCTACAGACTTTGATGAAATTTCATCAACAGCATTTATCCTGCCCCAGTGGATATTAATGCTTGTTGCAATTCCTATTTTTGGCAATAATTACAATCTGATCCATAATCCATAATCGTTCAACAATTGTTCAACCCCTATAGAGATAAGCAAATGAAGAGAACATCAGCTTATATGTGAAATAGTGAATATTAATATTTTATATAAACGATGCTCCTCCACCCTACAGAAACTTGATACCGCTATAACCGCTTTTATCACCAGCCCTCATATAAACACATTTTCATTACATACACTTCTACTATATCTTACATCAATTTTAAGCATCAGATTTTTGAGCACCCAATATACCATTACAATAGAAAGCTTAGAATTAAACTCGATCCAAGCTTAGATTTTTTTTTTTTTTTTGTACATGCTATGTGTAAGTTAGGAATAACAAAAGCCTCATTTGTGACTGAATGACCTAGCACTGGAATATAATCTAGATAATAACAATAATATAATAATATATGGATGCATTAACAAAGTGCACAGACATATTTTTACAGATACATGTGTAAAACAATTACTTTTTCATATCTTTGGGATTCCTGTTGACCCGAGCTGCGTAAAGCCTGTGGTTGTGGCCTGGTAGACCTTCTAAGGTCACCCCGCTGACCTGAAGCACTAGGCACTGCCCTGATGATGTATAAAGCAAGGAGAAATAAAATTCTTTATTCCAGCCTCTATTCCACTGCTACAGTAAATCCCATGTCTGTTATAGACCAAAGTCTTCACTTGAAAATGAGATAAGCCACATGTAGCAACATTTTTAGCAGCAGTGAGCCTGTGTAGGTCATTATGGGGGGGAAATGGCTGTGAAAGTTAAGAGGTTAGGCATGTTTTTTTTCCAAAAAGAGACAAAAATATGGCTTTTGAAGCAAGGGAGTAAATACTTACCACTGTATCCAAATTTTTAATCTGTTAATACTTTTGCAAACTATAATAACTAACAAAAAAAAAAAAAACGATTATAATAGTGATTTATTTTGGCTAGTCAACTTGACAGCTCAGGGACTGTGCAGCATTAAAAACATATTTAATGCATAATTCCAGGTTCATATCAATACAAACAGCATTAGTAGAGGCTAAATAAATTGTATTACACACTCGAATTCAGACACATGTTGAGTCAACCTGGTGCTTCGGCTTTGGCCACTTGCCGGGCTTAGACAGAGAGCCAGAAGGGGAGCTAAGATGGATGACGGGGGCGTCTGCTCTCCCGCTGCAGCGGTAAATAAACATGTATGCGAGTGAACAGAGATAGAGGTGCTTTTATGGCAGAGTGTTTGCTCTCCTGCTGGAGTGGCACTGGAGGCGAGCCACGGTCGCCGTACCCTGCCGGCCTGCAGAGGAACACTGGGTCCTTTCAAGAGCAAAGCCTGCAGCCCACACAGGGTCGACCTGGTGCGAAAAACAAAACGAGGGTTCTTACAGTCCGAGCCAGCTATCGGTGAAAGGAGGATTTGTGTATGCTAACGCATACAAATCTATGGTAAGAAGGTGGTGTCATTTCTATTTCTGCGCGACACTGAGAAGGTCAGTGTTCTCCAAAGCTGTTAATTGCGAGTTTGGGTTTGATAGGCTAATTGTTGCCCTTGTAGTCACGCACTCCCTCTCTCATGGAAACCTGATAATATTAAATCCCAGCTCTCAGGTGCACAGAATAGATTTTTCTGCTTATGATTCACTTCTGAAAGCAGTACATCGCCTGAATAATGATATCTTTTTGAGGCTTCCTGAGTTGTTTTTTTTTTGCATTTGCTAAAGGAAGCAGTTTTGTCTTCTGTGTTCCCTCCAAAGGCAGACCACACAAAGCGCATGTCTAGGCTAGAACGTCAAAGTTTTCTGATTTCTAGTAGAGATGCCTCCGTGTGCTGATTGTGGTCCACATCATTTGTTTCTCTTCTTCAACCCTTCCAGCAGATTTTCTGTTGACAGCTGCGACAAACTGGAAGAACTTCATATTTAATCAAACCGGATCTCTTGCCCAATCCTTGTCATCCACGCTCATTAGCTCAATCTGGGTCAACAGTGACTTCTCTCTCCATTTCTGTCCCACTAATCACTTGACGGTGGCAACTGCACAAAGGAGCTGGATTCGGTTCCTTCAGCGTACTCTTACAAATGCTAAAAGGTTGCCAGGGACAACAGCTTGAGGCAGGGACGTTGGCCAGATCAGAACGCCTCTCAGTGAGGTTGTGGTTCGAGCCGTGCCAGAGCAGCACTAATGAACTACAAAGCTTTCTTTCAGCAGTGTTTAGGATGTTCCTGCTTGTGCTCATGCTTGCCCTGTGTTTGTCTCTTGTGTAGGTTCGACTATCAGGAGCTGCTCCACAACTCCACCTTCTGCCTGGTTCCTCGTGGACGGCGCTTGGGATCCTTCCGTTTCCTCGAGTCCTTGCAGGTACGACAGCTTTAGCCAGGTTAAACTGGTCAATGGTCGGCAATCGTGCACAACACAAAAATAAATAAATAAATAAAATCCACAAACATCCACCTTGTGGCTGGAAACTCCAAACACTGAGGAATGGTCCAGGGGTTTCCTGGTAAAGGCATTGGGTGGGAAACTGCAGCATATATTTTTTGGCTTACTGGCATTGTGTGAAAGGGCCGGAAGCTCACATTAGGGCACCTGCAGCGCCGCTGAGGAGTGCTGAATAGACAAATCCACAAAAAAAAAAAAAAAAAAAAAAAACTGAGTTTGGCAGCCTTACCCTCACAGTAACTCCTCCTCAAGATCCCACGTTTTCTCATTCCGCTGGTCCAAGTTCACTGTCTTCTTTGCGCCATCGCTTTTCCATTCACTCCTCTTTAGAGCGTCTTTTCTTTAGCGCCAGCCAAAGCCACATAAAGCACTAAAGAACTGGCAATTATCAGTGGATTTGTAAGCGGAAAGTTCTAGAACGTCCTCTGACCCAACATCCCACCCTCCAAACGCACAAAAACACGCACTCCATCCAGACTTAGCTCGGCTGACGCGCTAATATCTCTGACGCAATCAATCTCAGGTTCCAAACCTAACACAATGTGCATACATACCTGACTATCGGCCAGGAGCAGCGTCTTTCCTCTACCTCTAAATCCACCTTCTCCAAGTGGGAACACACACAGGCAAGATCTAGACTGAAGATGTAAACAGAAATTAACTTTTGTTGTTGTTGTCCAAGAATAGCACCAAAGAAAACTCTCTTCGTATAAAGGCTGGAAATCACTGCACCAGATGGGACTGATGATGGGACGTTTGATCTCTGCATGTTCTTAAAGTTATACTCTCCTAAGATTTCTCTCAAATAATTAACAACGGAACAAAACACACGCTGCGAGATAAAAAGCAAACTTTGAACACAACATTTCTGGGAGTGCTAGTACAGCATCTTTGATAAACAAGAGGAAAAAAGGAATAGCAGAGTGAATTTAATAATCCATGGCTCACCCTCCCACTGCTGATCAAAGGGAAGGATACTGTTTAATTAGCAGCCCAGGGTCCACAAAACGTCAGGTGCTCTTAGTGCCGCTTCTTTGGGAGGACCGATAGAGGGGTCGAGGCATACTTTGGGATAACCTTTCAACCTGATCCGACTGAACAAGAATTCTGTCCTTAATAGGATTTTTTTTTTTTTTTTTTTTTAATATGGAGAGTACATTTCTTAACCTACTTTGTTTAGCAAACTATTTTGGTGAACCTCAATGAATTCTTCTTTCCTGTCTCCCCATCCCCAGGCGGCCTGTATCCCAGTGTTGCTCAGCAACGGTTGGGAGTTGCCCTTCTCTGATGTCATCCAGTGGAACCAGGCAGTTATCGAGGGAGACGAGAGGTTGCTGCTTCAGGTATACTGCACGCTAACAACTGTTGAGAGCGATCAACTATTACATGCTAGTGGAGGACCGTACAGCCTTTCACTTAGCGTGTGTCCCCCCCCTAGATAAAATCCCTCTCTCTGTTCCATAAGGTGCCGTCTACCGTGCGGGCGGTGGGCGTCGACCGGGTGCTGGCTCTGAGACAGCGCACCCAGATGCTTTGGGAGGCCTACTTCTCGTCAGTGGACAAGATCGTTCTCACCACTTTAGAGGTGAGCGTAAGGCGGTTTTTGTATGTAGGTTTCAGGCAGTGACGATCCGGCAAGGACTGTCAGGGGAAATTAAAACGGGGATGAAGATGCTTCGCATCATTAGCACCCACTTAGTGCTGTGCCTTCAGGTTAATTGCCAAGCACAATGTTGGTTTTTATGTAAATGAAAAGAGCCCACACTGCCCTCTGCTGGAGAAATTGAGAATGTAGTTTTGGAAAAGCATGCAAACAGATTATGATTAGAGATGATAATAATAATAATAATAATAATAATAATAATAATAATGAGACTGTCCATTTCAGGAGGTAAATAAACAGTAAATTGATTCACTTTTGCCATCTGTTAGATCATCAAGGACAGAGTGTACGCCCACATCTCAAGGAACAAGTTCATGTGGAATTCTCTGCCTGGAGGTCTGCTGGTGTTGCCTGAATACTCAATCCACCTGGCCCATTACCCTTTCTACTATCTGAATCTCGGTAAGTATTAAAGAACGGCGAGGCAAGTTGCTCCTTTTACAACACACATCTAGTGCTTTTCTTTCACAAGACCAAAAGTCGAAATTTTCTGTAGCAGTCTCAGTCCTCCATATCTTCCATTAATGCAGGAGTCATGCCTGGCCAGGAATTCACTGCCGTCATCCATGCCACATCTCCGCTGGTTTCCCAGTCTCAGCCAATTATGAAGCTCCTGCAGGTGGTGTCCAAGTCGAAATACTGCTCACAGGTACACCAGCTGTTTCCAGAAAAACATAATTTTCTTCTCTGTTGAGCTTTACATGCCGTATTCTACTCCACTCTGGCCCTTTACAGATTATCATCTTGTGGAACAGCGAGAAGCCGCCCCCTCACCGGAGCAAGTGGCCGCCCATGCCAGTGCCCCTCGTCGTCACAGATGGCAGAAGGAAAGTAAGTGTGTCTCCACACGACGGTACAGTCAAGCTGCGGCCATATGCAAAGAACAAACACGCATTTTCCAAGGCTCACTCCATGACTTACTCTGCTTCTTCTTACAGACGAGCAGCCGGTTCCTGCCACATGTCGCGATTGAGACTGAAGCGGTGCTCAGCCTTGATGAAGACTCGGTGCTACTGACTAGTGAGGTTAGACTTTCCCTTTTATAATAAATCCAAGAGCAAGAATTGTGATGATTATTTTTGAAAGTCTTGGTTTAACATTTGCATGAATAAGTCTGAACTTTGAACATTCTGACTTTTGGCATTAAATAGTGTGGTATGATCTTTATGGCTAAAATAAATGCAGAGAAAAACAAACATTTATAATGATTAAATGTTCATTAATGTATTTACAGCACAGTTTAGGAAATAGTAGAGTTGATGCAAGTGAAGGAGACAATCATTAGGCTTAAAAAAAAAAAAAAAAATTTTTTTTTTAACTGCAACAGACCTCGAAGAGAAATACCAGAAACTTTGAGAGTTGCCAAAATTAATTTCATATATTCTTAAAAAGAAGGAATGCGCTGGGGAGCTCTGCAAGACCCGAAGGCAGGGAAGATAATTAAAGTCTATTTCCTTGGCGAAGAAAAACCCCATCTCAACATCCAGCCAAGTCACGGACGGAAGTAGGAGTAACAGTGGCAAAGTCTACAATCAAGAGGCACCTTTAGGAATTTAAATACAGAGAGATTTACCTCCTCAAGCTGTACACCACTGGGAACTCTCAGAAGCAGAAAGGCCAGATTAGACTTTGCTGGAAAACATTTTTTTTTTTTAAAGCCTGGAACAGGATTCCTTGTACTGATGAAACCAAGATTACTGTGTACCAGAAGTACATGGAAGGGAAAGGAAGGGCTCATGTTTCAAGACAGACCACGTCATCTGTCAGATATGCTGGAGGCCATACATGGCATTTGTATTTATGGCTATCACTGGGACTTGGGTTACTGGTGGTCATTGATGATGTGACTCCTGATAGGAGGATGAATTCTACAGTGTATAGAGCGCTGCGTTCTGCTCAGATTCAGTCACTCTGCAAAATGTATAGGAGAGCGCATCACAGTGCGCAAAGACGGAACCCAATGCTGAGAAAGGGAATCTTCTTACAGGGCAGAGTCAGTCACCTGATCTCAACCTGATTCAGCATTCAGTTTGTTTTCAGGAAGTGAAAATCATGCTCAAAGACCCACAAACAAGAAGCAACCGGAGAAGCAACTGGAGCCAGCTGCAGTAAAGCCCTGGGGGAAAGCGTCTCACGGGAGAAAATTCAGCATTTAGTTATGTCCATTCAATTTCACTTCAATTTAATGGTATTTGTATAGCGCTTTTAACAATGGTCATTGTCGCAAAGAAGCTTTACATAATCAAAATAAAATAATAAAAAAATATGTATGAATCAGAATTATCAGATCGTCCCTGATGACTGAGGGAAAACTCCCTGAGACAGCAGTAGGAAGAAACCTTGGGGGCTCAACAGGGAACCCATCCTCATCTGGGTGTCCATGGGATCCAGATTTCAAAGCATCAATGACTGCAAGTTTTTGCAACCAAGAATTGATAATAATAATCCTAATACATTTGATTGTTAGATTATCCAAAAAATTGAGGCTGTGAAAACGGAGGGACCTTGTTTATAAAAAAATTAAATAAAAAAAAAAGGCTACAATTCCTAAACAGTTAACGTAATTTTTTTTTTTTGTGTAATTTTTCTTAAATTAAAGCTGAAACTCTACAAGTCTAAACTCCAACATGCAAATCTTGATTCCTTTCTTCTTCTTTTTTTTTAAGAAGTACAAAAGCGGCAAAAGTACAAAAAAATTAGTTCTCTGGCAATCTTTAAACAACGACTTAAGACATACGTTTTTTTTTTCCTCTGTACTTTCTTGTTCCTTCACAACGGTGTTTGACTGATGGTACATAGTTAGTAACCTATTAACTCAGGGTAAGGATCTATCCAATGATGGAGACTTGAACATTTTTGTAAGTCGCTCTGGATAAAAGCTTCTGCCAAATGCGTCGTTGTGTCCGAATACTTTTGACCTGACCAGGTGTAGTTAAAACAACTGCATTGATTCTTTTCAGATCAACTTTGCCTTCCATGTGTGGCGGAGTTTCCCTGAGAGAATAGTCGGGTATCCACCCAGGAGTCATTTCTGGGATCCAGTGAAGAAAATCTGGGGCTACACCTCCAAATGGACAAATGAATACTCCATCGTGCTGACTGGAGCAGCCTTCTATCACAGGTACTGATGTACCAAGTTCCTAAAATTTTCCTAAAAAGTTTTCCTAATATTACTTCGAAATATGCTTGAATCAACAAAAAAGCTGATGTGTGGGTAATTTCGAAATCGCGTAACCTTTATAACGACGTTAAAATATCAGATCTTTCATAATCGCTCTCCAAATCGGAGCGTTAGCTCACGTTATTTCTTCTTTTCTCTCTGATAGGTATTATCATTACCTGTTTTCTCATTATCTGCCCCCTTCACTACGGGCATTAGTGGACCGCAGCTCAAACTGTGAGGACATCCTGATGAACTTCTTAGTGTCCTCTGTGACCCACCTGCCACCCATTAAAGTGGCTCAGAGGAAGCAGTACAAAGAGATGCCGAGTCCACAGGTGAGTCATTAGTCCGACACCTCAAAGCAGAGGTAATAACGAAGAAATAAAAGTAGGTTTGGTCACAGTTTAACGTTTTCATGTACTCCATTCTTTTCGTCTCTTAATCAGAGCACCAACATGGCCCCCTGGGCGAACCCTGAGCACTTTACGCAGAGACAGGAGTGTATAAACAGCTTTGCTAGCTGGTTCGGCTACATGCCCCTGGTGCACTCGCAGCTCCGTCTGGACCCTGTTCTTTTTAAGGATCACGTGTCTGTCCTGCGCAAGAAGTACAAGGACCTCGAGCGTGCTTGAGCCACGCGGAGAGCACAGACGACGTCTTTTAAAGTCGCCTCGGCATCTTTCAGAGCGCATAAACTCTGCAGAGGGCAAGAATCCCCCTTGCTAATAGAATCCTGGACTAACACATTATTGTGTGTTTGTGGAGTCAGTTCGAGAGCAACTTGACTCAATACATGAAATTGTATGTATGTATGTATGTATGTATGTATGTACGTACATGACCAATAAACCATTTCTGAAATGTATCGTGTTCTGAACTTGTGTTTAAATAGAAAATTTAAGGGAGAATTTTTTTCCATTATTTTTTTTTTATTATTTCATATAGAAAAAAAAACATGTAAAGATATTCAACTGTACAAAATATTTACCCTACGAAGATCATCACTGTGAAAATTTACGCATAGACTTACACTCCAGCTTCCACATGATTATAAAAAATAAAAAAGATGCCAGGAAGAAATATGTGAGACATCACATCGCGATCTCCTGCTCAAAGGCTCAGCAATTCCATGTTCATGACACACAGGAGACCCGTGTTTCAGGCTGGTTTCCCATCTGTCCCTCTTGAGATTACCTGGGATCACGCCTTAACACTTGGCCTAGAATTCATATCCCTAGATCCCTGCTAATCCATGAAAATTTTTTGTCTTTTCTTTTCTTTTTTTTTTTAATAGCAAGAAGTACAGTACACATCACCGATGAGAGCTGATGAATAGAGAGAAGCTCTCCACCTGAATCTTTCTCTCATTAATCAAGACTAAACAATGCAGCAGTAACAGGTAGCGGTGGATCTGCTGTCTTTAGCTGCCTGACTAGAAGAGACTTGATGGAGATCGGATTTACGAGTAAATAAAGGCAGACTTGACGGGTTTTTTTCCGGTCATTTGCGCATCGTGAGCATGGCGTTGATGTCCCACAGGAGGTTCCTCATCTGGTCCATCAGCACCTTCATCTCCTGATTCTTCTGCCTCACTTTCTGTGGAGAGTTTTTATGGAGTTTTAGAGCTAATTAAATAATTCTTCTGAAAAAATAAATAAATAAATAAATAAATAAATAAACAATGCTTTGAATCATGAAAGTCAAAATCTGCTAATTTAAACCATCTAAATGCCCGTTATTTTAAGGTAACAAACCATAAAGGAAAAAAAATATATATGTAATTTATTTCATTACTGTTTAAAGATTAATTTACGCAGCCTAGAAGGCGGAGAGATTTAACAGCTGTTCTGGAACACTCATTAATTTGTTATAAAGAGAAACACACACACACACACACACACACACACACACACACACACACACACACACACACACACACACACACACACACACAGGATAAAACCATCATGGCTCATTTGCTTTTGAAAGTATTTAAAGCCATGTACTTGCAATACGACATCACTTAGCAAGTAATATTTTATTCAAATGAGTTCTTTGTACTTCACTCAGGGCTGATTTGTGAAATATAATTATGACTCCTGAATAATCAGCTGACTTCATTTTATTTCCACATAACATTACTGAGTCTAGGCCTGAGTAACTGATCAACTCCAGATTATAACACTGTCTCCAGAGGCTTGTACAGTGGACACTATGCATGATGGGTGCATCGCTTCATGCGCTTCCCTTCTCACCCTGACACGCCCATCACTCTGGAATAGGATCAGTCTGGACTCGTCAGGTCACATGGTCAGTGATCCCGACGATTGATTTTTTTTTTTCTTGACCACATTTCCTTAAAGCCCTACCTTTAAAACTTTCTCTGCTTGATGCAGGCCAATAATTTGACCTTTGTTAAACAGTGATTTTTTTGTTTCTTTTGCCAGTGTATATAAGTGATATAAACTATACCATATATATTCAGACTGCAAGACAAATCACAGCATTACAGTATAATGTTATTCGTTTTAGAGTGACAACTTAAACAGGGAGGTCATAAATAAAACGCCAGATTATTAAGCAATAAAAGAAATTACAGAATGACATGTTGTATTTATGGTTACTTTTCATGTTGTCAAAACATCCATGAAACAAGTTCCTGTTGCCACAGAAAGACCTGTTTTTTAAATTATAGAAATGGTAAAATATTAGGAGCAAATTATAAACCTGTGCTATCCATAGTATACAGCCAAGTGTGCTGTAACAGAAATTTAATCAACACCTTTGGACCAAGGGCAATCAACAACACTGAGACTATGTTTGATCTGAATTTTTAATTCCAATTCAAGCCAAGAATGTTTTTTTTTTCCCCATATATCATCACTATAAATAATAAATTGGCACAAACCTCTAAAACTTCTTGTTTGTCCTGAGTCACGGGAGGGTTGCAGGGCTCCACTCGCACCGGAGCGATCTCGTCTCCGACATACGGCACCAGCTAAAACAACAACAATCAGTTTCATAACCACAACGTCTTTTACATGATGACTAGAAAGTCACAGGTTTACCTCGTTAGACTCCCGATTCAACTTCCTGTAAATGATTTCATATTACACGGTGTTTATTTATTTTTAATAGTGACAAATATGGTAAAACTGGGCGAATGTTGATGCTACACGAGCGTTTTACGTAACGCCGTTAGACCCGAGACGGTGATGTCATGTCCCACCTCAGCAGGAGACTCCTGAAGGTCAGAGGTCATCTCTACGCAGCGCTCGTAAAGCAGACGGAGCTTGCGGAAGAGCAAAGTGAGCTGGCGAAGGTGCTCCTGTAGTTTCCCGAAGCGGTCCTGATACGCCGCCTGACTCTGTGTCACACCGTTCGGCAACTAGAAGGAAGACGGACACAAAAAAATAAATAAATAAAGACACTAACAAAAAAAAACTTAAACAACGGGGTATTTACTTGTAAGTGCACCATCTTCAAGTAGACATTAGCAGTATGTGAAGTAAATAAAGCTTTATTTAAAGATTTGAAATCCAGAAATTTACACAAAACATGCAAATTCATCAAAGAAAAAGAATAATTCATCAAACAACAATAATGTTGTTCTGCTGAACATCATGACACGATCTTACAGATAGCAATAAATAATAAACTGCTTCATGACATTTAGTGAATTGATCATTAGTTTAGTTTAAAATACTGAGCACAGACACAATATCTGCACTGTTAGTGAAACGTTTGTACATTCGGCACAGGTATAGTGATGCAACATGAAGGCTAAATAAGGAAGAGTACACGACTCGACGTGCTGTTAAAGGAAACTATAGAGTGATGGATCCCAAGACTTCTTCCAATCAATCAGTGTTTTTCTTCCGTCTACACCACTGAAATGTGTCAAGGCTAACAGTCTTTTTAAAAACAACATATTAGCAGCAGTTCCTTCACCGGTCTTTTTTTCTTTCCTCTTTTATGAAGGAAATAAAACAAAAGCTCTGTAGCTTGTCATGTTATGTCATGATGAACCACATACCCATCTGTCCTGATGACAATAAAGCTGTTAAAAGAATCGGAAACTGCTAAACTAACTCGTCTTTAGAGGAAACTTCACCATAGCAACATTTACACATTTTTTTAAACAGTTTGTGTGTCATGAGTAGCACGCAAGTCCCAGTGCAAGCTGTTACTATAGAAACAAGTGGGGTAAAAAAAAAAAAAAAAGGGAAGAAGAGATGAAATTTTTTTTTTTAAATAAACAAACAATGCAGGTTGCATAAACATACAGTATACTGTGTGTGTGGATGTATGTGTATGTATGTATATACACTGCCAGGTCCAAAAAATTAAGCATTCACCGTGCCATCCTTTAAATAAGCTTATGCAAAGATGTCACATTATTATGTACTATAATCATATATTGGAATAATATGGTCATATTATTATAGTAATCTAATTAGATTATTATATTAATCTAATTCTATCAATCCAATATATTTAGATTGATAGAATTAGATTAATAATATATCATTACACTTATATCTAATATCTAAAACATAGATAATCTTTCCTCCCTATACTAAGATCCTGTTAATGTTTTCCCACGTGCACCCAGCCGCAGTCTCGTTCCCTCCACACACTGATTATATGCAGCAGGTGCCTCATTTAAAATAATTACTCCGAAGACGGTCACACAAAAGCGAAACAGCATCGAGTGCAACAAATTTAGACTCTTTCGATCTCAACACCTGCGTCTGTGAGCCACTGTAGGGGGAAAAAAATTATCAATAAATAATCATTTAAAAAAAAAAAAAAAAAAAAAAAACACTCCCTGTGGTTTAATTCACGTCAGTTCATTTGAGTGTTAAGACTCTCAAGATGGATTGGGAATTATTATTCCTTTCTATGTGTACCCATGTATGATTATCCAGTCTGGCAAGAAATGTCTAATTAATGTTAGAGATATCATTTAGTTACCAGGGCAACAAAAAATAAAATAATAATCAGTAATCACCAGACTTTTTTCTTTAGTAAAACCCTGTGTGTAACTAATCCACATCTAGTATAGTAATTTGTTCTGCGTACCTCAAAGACATGCTTTACTGTCTCCTTTAGAACTTTGTGGAAATCCTTAGATTCTTAAATGTACAGCAAATTTGTTGTCAGGCGATCAACACAAGCACAACAATGCACAGACAAAAAAAATCTGGAATTTGCTGGAATCCACCGACTGCATTTTTAAAATCAAACTGCTGCTTTCTCATAATTAGTGAGCGGAGTAACACATCTGGAACAGAAGCGCCATCCACCGCTTCCGCTTGCACGAGGTCACAGATGCTGACAGAATTTCCAAATAACAGACCTATAACTCCAGACCCACCCGCCCCCCCATAAGGTTCATGATGCATAATTTTTCGTTTGATTTTTAAGCATCCATTGAGCTGCCTCAGCAAGCACACCTTTTGGGAAGGCTTTGCAATAGAGTTTGGGGTGTAAATAAGGAGGTGTGTGTGTGTTCATTTAGCCACAATTAATGAGGTTGGGCTCTGGGGTCGATTGAGGAGACCTGGGGTGCAGTCAATGTTCCAGTTCATCCCAAGGTACTGACGGGACAATTAATGCTTATAGTCAATGACAGACTGATTTCCTGTACATTATATTATTAAATGACATCATACTTCTGGTTTGACAGCTGTGTCATGTGTGAGATGTTAATATTTTCAGTAATTCAATAATTAATGTTTCTGGGAGTAATCGCAGCTGATTGACAGTACCAGTCAAAAGTTTGGACACAAGCTTGGATACATTTTCTACATTCTAGAACAATAATGGATTTTTTCAGAACTATAAAATAACACTTTTTATAACCAGTCAGGTGTTATTTTAAAACATGAAGGTCGGCTGTTCTGGAACGGTTCTCGCAAGAACAGTATTGTGTCGAGTGTGTTTGTAAAACCCATCAAGCTCCATGATGAAACTGTCTCTCATGAAGATCTTCCCAGGAAAGTGCATTTGGAGATCAGCCTCAGAAATCACCAATTAAGCAGCACCTCAGATTAGAGCCATTATGAAGCTTTACAGATTATTGTGTATTTTGGATAAACACCTTCAGTATTGTTTTATAGCGTAGAAATTAGGAAAGACCAAAAAAGGGTGTCCAAACTTTCGAGTAGTGGTGTAGTAATAGCGAATAGTGGTGGTGGGACTGATTTTTAGGAAACAACACATACAAGAAGCATTGAACTGTGCTATTTAACTGATTATTAATCGATCATTGATTGGTTTAGTTAAACTGATGATTGATTAAGGAATGGTTATAGACTCCCATCACTATCCCTAAGGGGTTGAGGTCAGAGCTCTGTAATGGACTATAAAGTGAACTGGTGAACTGTAAAGCTAGAGCATGCAGAGACACTTTATACAGAGACCCACATACAGGTATGATGGTTTGGTCAACACCTACATTATAACACTATATGGACAAAAGTATTTGACCAAACTTGCAAAACCATTGTATCCAAATACATATACAGCGGCATACGAAATGAATTTTGGCCTTGAAACCTTGCAAGAAATTTTCCTTGGGACACGAAGCATTTTCGGGCCGAGCCGAACCACGTCTGGGAGTCGTTCAAAACTTGTTTGCTTCAGTGGAAAGCCAAGTGCGGCAAGTTTAAGTATTTTTTTGTTTTTGCTCCGAAGTTTTCAAATGAAGCCTCGCTACGAAGCATGTGTCTTTTCCTTGAGATTCACGTGACCAATGACAATCATTGACAAACAAATGACTGACTTGTTCGGAGCTTCACCTAGTTTAAGTTAAAGCTTGTGCACATGGAGTCTCACTGTTGTGAATCATTATATTGGAAACCTTTCTTTTTTAATTCATACATCAAGATTCAGGAAAACTAAGCCATACTAAGCATTTCATAAGGAACTTTACATTTCGTTCTTATCTAATATATGAAGAAGGAAAATGCACACAAAAATGCACACAAAAACTTTTGGTTTATATTAATGACCTCAATCTAACCTAAGGTAGGTTTTTTTTTTCCCTTTCTCTCGACAAATTCATTTTCTTTATTGTGTGTTTTAGTCATTGGTTTGGGTTTTGAATCCTGAACACTGACTGGCAAACATATATACAGTATATATTCTGTTCAAATATTCCAAACAGTAATTTCTTAGTTATATTTATGTTTCAAAGAAAGAAAGAAAGAAAGAAAAACATGAGGCCTTCCCTCTTTGTTCTTCCTTTTCCTTTCTGTTCTAGTTCTTCACTTAATTTTCAAAGATTCTGAGATGGTGATTATGTGCATAAACATGCCCTTTAAACTGTGGATTTTAAAACAACACACACACACACAACTGTCAATGATGAACGCAACATTACAGAACTGGCAGTTCTATGTCCATATTAATTGTGCTGCTTGCAATGTTACGATCTGTTTGCTGAGCAAAATTTGTCCACTAGGTGGCAGCACAATGAGCTCTAAAATGCAGCTCTGTGAATTTAACCTTTTGGTATTTAAGAGGGACATGGACACCTGCTGCTCCTTCTGTAACTCTGCACCTCTGTTTTGGACCTGTGATTATACTAAAAATTGTCGGTCAAATATTCTTGGTTTTATTCACAAAGTTTGTTTCCTGATTTTGTTTTTTTTCTTTTAAGGACGATATTTTTGGTTTCTTTGATTACAAAGAGGAGGAGGAGGATAAATATTGAACGGTAAACGGAATTTTTATCATTCATAAATGTCAATTTAATAGTAGTACTCCCCCTCTTTCTTGTATTCAAAAATGAAATTATGAGATACTTGGAAAGTAATAAGTTTAAAAAAATAAAAAAAAAACTCCAAAGCTATTAGAATGTTACTTTCATTTGAGTCATATGGGATAAATTATTAGTTCCTACTTCTGGCGCTCCTTTACAGTGTTTTTTTTTTATTGAAAATAATTAAAGTTTTTGTTTTGTTTGGTGATGTTACTGTGACACAGAAGCTCTGAAGCCTTATGGAGCACAAGGGGGCGTGTCCAAATGAATCCTTGGAATGGCGTGACCGACTCGTAAAGGATCGTGCACTCTTCAGTTAATTTTCAAAGATTCAGAGAAGTTGATTATGTACATAAACATCGTCATTGGCCAATGCAGCTGCGTGTAAATATTAATTGTGCTGCTTGTGAAGTTACGATCTAGTTGCTACACAAAATTTATCCACTAGATGGCAGCACAATGAGTCCGAGAATTAAGCTTCACGAAATTGAACCTTTTGATGAAACTATTGGCTGGGAGAAGCCTGGAGACCTAAATGAGGCTTCATCTCACCATCACTAGCTACACGAATAGAATAAAAATGGAAGAAGATAACAAAAACAAAAGATAAAAAAAAAAAAAATTTTATTTTGTTTTTATCATCAACTGCTCATTGTATCCTCTCTGGCAATGTTGTTAAAATTGTGTGTTGTTTGATTTTATTGTTATTGATTTCAGCAAAATAATAAAAAATTATCAATACGTTAAAAAAAAAAAAAAAAGTAACCTTTTGGTGAAACTATTAGCTGGTGAAGCCTGGACACGAGGCTTCATCTCACCATCACTGGGTCTACAGTCATGTTGGAATAGAAAAAGGCCTTACACAAACTCTTGGCACAAAGTTAAGTGAAGTATAGAATTGTCAAAGATGTCTTGTTATGCTGAAGCATTAAGATTGTCCTGATTGACTGAAACATGAATTCCATAATTAACAGGTTTGGACAAATACTTTTAACCATACATGTTGTGTATAAGGAGGTGTTCCACATATATATATATATATATATATATATATATGTGTATGTATATGTATATATGTATGTATGTATATATGTATGTGTGTGTGTGTGTGTGTGTTTAAGACTGTAAGTTCACCTGAGTAGCCCGTGTGATCTGGAAGATCTCCATGGTCCGGGTGACGATGTCCTGCACGGTGTCCTGTCCGATGCGACACAGGAACACGGGGGAGATCTCTCTGAGGGCGGCGGGGTTCGGGGGGATGGAGGAGGAGGAGGAGGAGGGGGGGGCCTGTCCGGGGACCGAGGGTCCTGAACCCGCGCCCATGTGGAGGCTCTGCGGCGGCGGCTGAAGCGGAACTCCACCCGGAACACCACCCAGACCCGCACCTGGAACCTTCTGGGGCAGAGAGGACATCTACAGGACAGGACAGCTACATGTTAGCATCTTAAACATCAACAACAACAACAACAACAACAATAATACACAACGCTGCTGCAGCTCTCTAACAATTAGTTACCTCAGAATGTTTACACAATGAATGTATTAGTATTAATGAATGAATAAATCAATTGATTAATTAATTAAATAATTGAAGTTCTCTGAGACTTACTTTTAAAACGCGAAGGTTTTAAAAAAAAGAAATCACACAGGTTTACGTCTTAGCGTAAAGGATCTACACGTTTCGCTTTCAAACGCCGCAGCAACACCGATCTGTCGTCACTTCCTGTTTCCGGTTTTAGTTTTTTTTTTTTTTGTCTCATTCATCGCGTTATTTTACCACCAGGGGGCAGCAAATCCATACACACGACAGATTTGTGTAACGAATATTCATTGTGATCAGAGTCTCTCAAACGCTCAGAATGTGTGCTCTTTTATCTTCTACACGCACAATATTATCTCATACGAACAAGTTATTATCTTAAAAGGCATACTAGGTATTTGCATGACAACCATGAGGACTTAAGACTCATTTTCAAAGTATATTTAGAGCAATATAGGATTCAGTTATTTGTTATCAGTCCTAGCTATAGAGATGCACACTGTATATCATGAACCTTTTTATTGTGCGTTATAATAATAATAATAATAATAGTAATAATAATAATAATAAGTTTAAATAATTTATTGACTACATTAGTTTAATTTGTGCTTTGATAGTGAGCTGTGTGGGCACAAGTTAAATAACCTGCTTCCAAAAAGATAATAGTTTATTTCCACAAGAAATGACAAACATACATTATATATTTTAATTTGATACTTAGTGTGTTGCTTTTACATAAAAAATCGACTTTCTCATTTTTATGTTTAATAACCGTTAAAATTTAAATTCTGTAATGTCAGCCTATGTACTAAAATCAAGGTGTCACGTGTATATACTGTATATATTAGTCAGCCAAGGAAATGTATAGGCCTACACATTTCAGAAAAAGTAAAAGTGGTATGGATTATATTATATTAATATAATATTAATAATATCATCATAATATTATCACATAAGATTATTATTTTTTCTTTTCCTGAAGTGTCTATACATACTGACTCTGTATACATAATAATAATAATAATAATAATAATAATAATAATAATAATATTTGTTTTATGTTTCAAAATGTATTTGAATATATT
>JAQMYG010000023.1:19630071-19646248 GCA_030014215.1 Clariallabes teugelsi | reverse complement strand
ATGCAAAATGACCTCAAAGTGAATTGTCTGTAAAGGTAAATAAAGCACAATGAAATGTCTAAAAAAAATAAATTTTTTAAAGAGTAAATCCACCAGCAGAATGCAGCCATGAAATGCAAAATGCCACCTGAGGGACCCTTTAAATCCATCACTAATATTATAGAGAGGTTTCAATCTTGTGAATTTGCCTCAAAGGATTTATTCCTCTAGTCCTGTTGATTTTGCTAGGTTTCATTATAAGGTTTGAATGCAATAGCTTACACAGCCAGTAGATGGCGATCTTACTACAAATCTGCTGGATGGACAGATAAATGTTTTTAAGCATTATTTTTTTGCATATAATTTTCAATAAAGCATATTTGGTACCTAGAATGTGTAAAATATGTTTAAAGTCAGGGAAAGACATTAAACTTACTATGGAGAAATAAATCTCTGTGTCTCAAAGAAGGAAAAGTTCAAAATATGTTCATGATGTTCGTGTAAATTTGTTTTTTCTCCAAAATATCCATTGGCACAATAAAATCTAGTAATGCTTTCTTAAAATCCAGAGCAATAAACAGCAACCGATCATATTTGTACACTGTTGTACAGTATTGGTCTAAAATATGACATTTGTTTAAATAAAGCAGTTTAAAATTAAGGAAGGATGCAGTAGACCTCAATCAGCCCAGGTATGAGATACACTGTAAATAAGAAAAGTCCTAATTTTACAGAAAATAACTTAAAAATTTGATAGTAGTTTTCCTTTAAAAAAATAAATAAAAAAAAAAACCTACATAGAAATCTCTGTAAAATTACAGACATTATCTGTAAATTTTTAAGTCGACTGTTTTTTTAAGTATTTTTTCAATACCAGAAAAAAAATCACATTTTTATCAGTAAAAATACTGTATTATTTTTACTGTGTTTTTTCTGTTAATGTAAATTACGTACAACTTTATATAAAATTACAATAATACATCGTAATTGAATATGAAACACATTAGATAAAGGTTAATGTCCAAACTAAAAACTTTCTTACATTTTTACATCAAACATTGAACATGGGAGAAGATCCAGTAGAGAGACAAGTCCATCACTAATAAGTACAGAGTGCAATATAAGACTACTTTGAGTCTTTTCATGGTGATTTAAAAATTAACTCCTTCAACCTTGGATCATTTTGAGTCCAATTTATTAGATCTGTGTAGAGATCTTTTCTGTATTGTCTCACTTATAACCTTTAAGAGCCTGTCAGTGGTGAAAATAAGTTGTTTACACTGATGTACAAGTTTGTTCTGTTGGATTCAACTGCATAGCATTTTTGTGAATGCTGGTTGTAGTGTTCAAACTTGATACTGAACTGATACATACAACAAAAAAAGGGCCCCAGTTGAAAAGTTCTTGAGTTTCCCTTTAACATATCTAGTATTAAATATGATTTCGAGTATTTTATTAATTTGTTCCTCGGGCAACAGAGAAAAAGATTAACTTTTTCTTTTGAATCTAAGATCTTAATGTGTTCTTTTCTTCTCTCTTCCAATCCACCCTACTGCACCAAGGATCCACTTGTGTACTGCCTGTTTGGGAGAGGGTCTTTCTTGGATACACTGGACCGTCCATTTTGCTATTTTGGTATGTTTTAGATTTGACTTACTTGCACTAACGCATTAGGATTCTGAACTAAAAGGTAAAGTTATTTGTACACATACATTATATAAGAACTATAGAGTAAAAAAGGGGACCAAATTGTACTTTCCAATCCAACTTTAATTGGAACATTGGGAATCTTGTTTGAAATTCTTCATTTCTTCATAGGTTTTTAGTCAAGGATATTTCACAGAAATGTTTCAGTTTGGGAGAAAGAATGTTCCACTGTTATAGCACAATAGTCTAAATATTTCATTCTGTTTTTCATTTTAGGATTTTACTGTAAAATAAAATTGAACTTCTTTTTATTCTATTTTGCTTGAGTTTGTGTTAACACTTTATTGAACGTGTGTTCTTAGGAATTTATGGAATTTGTGAAATAACAGGGTTTTTTGTGTTATTGCTTTATTTGAAGATGTATTTTACATTTTTTTGTTTGGCAGCCGCTGCTGCCAGTCATTTGACCGTTTTTGTACGCTTTTTTTTTTTTTTTACAGTGAATAAACAATGTGGGTTTTTTTTTTTTTTGACAGATTATATGGAGAAAAGTATTTGTCCAAACCTGTTAATTATTGAATTCAGGTGTTTCAATCAATCACGCCCATTATCCCCAGTAAAGGGCGATCTTAATGCTATACTTTTATGCAATTTTGTGGCAACAGTTTGGTGAAGGTCCTTTTCTATTCTAACATGACTCCCCCAGTGTACAAAGCGAGAACTATAAGGACATGGTTTGTTGAGTTCGGTGTGGAAGAACTTGACCGGCCCAAACACAGAGCTCTGGCCTCAACCCCATCGAGCAGCTTTGGGATGAACTGTAACCGAGATTGTGAGCCAGGCCTTCTCATCCAAAGTCAGTGCCTGACCTCATAAATGCTCTACAGAATGAATGGGCATGAATTCTTACAGAAACACTCCAACATCTTGTGGACAGCCTTCCAAGAAGAGTGGAAGATTTTATACCTGCAAAAGGATGACCAACTCCATATTATAGTTTTTATATGGCATTGCATACTTTTGTCCATATAGTGTATATTCAGATTGTTACCTGAATTCAGAACATTAGGGTCAGCCAGGGGTTAAGGGCCTTGATCAAGGACCCAATCAGGGATGCTGGGGCTTGAACATTTCATCAATAACCTAGATCTTTAACCACTGAGCCTATGACCACTGCACAAATCCTGGTGTTAACGTAGATGTGGTTTTGAAATCTATTAAGTCTGATAGACTTGCCTTAGACTGAGCTGCAAAGTTAGTGAGCCCAGTGAAATAGCAGCATCTCTCTCTTAGATCATAAACATGATCATATGACCTAGCTGAAATATAGACAAACAATCTTAAATACATTAGTTCCCCTCAAACTAACCTACACACAACTTTCTTTTAATAAATAACATGTCAAGAAGAAATTGTGTAATATTTTTTATTTCCATTAGAAAAATAAACAATAATAACAATAGCAGGAAAATCCGCCTACCAGTTAGTCCTGTACTATAGGCCGTGTGATTTAGGACACATCCCATGGTTTAAGCAGGTGTTCCTTGTGTCCCCACTTTTTCACCCCATGTCACTCTAACCCATCCCCCGCCCCTTTCCGTGTCCCGTCTCTCTTTGTGTTCATAAAAGTCCCGAGTGTCGCCTTTCTTTTCTCACACACACTCACACACACACACACTGCTCAACCTGCAGCTTTAAAACCGACTCCAGCATCGCATCCAAGAGCTTTAAAGCGTAAACAAGATGCTGTGGAAATCCCGCACCAAGACGGATCCCTATTGCGCACAGGTAAGCAAGCAGCCAGCTCATTCCATCATAGACTTATTGATACATCTGTGTTGATCAAGTGTCCAAGGAAACGGGGTAATAGTACCATGCATTTGTGAAGACAAACATAGGGTTTTCCAAAAGTTTCCAAAAGCTTACAGTATAAGACAAATTAACACTCTCTCTAGACAATTTCATCCTGAAATCCTGAATTAAAAATGTAAAATGTATAATATAACAAAGTATGAAAATATTTTATGGAACGCATTTCCCTCTATGTTTTGAGACTTTTGGGACACCCTTTAAAATTATCATAACTTTTATATATGTGATAAGTTATTATAGAGGTTATAGCATTGGCACTTAAAAAAAAAAAATTTGCCTTATAATATATAATTAGGCAAGATCTCAGAATAAAAACTATAGAATGTGCAAAAATATTTGTGCCTATTTATGATCAAGCATCTATATGAAGAGACTAATACCTAACATCGTTTATTTAATTTGCTTTTAAATAGAATAACATTTACAAGTCTTAAAATCTTAATCCGTTTAATGCATAATTAGTAAATACAGTTTAAAAAATGCATAAATGTCCCTTTAAGGTGGTCCACACGACCCCTCCCCCGTATAGTACACCCAGCTGTGGTGAAGCTATAAGAGCGCACACTGCGCACAGTCCTGGAGAGCTGAACATTTGCGCACGAACACACACACACACACGCAAAGAGCACTTATAACACCGGCACTTCGGACACACATAGGCCTGTCTGTATGGATCTAGCACGTAAATGAGTGCGTGAACTCATCTGATTGTTCGTTTGCGAGGATCCTGTAAGTGGACAGAGAGCCAACTTTCACCGCCGACCCACTTTGGCATCCACATGTTAGTGCACACCTACTCAGCGATGGTGAGTCGAGCAGAAACTATAGCTGTGCATATACTATTATATAATCACTTAAAGTGCAGATGATGCGTTGGATTTGCTTTATTCTACGGCGTTTGTCATTGCCATGTAGTGCGTAAAAACGGAGGACCTGAGCTTTTACACCGGATTAATGTACAGATGTTTTCAGTTTGAAAATACGCTCATATCGGGTTAACATATTTACATTTACATTTACATTTAGGCATTTGGCAGAAGCTCTTATCCAGAGCGACTTACAAAAAACACATTAGCTTTGGAAAAATCAACTGACAATCACTCAGAAATGTTTGCAGGAGAAAGTAGGTTATTAAAGAGAGATTTGTTATAGCCCGTTAATTGTAATTAACGCATGCGTGGTATAGTTCCAGGAGGATATTTGGAAACAGTTCATGATTTATATCACAAAATGAATTCGTGCTCACAGATCACAGGTCGCAAGATTGATTTTACTCTGACAGGATTTATTTGGTTGGCTCTGGCTGAAAGCGTCCTGAGCTATTGCGCAGGGCTGTAACACTGTTTCATTATGGATCTGTGATTGTTAAAAATAAAATGAGAGGAAGATTTTGCTTATTTAATTTCTCATTTAAAAAAAAAAGAGCAGAATAAGTCGTGTTTATTTAAACTGAAAACACTGAAACACCTGCTGCATTATAATGCAAATGATGATGGTATTTCTATCTTGTTGCTGTTTTGTAAAAAGACCTGAAATGTAAAGTGTAAAGAGTGTGTAAGTCAAATTAGGATCTCCCAACGTGCCATTTTTTTTTATTTAATTTAATTTTAGAATTATTTATTTTCTTTAAAAAAAAAAAAAAAAAAAGGATATCTAATGGGTGTAAATACAGCTAAACAACTCAAAACTCTCCAAAGTCTCCTTAGGGTAAATTAACACTTTTTAGGAAATTATCTTCGAAAATTGTAACACTTTTTTGATACTTGATACTATAGTTATTGTTTGTTTGTTTTTTTAGTCTTTGAAAGTGCATTTGACAAAAAAAAGAAAATATTGATATCATCATACTCATGCATACAACACAAAGGTAGTTTAAAGGACAGCAGAGCTATTCCATGCGTAACACCAGATGTGTGTAAAAAAAGAGTCAGTCAAGAGTGTTAGAGACGTCCCTGTGTGTGCTTACAAAGAAATGGCAGATGATGTCGAAGATCATGCAAAGGTTTTGTGCTTTATAAAAGTTATTCATTTCCACAATGCATGGCAACTTTCGGGACACCCTGTAGATAAAATTACTTTATGGGTGTAACCTGGGTATTGTAGCGTTTCCTTGAAAACTAGGACATTAAATTAAAATGTTCTCATTGAAATTATGGATTTTTAGCAAGTATTGATAGTAATTGCATTTTAAACACATTTGCAGCCAGACTTTTTCATGGATTCTTTTGAATACACAATTCGAACATGATCTTAAACATTTTCTACGTTCCGCAAGAATTAAACTTCACGATGCTGATGTTTGTTTGGTTGTTTAGGAGCGCGCGGATGGGCTCTCGGGCTCCTCACCGAGACTCTCTCAGCTCTGCTCCCTCAATCAGTCGGCTTACTCTGCGGCCCCTCCGCTGTGCCACACCCCGGCCTCGGACTTCCAGCCGCCGTACTTCCCTCCTCCGTATCCGCAGGCGTCGCTCTCCTACTCGCAGGCTCAGGACTCAGGATACCCGCACCTGGCCGACCCGTACCAGTCCATCAGCTCCCTGCATCAGCACCAGCAAGCCGCCTGGCACCCGCCCCGGGGCCGCAACCCTGAGGACGCGGGAGTCCTACCGCAGCCGCACCGCGCGCTGAGCCTCGAGCCCAGGCGGGACTACCCCGGTGTTCCCCGGCTCCTGCACGCGCTCGGTGAGGGAGTGGGCCCAGGCGCACTGGGAGACGTGGCGCTCGGTGTGCACGCGGGTCAGCACGGCACCGAGGATCTGCAGGCAAGTCTTCACACAACACACTCAGTGCATCATGCAGGAAATCGAACACCCACCAATCCCACCGGAATCCAGGAGTATTTCGATCATTTCTGTAAAATCTTTCCCATGAGCAACTTTTGCTTAGTCTGCGTAACACTGAACATTTACACTATCTGGACATATTCCCAACAAAATAAATTACACAAACATTAAATATAAGAATGCTGTGAGTGATGTTTAGCAAATTCAGATATAATGTTTCATTTTTTTTCATATTTCATATTTCATGTTTCATATTAAGACTTAATTAAGACTTGGGATTAATACTTTCACTTTTTTATATACAGTGGTCACATTTTACTTCCATAATCACACAGTTCTTCAATAATTACTTCCATAATCACACATTACATTAATAATCAAATAAAACTTCCATAATCAATAACAATACCAAAACAAACGGTACTTCCATAATCATATTTTACCAACGTAATCACATATTACTTAAATAATTGCTCCTACAATCATATAATCACGCATTACTTTAATTACTCCCATAATCACACAATTTTTTTATAATCATAATCACATAAAACGCATATAACCATGCAGTACTTTCATAATCGCATATTATTACAATATAATAACACCACTCTAATCACACAATACAAACTAATTACTCCTATAATCATATGCTATTTTTATAATTGCTCTCAATTATTCACGCATTACTCCAATAATCACCAATAATAACATATTTCTCCCTTAAGTATACTTTACTCCCGTAATTACTCTTATAATCACGTATAACATGCATAATCGTTCCCATAATTAATCACATTACTTCAATTAATACCATAATCACAGAGTTCTTTTTATAATCATAATCATATAAAACTTATATAATCAGGAAATACTTTCATAATCGCACATTATTCCCATAACAACACCACTCAATACAACCTAATTAATCCTATCATCACGGATGACTTTCATAATTACCTCACAATTATTCGCACATTACTCAAATAATCACCAATCATCACATATTACTCCTATAATCACACATTGCATTCATAATCACACATCACACCTATAATCACTCTCATAATTATTCACACATTACTTTCATTACTCCTATAATCGTACAGTTCTTACATAATCACATAAAAGTCCAATAAAACACATATAATCATGTAATAGTTTCATAATCGTATATGATTGCAATATAGTAACATCACTCTAAGCACGCAGTTCTTAGTACCTAATTATTATTATAATCACGTACTACTTTCATAATTACTCTCACAATTATTCACATAGCCTATTATTCCCAGAATTAGAATTACTGTTATAATCACATATTACTTCCATAATCACATTGCATATCCCTACACATTCTAGGGGAAACAAAACACTAAATTAAATGATCAAATTGCGATTTTTTTTTAAAAGCTATAGTGATTTTTTTAATTATTGATTTAATAAGTGTAGACTCGGCGTAAAACTGTAGGCGCACAATTTAATTTTAATCCAACGTAGCTTATTAATTGATTATTGACTAATCATTTACATTTTAATAGTAATTACATGTATTGAGTTTGTTATACAAAAGAAAGTAAAAAGAGCCAGAACTCGTAAATAGATTTAATAATTGTTGTTTTTTTTATTTTGTAAAGCGATTGAACAGAAACAACGTTGCAATTTGTAAACATACGGGATAAAAGTGTTACATATTGTTACATGTAAACAATAAACAATAGGACAGTTAGATCGATATGAACAGGAAAAGGTTTTATTTAGTCGGGTTTATTCATCCACAGGGCTGTAAAATCCCGACTTTTCCCGACTCGGCGGTGTCGGTGGTTTTGAGCAGGTGCAGGATCAAACTGCTCTCAATGACTTTCTGTTTGACAACTGAGCGCAACCAATCGATTTATTTAAGCAGTTCAGGTCAACAAAAAGGTTTTTTGTTTTGTTTTTGTCTTCGCGTGAGACTATTTTAATGCGCAACACAAGAACGCGTTTTTAATTTTGCAAAACCCTCAGCAAAAATGCAGACTGGAAAACGAGTTTCTCACATTTCGACTGAGAACTACTTTATATTATAGTTATGTAAATAACAAATACAAGATGTTTATTGGAACAAGGAATTAATAACGCACAGAATTTGGCAATATTTCAAAAGAGGCAACCGTATGATTACTTTTTATTTGCACTAATGTTTTTCTTTCCTATCTATTCTAAACATAATTTTAGTATTAAGTATTTAATTTAAAAAGCAATGTGTCGACATTAAATAAAATCTGAGCTTTTCCTATGGCTTTATCTTGGTTTTTCTATAGCCTAATTAACAATGAGAACTCACCCTTGAAGCATATATAATCACAATTGACTTGCAGATTTAATTTCTTTATTTTATCTAATTAAATTAAGTTAATTTCTCCCCACATATGAAACTCAGATTGCATGTTATTTAAAAAAAAAAAAAGGATTCAAACTAATTCAAACATTACTTATTGTTTTTGTAATGAATGCACAAATGTATTAATTAAAATCCTTAATTTCTTCAACAGGGCATGGAGGAAACATCATCCCTGGGAATCTTGGATCATTCTGTGATCAAGAAAGGTAAGAAACTGTTGTTTGTTGAGGATAAGTAGAAATAGAAATCATAAGATTTCCACGCTCAGATATTTACAGATTAAAACACGTGTGCGCGCACGCGCGCGCACACACACACACACACACACACACACACACAGTCCCCACCAAAAAATAATTCAGCAGTGTCGTTTCATGTGAAGTCAAGAAATCATCCAAGGCTCAGTTCACCCTTAAGGCAGTAAGTCTTAATGAACTGTTCATGGTCATATGAGAGGAAAAAAGAGGGATTAGAAACCAGCTCAGGGGAGGAGGAGGGGTGATGAAGAAGAGTTATGAAGAATTCACAGTGTGATCTTTCCACTGAAATACCGAGAAATTGGATTTTTATAGGTCATGCAGACACTCAGGCTCTATGTGCTCTCAGAAGTTTCCAAGCTCTGCAGCTATCATGTATTTTACACAAATGCCATCTTAACTCACACGTTTTTGTGGATCGGTTACTGAGCACTCTCAGGGGTTTAGCAGATTCTCGGGGGGGATAAGAAGCTCTAAAGCTCGTATGAATAAACGGAAGGTGTGCAGAGCACTTATAGACATGCACACACGCACACACACACACACACACACACACACACACTGCTTATGTTGGCTATCACAGCAGGGTGAGACACAGAGGCACACACAGGACACCACACAAACACCCAGAGAGAATAAATACTGTACACCCATGCTGCATATAAAGCAGCTAAAATATAATTTTGCAGCCAAGGGCCCTATTTTTAAATGCAAAAGAAATTCCAAAAACCCCTTCAGCATACTTTTTTTTTTAAATGAACATAGTCCAACTTGTCAAATATTAGGCTTGTTATTTAAATATTTAGTATAATATGTTGGCTGTTTAAATAAAAGACATTAGGTTTAAGTTAAAGGACTTAGTTGTTTAAGATTTGGATTAAACCCATTCAATTCAAGTGACCTATCAAACCCGTCAATAACCTCAGCCTACATATAATATATTATACTGTTTATGGTAATGGTGGGTTAAGACTTCTACGATATAACAGAATAAAAAATATATAGAATTGACAGACCCCCAGGCCAGATGTTACATACCTCTGCGCATTCCTGGACCCCACTTTTTGCCGCTTTTGTACACTTTCAAAATATATATTTTTTTGTTTTGTTTTTTTGCATCGTTAATGGTTCTAACATTTTAAAGAGGTTCAATAGTTTTGAAAGAGAAACCCTTCCTTCTGTAAGGGCATCCTTAGAGAGTCAATCCAAAGAAGCCATTTTTGAAGTTTTATAGCATCATGTTTAAAAAAGACAATGGTTTATAATTCAGGCACCGATATACTGTAGTATGCCATCAAAACTGGAGTTAGAAGCAGGTGGATTTTGGGGGATCATTACTGAGTGGTGAATATTAAACTGCTAGAAAAAAAATGTCACATCTAAGAATTGTCTAGGTCTTTTTTTTCTATAAAAGAGGTTTTCAAGGAGAACTGCTTTAGAAAGCAAAGAGTGCTTCATGATTCAATGTATCCCTAAATTTCTCAGAACGTCATATATTTTTATATGTTCATTATTGTTATTATTTTGCAAAATTGTTCTTGCTGTTTGTTGGCTTCAAAAATATAATTAAAGTACATTTTAAATGGCTGTTTTTTTTTTCAATGCTTGATATATCTGTGAAAAGGATTGTAGCCATGGTAGGATGCAGGACACAGAAAAATTCTGTGCAGACTAATTCAGTTATTTAAAGGCATTGCAGGGGTTCAATTTAAAAGTCCATATGACTGACATCATCTTCCAAAAGCACTGAAATGGAGTTTAAAACCTTGAAGCCTACGTATTTTTAGCAAGAAACTCCTAGCTTGGAGAATATTTATTAATAATGCACCAAATTATTGCGCAATTGCATGAAATGTTTAATAGTTGCTAATAATTACCTGTTTAACTTCAGTTAAAAGAATGTAGAGACATTAGTGTCTTCATTAGATCCTCCTACTGTCAGTTGTCACACTTTTCATTACCTACTTCTACATTTTCCATACCAGCATGAGGAAAAATGGAGGAGGCAGGACTTTGAGTTGCATCTAATGTCTCCTCTCACTGTCTCTGTCTCTGTCTCTCTCTAGTTCCTGTCCCATCCAAGCTGAATGGCTCGGCTCTGTCTGTCCTATCATTCGGTAAGGACAGTTTGGGTCTCGGCGGCGTGTCCAATTCTGCTGAGGTCTTCTGCTCGGTGCCTGGACGTCTGTCCCTCCTCAGCTCTACATCCAAGTACAAGGTGACAGTAGGGGAAGTCCAGAGGAGGCTGTCTCCTCCTGAGTGTCTCAACGCCTCGTTGCTGGGAGGAGTGCTGCGGAGGTGAGCGGGGCAACAGCGCAGAGAGATCATCAGATATTAAAAAGAAATGGATATAGAGATGAAATCACAACAGTTTATACGGATAATCTCACTAAACAGCCGAGAGTCTTTTAGTACAGATAGATCTTGGTTATGTACATCACTTGAAAACAAATCAGTGAGGACAGTTAAAGTAAAATCCGTCATACAACTGTAACAGGGTGTTACGTTTATAAATTAAAATTAAAATGTTATGTTATGTTGCACAGTATGATAGGCAGTGAAAGGCTAATACGACCACCTGAAAATTAAAAATAGAGTATTCAAATAAAGAAATAAAATAGGAAATAAGAGAAAATGATACAAGTATAGAAAAACTTTAAATAAAATTTACAATATGTCCATATGTTAAAAACATTTGTCAATCATGTGTTATTTAAATATTTATAAATCTATCAATAATTTTCTGAATTGCTCTAATTATATTTATATACAGAATTTTTGTCCAGCTGTACAAAAATTCATTATATACATTATATTCTTTAATGATTCAACTTTGACACTTTTTATTTTTTCGCATTTTGCATCTATTACCTTATTACACCAAAAAGACCACCAAAAGTAATTTACTTGATTATTAAAGGTTAATCTGGGGGAAATTAGGCTATAAACTAGACAGAGGTGAACCGGTCAGAGATGCTAATGAGAGCATGTCAGCAGTGTTAAGCATCTCTTTGTCTCCTTCCTCAGAGCAAAGTCAAAGAATGGCGGCCGCTGCCTCCGTGAGCGTCTGGAGAAGATCGGACTCAACCTCCCTGCCGGACGCCGCAAGGCAGCTAACGTCACACTCCTCACAGCCTTAGTTGAAGGTACACACACACACACACAACAAATATAAAGACATTAAATAGACAGAATGAAATTTAAAAAATAATAATATTCACTTTTTAACTACTACTAACAAATGACATCACTGATTACATTCCAAGCTTTAGTCTAATGTAAATGATCCGTCTTTAAGGTGAGGCGGTGCACCTGGCGCGGGACTTTGGCTACATGTGTGAGACGGAGTTCCCGGCGAGGGCGACTGCAGAGTACTTATGCAGGCAGAGCGACCCAGACCAGCTACCCACACGGCGAAGCATGCTGCTGGCCACCAAGTGAGTCCCAGTCTTATCTCAGGTTTTTAACATCACCAGGACTCCTATAATGTACAATATGCTGTATAAATGTACTATATATTTATTATATATTTAATAATACAACTAAATCAAGGTTTGGAACCTTGATGATGCGAGTACTTCCTCTTGTAACATTCTGATCCTAACATCGGAACGATCCAAATATTTTGTGCTGTGCAGCAGCAAATCCGAATCCAAATCCAGGCCTCAGGATTCTCTCTCTGTTCCCAGCACAGCTGAGGCAGCGTGATCATTAGCTGACGAGCTGATGAGGGTTATCCTCTCCAGAACTTCATTTTATAAACTACTGACATAATCACTGCATGTGAGAATACACTCATGCAAGAAAAAAGCAAGTGTACGATAGTTTTTGCATTAAAAAATTAAATTCTGCAGATTATATGTTATATGCTCACACTCAGAGTAGGTTAAGAGTAGTGCTTTATTACACGCTTTATACTACTTAAATAGAAAAAGGTGAAAATTCTCTTGCTTTTTTAAACTATTCAAATCTTAGTCAATAGCATATGTAGGTCAGAAGTGTTAATATTTTAAATACAAATATCAATTGACTATTTAATCACTGATATTCAGGTATTCATTTATGCTTTTCTTGTTTTCTCTGCTTAAAAAATCTGAATGTCACGCAAGACTTTTTTATCTCCTTCGTTTCAGTTCAATCGAATCCTATTTGCTAAATGTTCAATAAACAGGTATAATACTGTATAATCACACAGTCGTACATACAGTGTAGCATAGTGTCTCTGTATATGAAGATGTACTACACTGTATATAACACAAAGTCCCTGAAGTCCTGCATCACAGGGGAACAAGAAAAAGCAGCAAAACAAAAACAACTTGAACAACCAGTTTTCTCAATACACAAATTTACATGTAATAACCATCGATAAACACATGGTTAATGATGTCATGAGTTATGTTATGAAAAAGAAAAACTTGTACAAATATTTTAATACTAGGAAAGAGTGACTATTATATAGCTACTTATATAGTTATAGCTTATATAGCTCCTGAAATCATTTTAAAATAATAACACAAAAACACTTTACTACATACCGTACAGTTGTGTTTAAAGTGTCATAAATGGCATGGGTTCAATCTGAGCTCTTTTTCGCACTGAGCAACAAGTTGAATCATTTAACAGATACATTATAATATATATATCAATTTATGCCTGCGGAGAGAAAAGGCCAATCCATCCGTTTCGATCCCACAGACAAGCCAATGTAGCACAAATAATAAAATTAAGCTGAATAAAAGTCAAACCTGGTCACTAGAGAAGGGTATCAGAGAACCCAGTGTCTCATAGCTTGCTGTTTCTGGGGCTCATCAGGCAAAGAGTACAAGGTGGTTACAAACTTTGCCTCCAAATTCCCTTCATTTCAATCTGACCGAGGATGAATGGGATGCTCCAGACAAACAAGTCTGCTCCATGAAGTTCCCACCCGCAACAAACAGCACCCAAAGGATCTTCTGCTAACATCTTGGTGTAGGACATCACAGCACACCACCAGATGTTCTGGTGGGGGACATGAAACCTGGGTGGTTGATCAGAGTATACAGTAGGGCCCAAGGTTTAGTAAACCCTTCCCTGCTTGGTGCACTAACCTTCATTTTCTCCTTGTCCTCAGGGAGATCTGCAAAGAGTTTGTTGACCTCATGTCCCAGGACAGGTCGCCGCTGGGTGCGAGTCGGCCAACGCCGTGCCTGGAGCCCGGGGTTCAAGGCAGCCTGACCCACTTCAGCCTGCTCACCCATGGCTTTGGCACCCCAGCCATCTGCGCCGCACTCTGCGCCTTCCAGAGCTACCTGCTGGAGGCCGTCAAAGTGCTGGACAAAGCCGAAGGAGGTGGCAAAGGCCACCAGGAGAAAGACCTCAAACACTGCAAATGAAGCAGTCGACCATATCTGGCAACATCTTAAAGACAGAGACTGAGCTCTTCCCCAGACCTTGGGAGAAAGAAAAAGAGAGAGAGAGAGAGACTGTGTGTGTGTGTGTGTGTGTGTGTATGTGTGTGTATTTATGTGTGTGGGCGTGTGTGTGCTTGATATCCAGATCTGAGTGAATCAGCTGCTGGATTTGATTCAACCTCTGTGTTACAGGAGCAATTAGGATATGATGTCCTCGAGAGAGAGAGAGAATCATAGGCGTCTCACTCTTCCTGATCGTGAGGCGGACATTCACAACAGCTCCCCTGTGCACTCGTCCTGAGAATAAATAAAGAAATAAAGAAATAAAAGAGCCACAGGAAGTGTGAAGGGCAGCTAGAGAGGGCGCACGGGAGGATTTGTTAAAAAGCAATGCAAATATTGTCTTTTTGTACTCCCTACTGTATGTTTATTACCCATGTTATCCTTATTATTATTACTGTTATTAATGTATTTCAAGCTAAATGTAATATATTATTAAAACAAAATAATGGATTGTGTCTGGTTCATACCTCTGGTGTTAATTCCTTATCTGACCTTGACGTATTATGTTTGGTATAATTTAAAATATTTTATGTTTAATATATAGTTAATCTTATTATTTAATCTTAATCTTATTCTTACTATATATTTTTCCCCATAAACATTTTACTTAAATCATATTCAAAGATGCGTCAAGAATCTTACGATATTACGATAACTCTGAATATAACTTCAGCTTCATCACAAGAAAGCTGAAATCTTTACTTATGAATTCATGTCCTGCTTATACATACTGGTGGCTGCTTATACGTACTGAATATTCTTTTGCATGTTTAAGATAAGCTCACAGTTGATGTTGTATAGAAGTTATTTTCGGTAATCCTCTCCATCATTACATGGGTGCAATCCAAACGTTTTGACGTCAAAGTGTTAAAAATCAGATCGCACCAAAAGGTTGCAGGTTCTCAGCAGGTAATCCAGAAGGTAGCAGGAAACCTCCAGGATGATCGCAAGCACAAGTAACTAATCTCAGAGTAGCTAATCCCCCTCCAGTCCTTCTCTCACTCCATCTGCCACTCTACCTTTCTTCATCTGCTCAGGGGCACTACACCTCCATACCTGCCCCCCTACCAGCTCACACGCCCCGAGTGTCAATTCCCTGATCCTCTCTCTCTCTCTCTCTCTTTTTCTCTGATACACGGAGACGCTATTCAGCGTCTCTGTGCCTGCAGGCGAACATATGCTCCTCTTCCCTGCAGATTCCGGGTATGTTCAGAGGGGATTGTTTAATGTTTATTAATCTCACCTATCTGCAGAGGGAAGATATGCAGACCCACACACACACACACACACACACACATACGAGCACGCTCATAAATAAAGCAGAGAACAAAAATACTTTCTCTGCACAAGGTGAGAAACAGCAGCACATTTAAAAAAAAAAAAGTGCTTTATTATTTGTATTTTTTTTTTTTCATTATTTTTGTCACAGGTAAATTTAAACTCTTTGAAATGCAGGAACTTAATTCAAGATGGATGAAGTCCAAACTGAGATTTCAAAACTGGAGTTGACTGAAATTTCATTTTCTTGGGTACACACACATCCTCAGGTGTTGGAAACGTAACTAAAGGAGCTGATGGTTTTTGTTTGCAAGAACTAAATTTAGAAAAACTATTGAGCATTTAAAGCTGTTTGTAGACATGATGAACTAATATATATATATATTATTATTGTCAAGAGCACCATGATGAAACTGTCTCTCATGAAGACCTTCCCAAAAAAAAAAAAACCAAAACTGACCTCTGCTGCAGAGGAGACGTTCATTTAGAGTCACCAGCCTCAGAAATCACCAATGAACAACCAGC
>JAQMYG010000023.1:19611918-19625871 GCA_030014215.1 Clariallabes teugelsi | reverse complement strand
GTGTGTGTGTGTGTGTGTGTGTGTGTGTGTGTGTGTGTGTGTGTGTGTGTGTGTGTGTGTGTGTGTGGGTGTGTGGGGGGGGTTGTGTTAAGCGGTCTGGGGGGTCGTTGGTGTCACTGGCAGTGTGACATCTGCTGGATGACAGCACCCCCGCTGCTCGGAGCGCCTCACCACCTTTCCTTTTCTCCTCTTCCCTTCTCCCCTCTCCGAGCCTCCCACCTTCGCTCCGACACCCTGGAGCTGCGCCAGATCTCATTAAAACTTCCTTTAGTCTCTTTCCTTCCTACTTGCTTCGCCATCTTCTAACTCTGTTCCTTTACACCTACTCTTTTTTTTCCCCAACTGCTCCGAGCTCCTTTTTTTTTTTTTTTAAGGAAAAGAACCACACCGGTGTCCAACTACATTAATAATAACTCACCTGGTTCCCGACTTCATCGCGGTGCGGGAGAAGACAGCATCTGGCTTTCTGCCATCTAGAATGGAGCTCAGATGCTGGAGGTACACATCGTATCGTCTTAAAAGCCTACAGTCTGATTTGGGCCTTGGCTTTGACGCTCTCAGGGGCATGTTTTTTTTTTTTTTTGGTGAGTGTTAGAGAAACCTGGCTGTGCTCCAAGCATCCCTGAAGACACGGGCTTTTCGAGCCCAGGTTGTTGGAGAGACCAGGCAGGGGAACGCCCGAGCTCCCAGGGGTGCTATCTCCATCCGCTCTCTCTTAACTCGACACCTGTTTCATACACACCCCACCTGAGTTCCTAACACAACACCGATTCTCTCACCTCACCCGAGAGAACAGACCGTTGAATATTAGCGCCTGTGCACACGAACGCGGCTCGACGGCGGCGCTCTAGGCTACGCGGCTTGACACGGATACTCGGGCTTGGGGACAGCCAAGATAGAGATGTTTCTCTTCCACCTCCTTTTTTTTTCCTGTCTGTGTTCCAGCGTTCCTCCACACTCTCAGACAGCCCCAAGGCAACCTTCTCTTCCTCTGTCCCGCCGTCTTTTTTTTTTTTTCTTTTTAAAAACTACGGCTGAGCCAAAGTACAACATAAAACGCGGTCTACGATTATTTGTGTCGAGGGACCAGGCAATATTTCAGGAAGTCAAAAGATGCCAAGCCGTACTCACGAGTAGATTTGAAAGGCTTACCGCTGTCTATTGTCTTTTTTAGCATACCTGAACGATCAGTTCTGCAAATCTGTGCATTTGAATCTCGTTTTTAACAAACGTCCTAGGGCGGGTGTTTAAATTCCACGTAACACAATCACCCCCCCCCCCCACTCTTACTTAAAGAGAAATTTTAAGTAACTCATAAACTACATAATTTTCTTGAATAGTGCATCCAAATTACATAATGTTTTTTTTAAGAACTAAAAAGTTGCTCTAAAAGCCTTTTTCTTTAACAATGTTTTATAGTTATTTTACATATAGTATATTATATATACTAACTTAAATTAGTGTGATTTTGGGTCACATGGTTGACCCAAAGTTACCTTATATATTAATTTCGTTCTCTAAAAAATAAATAATAATAGCTATGTCTGAAATAGCAGGTAGACTCAAAGAGTTCCCTACCGTTTATTTTTTGTTAAATCTCCCCTAAATCTCGGTCCATACAGCGCGCGCGCGCACATACACACACTCTAGCTCCCTTTAGACACAACAGTCTAGAGACCAGAGTGTCATTTCAAATGTCGTATTACATCTTTTTTTCAACACTGAAGTCCCGATAATAAATTAGAGATGATTTCAGGATTAAACTTTAGAGCAGTAAGAGCGCTCACTGTTCTTTACATATGGAAATTGGACTTTGAAGCGATTCAGGGTTAAAAACCGAAAGGAGGACAAGATGTGTGCATTAGAAATAAAAAAATAATTATAATTGTTTTTCCACCATGCTCATTGCCTAACCACACCCAGCCCTTGAGACCGGCGCGCTAAAACGAATCCTCTGAGGAAAGTCTGGTAGGCAGCCAGTGAAGGCTTTTCTTTAACCATGAACTAGATGTGCTGCAGCTGAAGCATGTTGATTTGGGAATGATGCCCGATGCCCCCCCTGAGGGCTCCAGCTTCCCCCCACGGGCTCGCTCTCGCTCTGCAGCCCCTCCTGCAACAAATGCTCTAATTGTTTTTTGTAATTATTTTCTCCCTTCTGCTATTGTGACAAGCAGCAGCTACTCTTCCTAACAAATTAACACGAAAACTAGCAGACAACAGGGCCGGGGTTTAGACAGGCCGCTGACACAGATGGGTGCACGAACGAACAAACGCGCACACACACATGCAAAAAAAACATACATGCACATAATACACACATAAACAGAACCACACACACACACACATATATATATATATACGCAGACAAGAGGGTCCCATCTGGATAGGATAATACTGTGGCGCGCACACACACACACACACTCAGGTGTTCAGGAGCACAGACACTTGGATCACACCTCATATTCACAATGTAGACACATAACATATTGACATCTGTCTCCGATCAGCCTCGACACGGGCCTGCGCCCAGTCACAGCGAGCGGTGCGCGAGGCAGCGCCGCCACCGCAGCATGAACTCGATTTACAGATTAGTTTAGTGTTAAAAACCTGATACCACCGCTCTGGGGGCAGGAAAGCAAGAAAAATAAAATAAATACACTCACACCTTCAGTGCGGCGCCATTGTAAACTTCAGGATTTATCGATCTCACTGGTGCATTTAGACAATGAAATGATTTCAGCGATGCTCTCGATGCATCTAATAAACTACACCTATACAGTAATACTTTATTACGCTTGTACAGGCAGCTGTGACTGAATACAACATTAAACTAAACAAAATGTTTTCAAATAAAGCACTGAACGAATTTCGAAGAGAAAAGATTTGCTCTCAATTAATATTATTATTATACCTAGATGAAACAAGTACAGTAAGTCCCCTACGTACGAACGAGTTTGGTTCTGAAAGTTTGTTTGTAAGACCAATTTGTTCATAAGTTCAATAAACATTGCCTAGTTGCTAGGATACTAACACAATCAGCTGTACGCGGTATAAAACTAACACGTTCCAAGATCTTGTCCTTGAACGATAACATATAGAATTGGAACACTTATTAAAAAATTTTTAAAATTTAATTTTACCGCTTCAAATACCTTAAAAGTTGACCTAAGCACAAACACCCAGGTTGAGCGGCCCTGAGGATGTGGGGTTTCCAATGCTCATGATTTCAAGACTGATTTGTGCTCGTGGTGTTTTAAGACTGGTATAAGCGTGTTTAGAGACTAACTTGCTTGCAGAGTTTGGAGAACTCACCAAATTTTAAACTTAGCGATGGTAGAAACAAACCTAGACAGAAACATATGTACACACCCTACTGCGCAGGTAATCCGCTAGGTTCTTCCTGGTGAAGTTTGCAGCAGCCGTTGGACTGAGTTCATATCCTGAAAGATATGCAGAGGACAAAACTTACAAGAATGTCAGTAAAGATATAAAATCAACACAATATCAACACACAATGATGCTTATCCTGTGAAACCAAACAAAGATGTTAAGTTCTGTAAAATCTGTATAATTTTTTTTTTTTTACGTTAAATCTGTATACAGCCAAAAGTATGTGAACACCTGATCTTTTCAAATCCCAATGCAGAAGCATGAATAAGAGTATAAATAAACAAACATCAGTCACTTTGTATTGGCGAGTTAATCATAACTAATCTTAGTAAGCAGCAAGGGCAAGACGTTTCTTAATAAATATCGGCATTTCTGCATTTTTAAGAGACTGTCTATTCCTCTTATCATCCAGAATGTTGGCCTCCATGCTGAATAGTCGCTCAATGTCAACCCGAATGCGTGATTTTTTTTTGAGTGAGGGTTGACTTACAAGATTTAGCATCTGCCTTTGCAGATAATTTTCCATAGTTAAATTATTCACAGTGTTGTTAACCAGCAAATACAGATTGTTGTGTTAAAGTTTTTGGGCATGCGTTCCACACATGGTTTTCTTTTATAGAAACACTTTATATATTGCAAATTTTACATCTTGGTAATATTCCCAGAACTGTGATGGCATGTTGTTGTGGCTGTGGAATCATGCATTTTCCGTCATCATGATAATATCGGTTTATGTAATCTGCCAGTTGAGAGCCAACCCTAAAGAAGAAGATGTGCTATCGAGGTGATTCCCACAGCCCTTGGTAGTACTTACTCGGTTAATATATTATTACATGTAAAACACGACTACCAGTATTACAGAGTCGTTTATGTGAGTAAATAACTAAGTATGCACGAACACAGCGATACGTACCATTCCTCATTTTGTAGAGCTGGACATTTTTCTGAATGTATTCTGCAAACTGTACCGTGTCTCCAGACTCCCCGACACACAGCAGCAGGATCTTCTCACTCAGTTTAAACATTTTGTCATAGTCTGAAATAAACACATTGCATATTAGGTTTAACTTCCTTACACACAGACACACACACACAGAAATAAGGAGAGAGAGAGAGAGAGAGAAACACAAAAGCATTAACCTTGTATATTTTAAAGCGACAAGAAGAAGACAAACCTGCAAAATAACTACTATAATTTTAAGGGCTAAAACTTAATTTGGTCAATGATTAATAGGTAAAGATATTAATTCATAAATATTCTTGATTAATGAGGACTAACAAGGAAAAGAGTTTTCACTTTCACTTTCTAAACGGATTTCGCAAACTCATCTACTAAGACTAGCAGGTGTAGATATTTACAGCAAGACAAAATAAAACCGTAGAAACATATGTATATTATACATTTTCAACTTGAACTGTAGAACACATGCTCTTATTAGTATATTAAATAATTCACTAACTCTGAACTGCAAGAAATCTCGTCTCCGCACACAAGTGCCTGGCTAACCCGTTAGCATTAACTAGCACAGGCTACTACATCGAATTTCTATAGTTATTTGTGATTTCGTTGTAAATAAGAGCTCTACATTCAAAAAACTAACTAGATTAATTAATAAAGAAATCCAAAAACTATTAACTAGCTGCATAATAGCTAACCGGGGCGCTGCGTGGCTAAGCTAACCGCTAGCGCGTCTGTTAACAACACCGCTAAGACTGCTAGCTAAGCTAGGCTAAGCTAAGCTAAACTATGCTAAGGTTCGTGAGTTGTCAAATCTTTACCGTGTTTCATTTTGATAATGCTGCTGGCGGCCACGTTATCAGCCGCAACCAAGACAAAGTCCGGACCCTGAATACCAATCAAATACTCCATCTTTGGGGGGGAAAATGTGAATAAATTATTTTCAAGTTCAGCTACACCGGTATTGAATGGACACTGAAAGAAATTACACAGCAAAACTTCAGCACACCGGCGCGCTTTTCTGACGTCACCGGAAGTGAGGTCGCAGACCGAGATGTCCAGGTCACGTGCTCTGTAACCGATTTAGACAGTGCCAGAGAGAGATATAACACACAACACATTTTTAAAAAAATATATTTTAAAAATCAGTTTCTGTACATTAAAAAAATAGAGATCACATGATACCACTTTTCTTTCCATTAAGAATACCAATAAAGATGCTAAAACCTTAATTATAATTTCACAGATAACTGCTTTCACTCCTAATAAATAATATTAAACATAATTCATCCATCTAGGAACCTCTGTAGATACAACTAGGAGGCAAATAATGACATTTGTACTTATTCCCATTTCACGACCTTGGTAGGACGTAATGTTGTGTAATTACTGTGTATAGTGTACTGTGTTGTCTGCAACAAATGTACAGTGTTTTATGTTGGTCTGTACTCTCAAAGCCACAAACAGCGGAATCAAATTTCTTGTGTGTGTTAACATACTTGCCGAATAAAACCCGGTTCTGATTCTGAACACTCACATGTGCATTCACCAGCATACAAGGAAGCCAGCATACCAGGAGGAAACCCACCAAGCACGGGAAGAACATGCAAACATGCAAATCCCTGGAGGTACAAGGCAACATTGCTAACCACTACGCCACCATGCCATTTAACATAATATAATGCTTCTAATAGACATGTATATTAAAATTAGGGCTAACAAAAAAAGTCACTTTATATTGAAATCAAAATAAATTATGAGGAGCTGTAAACCTATTTATATAATTCCCAGCTACACTAATAAACCTGTCACAGAGTTTCAGAGCCATGACCAGAATATCTGCTTCATGTCTGAAACACTGGCCTCCCAGGAAGTCCTATAATGGCCCAAACATGTGGAAATCCCTTGGAGCAAAGTCAGGACTGTATGCATTTGTCATGCAAATAAAGAATGACTTGCTGATTGATCATCAATTAAAGGAGTTCCTGTGAGGCCACTGATGAGAACAAAACAAAACAAAGCAAATATTAGAACTGGATTAGGAAAATAAATGTGTTATAGAGCATGGTTGCCATGAGGTGTAGTGGGCATTCCAATTAATTATTCATCACATGGCACAAGCACACATACCTAATCACTATGGGCAATTCGGAAATGCCAATCACCTTACAATGCATGTCTTTGGAAAGTGGAGGAAACCTACAAAATACAAGGAGAACATGCAAACTTCACATACACAGACCAGAGGCAAGATTCAAATACTCAAATCTGGAGGTACAAGGCAGCCATGCTCTATAATACATTAATTTTCCAAATCCAATTCTAATGTTTGTTTTGTTTTGTTGAGATTTGTTCAGATAATTTGTTGCGGTCTCTGATATCAAATGCCGATGCCATCTATGACAAGTAAAAAATATTAGCAAGAAGTAATAAAGAAAATACATCAAAATGTGATATGAGCGGTTTAAATTCATTACGCAAAGGTGAAAATTATTGATATTAATTGAAGTCAAAGCTCCCAGGCTGTATTTGAAATACGACTCATACATCAGGTATAAATCACTTTTATTGTCGTCCTATCCATATGGTGCAACGTAAAACAGTACAGGCAGACAATACATCAAATGCAAAAAAAAAAAAAAAAAGGAATGCATTATATGCTAATAAAATAGTTGGCTAGAAGGTTCAGTGTGATATCAAATGCATCACATTAAAAGACAACAAGAGCATCATCCAGCAATTTCTGTCACATAAACACTTTTCTTTAAATATTTCTTTTTAAATACTTATTGAAATATACAGTAGCTTCTATGCTCTATTGTTACTTTCTGACTGATTTAATTCAACACTCCTAGATAATACACTTATTTTATTTCATTCTTATACGACTTAAGTAAGACTGAGAATATACTGTCCCCTTAGCAAATTAATATATTCTCACAAATAAAATTTGAATACGTACTTGAATGCTCGTTGTTGAGTACACCTTGACTTGACACTTAACCATCAGATTAATTTGCCCAGGGGAGAAATTACAATATTTAACAAGGTGCTTACAGTAAATCATTTCCAGCAAGGTCTCCTATAAATTCTTCACTTAACCTATTTATTTCCCTTTCTTTATTTTATTGGTCTATATGGTCTAGCAGGTTTTTTTTTGTTGTTGTTGTTTTTGTAAAGCAAAATGACCTAAGAATCATAAAATCACAAACATAATGAAGTCCATTTTATATAAAATATAGTTAGTTTTACTTTAGATTTGCCTATTACATATGGCTATTGTTAGGGTAGATATTATGTAGTTTTGAAAATTGAAAATGTAATTATATATATTTTTTGATTAGATAATAAATCTACATTCAATATACAGTAAAGGTTGGAGCCAGCCCTCATTTCTTACATTATAATAAAGTAATTAATGTTTATAAAATTGAAAGAAATGGTTTACTGTGACATGCTGCAAAGTGTCTAAAGATACAATTTAAAAACTGGTTGTTTATGTATCAGCCTCAGAAGCGACCTCATTTCCCCTCTCGTCTGTTCCAGCCACTCAGCATTCAGCATCAGCATTTACTAATCCTGATCATCTGTCATCATCTGTACATGTTTCTCACTGGGTCAGGACTTAAGTTAGATGGATTTTTTTAATTTTTTTTCACTGGATTGAACATGAGAGACAAAACCTTGCCAAAATTAGGGCCAAAAAGTCCTTGAGGAAGCCTGGAGAACTATTCCTTGATATTACATTAAAAGTACAAGAAAGTCTGTGTCTTTGGAAGCAAAGTATGAAGAAATGAGGGGTGGCTCAAGATTTTCTTTATTAAAAAAAAAAAAATTATATGTTTGTAAAGGAGTCAACAAATCCCCAAAGCTTCATATCACATGTGGTTATATTAAATGGTGTACAGAGCATTAATTATTTTGTATTTTGTGGTGAAAACATATTTCCAAAGACAATAAGAGCTATTTAAAAGTATAGTTTTGCTTAAATATTAATTCTCTGCAGCAGCACCTATAGCAGAAGAACATTAATTACAGTTTTTCCCCCCTATGTTCTTTATAAATGATCTACTCACTCTACACACATTCAAGTTTGTTTTCCTATACGCAGGTAATCACTCTAGTGGAAGAAAGTCTGGATGTGTCACACTCATTTCATTTATTATTTTTGTCCTCTGTCCCCCTGCCTTTCTTTCTCCCTCTCTCTACATTTGTCACTGGTTTAGCCTGACTGCTTCGTTAGGACTCATAATTTGCATTCAGATTAATTATCTAATTACCGACAAATGTCCGGCGGCCACCCCGTACTCCAGCTTGTCAGCTCAGTGCCTGTAATTATTTTAATCATTTACTTTCATCTGGAGTGCTTCTGCCATACTTTAGTGTTTAGAGGCCATTCTTAATTACCCTGCCAAGGCACTCTTCCCCTTGTTTCATGAAAGAGAAAGAAAGTGACACACACATGCACACACACATACACACACACACACACACGCAAGCACAAAGTGCCCGATGGGGATGTGATCTTGACAGCATCATGGAAGCTTCAAGCTCTGCTGGTTTTTAGCCTTGTTTCTTTCTTCTACTTCTCATTCACTTTCTCTCTCCATATCTATCACCCCCAACATCCTGCTCTTCTAACTCTCTCTCTCTCTCTCTCTCTCTCTCTCCAGCTCTCACTTTCCCCCACTATCACCCCCACCACTCTCTTACTTCCTCCCTCTTTCCCTTTATCATAAGCACACACAGGAATCGCCTCCGGCCTCCAGTGCACTGACTGCTAATATACTGACACACACACACACACACACACAGAGTGACACAGATCTCTTGCACAACGCTTCCCTATGCTATCTGCTAGGAAAATCTATACAACTCTCTGTGTATATTTTACTTACTTGTCTGTCACGCCGTTCACGGCTGCATCTGGTTCTTGTCCATCAGCGTGTTGTGGGGTCAAATCCCACTCACTCTGCTCTCATCATCCTAGCGCCTTGAGCCAAATACACTGGCCGTAACTGTTCTGCTAAAAGTACACCACTTATAATTGGATCCCTGAATATCTGATTCACTTTGAACGAAAGATTAATGGAAAGATTATTGCGTACTGGTGGTTTATAGCTTAAAATAGGAAGCATGGCCTAGAAGTGGTCCAAATGTACCAATTTCAGGGCAGCGACCATCGAACACAGCAGGTTTCGCACCGTTTCGCACCGTCCCAGTGGGACCAGCCAGTAAAAAGTGTCGAGATTACGGGCACACAGAGCCTCAGGGTAGAGTTTGCTGGACTGAGACAGGTTTTGAGCTCTGATTAAAGCCTGAGACTGGCTGGATTAATGATATTCATGAGTTAAGTTCAAGTGTGTGTTTAGCAGCTTGCGAAGAGACGCAAATCCGGAGATTGTTGCTTGGTGTTGATAAATGGTGTAAAAAAAAAAAAATTACAATTAATCATTGGGAGCACTTGTGAGAGTGTGAGGTGTGTATGTGTTTGTGTGTGTGTGTGTGTGAGTGTGAGAGAGATTAAATTTAATACAGTCACTACTGCAGTTAATCTTTGCAAACTTTAGGCCTGCAGATGAACAAAAGTGGCGGTATCAGGGGAATAGTGTCCGAGCTCGAGTGTTTAACCTAGCAATTTAATCATTTGCATTCTTGAAGGGAAACAGCGCGGGGTGTCAGCCGGGCCGATTAATCGCCGATTTCACGCCGCCGAGGCCGGGTGCCTTTCCCCTTTTGTTCGAGACTGTCGCCGTTTAGCGGCTCTTTTTCTTTCCCCTTAAGTAGCAGAGGGCGGCGAGAGAGCACGGGCACGAGAGAGACCACTTCATCCGGACAAAAAGAGCAAGCTAAATGCAAGTGACAGCCTCTGAAAAAATTCCTTGGAGCAGCTGTTAGGATTCGACATAGGCGGCTCTCCCCCAAGCCGCCGCTGTGACCCCCGGTGCTCGGCACACGCACCTGCCGCTCAGAGGCGCGCCTTCACCGGCGCAGAGATTAAGCGAGGGGCGGGGCCGGCGAGGCCCCCATGAGATCCTTAATGCGTGAAAGAGCCTGCATTCAACCCTATTGTTTAACACGTTTTTATGGGACAACATTGGCCATTATGAGGTTTAGAGATTTACATGGGACTCCATAGACGGGGATAATCCTGTCAAGGAGTGAACGAATGAATGTTTAAACCCGCTGTTTTCATATTTATTAGCTGGTTAAAGCGGCCGAGGCAGCTGAAGGAAGGCCGGCCGAGCAGCATTGCTCCTTCAACAGCATTCATGTGAAAGCTTCGCTCCTTAGCAGCCACAGCTGAGCTCTCAGCCTGCGGCCAAAGGCTTTATAGGCTTTCTATCATAACACATAGCCTCATATTGCATATTTGTTTTTTTTTTTAGGCTTTTAAGTTTTTTTTTTTGAACCCTTCTTAAAATGCTAACTTATGGGCATAAGCTATTCTGTCAGATATAACCTCTGAATAAACAGGAAGGCCAACTCACCATGCAGTGTATCATAAAATACTCTCCTACATGGCTGAGAATTTATACAGATGTGCTATATTTTTGCTTTATTAATTAATTAATTAATTTATAATACAAAGATAGTGAGAGGTTTTTCACCTGCCATGCAGTAGGCCCGGGTTCGATTCCCACCCAATGCCCAAACCCCAGTCACTGGATGCAGTGCCGGTCCCAATCCTGGGTTAAACAGGAGGATTATGTTAGGAAGGGCATCCAGCATAAAATCTGTGCCATGTTGTGTGCGGATCGTATGGTCCACTGAATAACGGTACAGACTAACAACAACAACAACAACGAAGATGTACCCCTCGACCCCTTACAGCTTCTTGTGTTGTCCCTCTGAGCAATGTAGATCGTTACCTTCTTTCATATTCGCACCCTTTTTATTTTACCATTCCATTTCATTTTATTTTATTTGTATAACACTATTAAGAAAAGTAACTATCGCAAAGCAGATTTAGAGAAATATATATCAAGTCAATATGTACATTTTGAGTTTAGGAATTTATTCTTAGAGAATAAAGCCGGAGGTGACAATGGCGAAGAGCTCCCTGAGACACTATGAGGAGGAAAGCTCGGGAAGAACCAGACTCAAAAGGGAAACCATCCTCGTCTGAGTGGCACCGGATAATGAGATTATAAATCATTTGTCTTCTATAACTGTATACCGTGGTGTCAAAGTGTGCTAAGTGTGTTAAAAGGAACTTATGAGCCTATGAGCAACTTATGAATATGAGCATCAGAGGAATTTCTGAATTCATTGTAGTTTTTTTTTTTTTTTTACTTTTTTAAAGTCTATTGTATTGAACTGAAGTTATTAACCGTTAAGTGATGAAGAATTAAGTGCAAAACTGTCCATCGCAGTTGAAGTTCTAAGGCCTAAGGAATTGAATAACTAAGCTATAAAAACTACAATTATATATTTAAAAATATATAATTGTATACTGTAATCAAATATGTAAAAACCTACTTTTGTAGTAAATAGCAAATCGCAAATGTTCAAAACCATTCTACTGTAATATGTGACCCAGTCTGTGACAACGCAGCCAAAGTCTTCTGTTCTTCCAGCTAAAGTGATCTCCTGTATATTATTTTCTTATATTTGTTCTATACCAGATTTTGCATTTATTAAACTACTGTTTATATCCTGGACATGCACATGTATACAGTACATAATTCCCGTACCGTTATTCAGTACACTAAGGATGCACCAGTCAATGCTAAATATCAGCAAGATGACAAAGTGACAAAATTAATACTCATAAAGAGACCTGGAAATTTTTTTTTTTGTCTTGTTTTGGATCCACTTGCCCATTTACATGGTGAGTGAATCCTGAGAATAAACCAATCATTTATAAATTTTCAGGAATGCTTTTGCAGGTTAGGGTTGTTGTCCAGCCTGGGAACACAAGGCAAATAACTACAGAGATGCTCTGACCACCTTTAAACTATAAAACATTTCTGTTCTGGTAGACGTGGTCACTTCCAGGATGACCACGCCGCATCCACAGGACATGAGAAATGACTGAATGAGTAATGAGCAACAAGTGTGAAAATCATATAAATCATACGCCAGGGATTTCCAGGTTATCAGAGAAATAAAATGATTAAACACCTGTATTAGATTTCAACCAAACGCATTAGAAATCACTCTCTGTTTGCAGAATAAAATATCACTACTCAAAACTCAGGAGACAAAACTGTAATGTAGTTTCTATTTTGTCTGAAATTCCCTAGAAGAAATAGGTGAGACAGGACAATTAGCAACAGGACCGAACCGTGAGACGTAAGGGACGACGCCACACCAAACTCCATTCTTAATGGCTCTTAAAGTCCATTATTAATGGCGCTCTTTTTTCTTTGGAGAAGAAAGTGGGCAATACAACAGCTCCAGTATATGAGACTATATAATATATATAAGGTAAGGTCCAGCCACAGGTCAAGAAAATACTCCTTTCCCTGGAGATATGAACATCATCTCAGCGGCAGTTTCTTACAGGGTCGAATTGCAAGCTTGATGCCCCTTTGTGTCTGAGTGTTAGGGTTCAAAAGTGGCCGGTTGGGAACACTGGAGCTCGAATCAGGGAGCTGCTGATCAGCAATACGACCCCTTAACCTCTGAGCTACACCTGCTTGGGTCATTTTTACAAAGTCCATACTGTAGTGTGTGTTTCATACAGCTGGACCGGGCCTTAAAATTCTTATTACCCATAAGGCTCAGAAAAAAATTTATATTTAAAAGATCTTATTGTTATTAATTATTGCATAATGGACCTATGTTGTGTGAAGGTTTAAGATGGCAACTCTAAGATGGAAATTTTAATATTTTACACATTAACTATTTTTTAAAGATAGTTATCCTACAGATTTAAAAAATATTTATAAGAAAGGGTTTTATTTTGAAATAGTGCATGATAAATAGTGACTCACGCAGTCCAAACACCAATAAATCACTTTTGATTTTACACTGTAGAATTTATAGACCTAATCCAAAAAAATCAATCATAGATAAACAACTATAATAAAGTTTTATTAAGTAGTACATGATTCAGAATTGAATAATGTCTAGTGGAAAACTAAAAGTTATTCACAAAAAATATATAATTTGGGTAAATGGCGCAGCCTACAATCAATAATTTCAAATCTGTTTATTCAACCTACAAATATAATACAAAATGAATCTTTAAGCTGAGAAATAGAAGTTGAGTCTTGACGATAACTCTCTGAGCTCAGCATGGAGATGCATGAATGAGAATTGGATGAGAATAGAATGAGTCCATATAGAGCGCTCTCTGATTTCTCTGCCTGAGATTTAAAAAACAATATATAAAAGAATTTTTATAAAGCTCTTTTGAAACCTAAAAGGAGGCTAATTTGAGGTTTTGTACATTTTTGTGTTTAGAGGGGGGAAGACAACATTAATTTTGGTTCCACACAGACCCCATACTTGAGACATAAATGATAAATTTTTGACAGCTCTTTTGGGTTATGATCACAAAAAAATGTTGTATTTTTTTTAGGGCCGGGACTCGATTAAAAAAATTAATCTAATTAATTAGAGGCTTTGTAATTAATTAATCGAAATTAATCGCA
>JAQMYG010000023.1:19572507-19585060 GCA_030014215.1 Clariallabes teugelsi | reverse complement strand
ATCTGATTGGTTAAAGAGCACGACTGACGCGGACTGACTCACGTGGGAAAAGAAAAGTATCTTGCATATATATATATATATATATGCCCCCTGCCATGGATAATCGCTATCAAATATTATATTATAACATAAATTCATAGGTTTATTATTATCAAATATGATATTACTATTATAATAAACCCTAGGCACGAGACAGTCGTCAAGAGCTCAGAGCGCGGATCATTTTTGAGTCTACCTCTCGCGTCTGTAACATATAAAGGAGAATGTACCTACTTCAGTAACGCCATAGCCGGCTTGTCAGGACGAGCTCGCCTCTTGAAGAACTGGTCGATGCCCTTGGGCTCTGGCATATGGTATGGTAGCCCTATTGTAGACTCTGGTGAAGCAAAAGAAAAAACATTAAAAGAGTGAAGAACTGAAAACAAGCACATCGTTTTCAACAATTTTACCTTTAATAACTCTCACTAACCTCGTACGATTCTCTGGCTTTCACTATGGAGCTGTTTCATTGCCTCCTTACTCGCCCGAGCTGCTTTCCTCTCCTAAGGATGCGATCGAGAGGTTAAACAGATCGATAGAAACAAACAAACACAGAAAATAATACACAACCCGAATGACTTGTACCTTGCGCTGAGATTTGCCTTCGTGCTCTTCATCCTCGTCAGAGTCGTCTAAATGGGGCTGCAGTTAGAAAGGAACATAATGTTTATTTGAACGTCTCATGGGGAGCTAAGTGCATTAATACAGATTAAAAGGGGTGATGGAGTGAATCTAAAGTTGGTGCAGAGCTTGGTAAGCAATGTGGCCTGTGATTTTTTTTGAGATGAGAAAAAGAAAGAAAACACTGACATGGCTGATCTGAATGAAAATGAAAATAAAAACCACAGAGTGCAAAACAGGAATTTACCCCAGAACTCTGAGTAAAGAAAAGCTTATAAACTTTTTTTCTTCTTTTTATCCGCTTGTCCCGGGTGTCATAACTGGTGATTTGTCCAGTTGTGTGTAACATTGGAAAGCTTTAATGATTCATCACTTTCTCTCACCTTGTTCTTGGCCTTCATTTTCACAGCAGCTCTGATGGCGTCCAGAGACTCCTCTTCCTCCATCATCTCCTCCGTCACGTCGTCCTCTTCCAACTGGGCATCGAACAGGTCGTTATCACCCAGCAGACACCCACTGTCATTGAATACCTTGGGCAAAGCGGATTCCTGAGAACACACAGTGAGAACAAGTGTGTGAGAGGAAGAATGGCAGCCACATGGCAATGACTAATTGATTCATTGAATTGATTAACAGTAATTTTCAGGAACCTTCCAATAAACTCACTTCAGGAGTTCTTATCTTCTCCTTTAGTTGTTTCACCAGAGCCCCTCTGCGCTTCTCCTTCTCTTTGTGTCGCCGTGACTTCTCCCTCTTTCTGGTCTCGTCCGTCTCGCACTCGCTTTCGTCACTAGCCGCGGCTATGCGGGAGATCTTCTTTCCCCGGCTTTTTTTCGGTTGCTCGCCTTCGCTGGCCTTCGTCCCCTCGCCGCTGGATTCTGACAGCACCAGAGCCTCGGCCATCCCATCCCTGTCTTCCTCCTTCTCACTGTCGCTGTCCTGCAGAACTTTCCGCGAGCGGGGCTTCCGGCTGACGACGATGTCATCGTCTGAATCTTGAGCTTAGAGGTTGAAATACGGTTTTATGGTTAAAAACAGAACTTGCCAAAAAAAAAAACAAAAAAAAAAACACATGTGGTATTAGAATGTAATACCTTGTACAAATAAATAAATTATTCGATGCTTTATAAGCTAGCACAGTAAAGGACCTATTAGTAATGCAAGACCTACATGCTGTTTCATAGTACGCTTGTCAATCATACAATACGATACCAACGTGCCGATTCTAAAACAGTTTAGAGTGCAACATTTTACCACTTCAAATGCAAACAAATTAAAATAAACAAATAAACAAACAAATTAATTAATTTTAGGAGTAAGCATGGATATGTATGAATTGCCACAAAATAAATAAATAAATAATCAACATGTAGATGAATTAATTTCCATCCCATCTCTAGCAAAATACTGAAGAATTATCACTGTAAATAATTACATCATTATCTAGCGACATGTTGATAAAACTGAAATTCTGTTTGTTTGGTAGGTGTTTGCTCAGGAGGTTTGGTCACAGGCATTCCTCAATGTATTTAACAGGAGGTGGCATCATCATCATCAGGTTTTATGCCTTACTGTGATCGTGTCACAGATGGTCCCCCCTATTGCAACAGTAAGCACTATGGTCTACGGAGAAAACGGGCACGTCAGGCCAAGCTAGGGGCTACCGAAACCCCGGATCAGACTGGTGAGGGTCTACCGAAACATCCGATAAGTGCGAGGAGCGGCAACGAGTTGACCATACCCTCCTTTCACAGGTAATGGTAGCACGGTAATCTCTAGTCTATCTTAAAAATCATTTCAATTATGCATGCATGTGCCATTAGATACTGAAAAAAAACTGACACATAATACAAACATCCCAGGTTTTAGGTTTAGAAAATACAACGTCTGGGTTCATTTCACTGCTGTTCAGATGTGAGAGTTCTCGCTGATAAAAATGTGGAGGGGTAGAAGGGGGAGAAGAAAAAAAAGAAGAAAAAAAAAGGTGTTACCAATATGCTACTGCTAAACTATTCCGGTCGGAATGAGACCCAAATGTGTTAACGCTAGCTACTTGTGCATTCACGCCTTCAACAAATCTTTGTTCACCTTCTTCAGCATGAACCTCAGCAGGAGCAGCGTCGGTCACGGCCTCCTCCATGGGTGAACCCACTCCGCTGTCTGAATCACTCTCTGCCTGGGGGATCTCAGCAGGAAGATCAACAAGCTGTGTGCAGAAAACAGTGATCTGGTCAGTGCCACCTGTCACATACAGCCCACTCGCAGAAATCACATTAATCCGAGGTTGATTTGGAGTAAATAAATGCACATTTTATAAGGATTACATAACGCATACTTGTATATTTAGACAAACGCAGTTGATGACAGCAGTTTAGTGTCTCAGCTCTTAAACCTCTTAGATTGTTCTGTTCATATTTATCTTTTTTTTTTTTGCATTGTTTTATTTTTTTCCCCTAAGTAATACAGCTAGAAACACATCATAGCACCCAGTATATGGACAACAATGACTCTTAAATAAATCAGCGCATTAACCACATGAGAAAAAAGCTAAATAAACATGCAATAACCCTGATTTTGAAGTCAGGTCTAGGTTAGTTAATTATCATAATATTTATTTATTTTCATTTTACATCAATTGATTTGTTCAACATGTTAATAAACTAAACCTAACCAAGCTTAGTACGTTTCTAGCCACGATCCTAAACAACATATGCATGTCTAGATATCAACATTTGAACATGTGTATTTTAACAAGATAAATAGTTAACTAGTACACACAACTAGCTTAGACAACTGACTTAGCACACAATAAAACGTCGACTTTAGGCGGCTAAGTATTTCTAGCAGAACAGCTAGGCTAGTCACGACTTTTTAATCGACTTTACTTGATTTTTAACTCGATTGCTGTTTCTTAAGCCAATTTCCACTAATATTTAAAGGTATAAAATATAGAATTTCCTGTTTAAAGCTGATAATACAGCTCGAGAAAGCTAAAATAAATTAAAAAAAACATCATGCACAGCGTTACCCGCTCAGACAGAAGCAGGCTCATCTTTTGTCCAACGCAGCTATTCAACGCAAAAACTCATCAAAAAACTAATTAAAACGATAAATAAGATATTAAACTAAAAGAAGATAAAGTAAAAAAAAAAAATCCACGAAGTGATATTTGATGTTTTTTCTGTCGTTGTAAATGAAGCTAGGCGTTAAACACCATCTCCCGCCTGATCCTCTGTGAAGGGAACAAAAATTTCAACTGTTCGCGCGCTGGAGTGAAAGCGCTCTTCCTGCGTTGCTTGCGTCATCACGTCCGACGTCGCTGATTGGCTCAGCGGTTGGCATGCAACGTTACTCGGTCGGTGATTGGCTGGAAATGTCGGCGCCTTGGTTTCCATAGATCAATGTGTTTTAAAGTTACACATAAACACTCGTAAAGATTCTACAGATTTTTAAGTAAACAAACAGCGTCGTTTTAATGCCATTACACTTAACAATGCTATAATTTCTTAAATTACTTTTTTCCCCCATGTTGTAAAGATACCTTTTAGAAATCAATCTAATGAACTAATCAACCTTTAAAAAAAATCACTTAAAACGCTGCGTCTTTGCTTGGTATTTATCCTCCAACTTTAACGAGGAATTATTGATTATTATTACTATGAATATTATTTCTCTACCGAACCCACGTTTATCTCCTGTTTTGTGAGGCCCGTGCAATTGCGCATGCGCGGTACGAGCTGCGCACGTTCTGACGCATGCTCAGTTACAAATCCAATGGATCTGCTTTAAATCACACCGAAGACAACGCAGCGCCGCAGATCCGAGCACGGATACGTATCTTTCCAGTTCTTATAGTAAAGCCACATTAAGCTTCGAGATACCGCCCCCAATTTCAGTGTCGGTACGGAGCCGCCAGGCCGGGACAGAGACGGAGAGAGAGCCCTCGGCCATGGAAGCGCTCGGACCCGGTAAGCGCGGGGAACATGTGTAGAGCCTGTGGCCGGTGACAGTGGCGCGCAGGTCGGCGCAGCGCGTCACTGTGGGCCGAGGCTGCTGCGCTCGTGTAGGCCTCGGAGACAAAAAAAAACGAAAACAAACGCACTAGCGACAGCGTAGCTTTTTCGGAATTGTACGGGCGTTTGCTTGTTTAATATAACGACCTGACGAGATGGGGACTTGGTCGGAACGCCAACAAGTGTGTGTGAGTGACGTCGGGACAGTTATTTATTGTGTAGCAGCGCTGTGAACTGTAGCACAGAGAACAGAACAGTATTGTCACGACGATGGTCGGGGATTTAACCGAGAATGAACTGGTGTGTTTTCGTACAGATATGTGTGTGTGGGAGAGAGAGAGAGGAGTGAGAAGTCAGTTAGGTAGGTAGCTGGTCATTTGCTAGCGTTTCCTCCTTATTTCGGAGGCTTTGTTGTAAAAGGAAGTGGCGTTTAGCTACCAAAATACGGAAGCTTTTTTTTTTTTTTTTTTTTGGAATGTTTGAGCGTTAAGTGGAAACCTGGGCGTCAATCAATTAGAACAATTACAGCACCACCAATTACCTGGCGTGTTCCCGTCCCGGTCAAAGCACATGCTGAGGACGGACTCGGGTTGTAAACGTGTTTATACACCGAGGTTTGATTGAGTCCCTGCCGTCCACAAGGCGGACAGACAGAGAGAGAGAGACAGGACACTCGAGCACATGACGGACACGCGGGTTACCGTCGTCGCGTGTTGCGGGCCATCATCATCATCATCATCATCATCCAGGTCCCCGTGCGGACAAAATGGCATTCCTGTAGCGGACAGGGGCTCGGAGTGAATCCCCATTTTGTCTTTGCCTGAACGAGTGAAAGTAAACACTCCTCCTTCCGTCCCTGGGCTGAGCGGACAGCTTTGTGAAAAGCGGAAGGAGTCACCAGTGTGTGTGTGTGTGTGTGTTTATTCGAAAAACACACCGATCCCGAATGCACTAACAACACAGTCACAGGGGGGTAAAAGTGGGGCATCAGTATTCTCGTTTGTCTCATGCACTGTCCAAAAAATGTTTTTATTATCCGACTTTTATTGCCCCTTGTTTTTACCCCAGCAGCCGAAAACTCACCTGTCTGCTGGAAGATGAGTGTAAATGCCTATGCATTAAAAAAAGAGAGAAAGAATAGACAATACTATTGCAAGAACATTTGGTCATTTTAAGAATCTTTTAATAGGGCTTGAATAGATCATGCCTTTTTTGTGTGTGAGTGCCAAACCCTTACAGGAAGTTTATTAAGATTATCGCTTTATCATCAAACTGTTTAAAGTCTGTATGGTGAGAGAAATGTTTTGTTAGTTTGTTTTTGTGTTTTTTTTTTAATTGTATTTTTTTTTTTTATAGAAGTGTCCACCCTCCTTAACTGTCGCCTCGCACCTCTAGGGTCGAGGGTTCGATTCCTACCTTGGGGTCTGCGTGTTCTTCCCATGCTTTTTGGGTTTCCTACAGTTTAGGTTAATTGGTGTTCCCAAGTTGCCTGTAGTGAGTGTGTGTGTGTGAGAGTGTATCCTCTGTGATGGATACAGGGTGGACCCCGCCTCGTACCCTAGTTCTTCTGGAATATAGACCTCAGGGCGTCCATCCCACCCGCCCCTTGAGTGTCCACCCTCTAATATTTCAAGTCATCCAAGCAGGTTTTTGGATCTTTTTGTACATGCAAGACAAAACAAGAGTTCTAGGATTACACATGTATATCTGAAAAAAATATGGTGCTTTTAAAAATTTCTTTATTTTGGAAATGTACGTAAGATTTATCTATTTATACTTTATTCATGATTTTGTTGACTTTCCCATAGCGGCTTTAAGAACAATAAATCGCCTAGCCATAACACGAGAGCTTTGTTTTTCTCAACAGATATTCAGAATGCATGAAGTTGTTGTTGTTGTCGTTGTTCAGAAGGTCAAGGTTGACCAGGTCATGACCCTGGTGATTTTATTTTTTTTAATCCTTTTCTTTAAAATGTCTTGAGACCTGAATGTCCTCATATAAGGATATTACATTTGATTCCTAACTACTAATTGTTCTATATATCTTTGAACGATCCTTCTTTAAGTGTAGTTTATAGTATAGTTCTTTTAAAAAAAAAAAAAAAACTTTTTTTCCATGTTTGAAGATTTTGAATATATTTATAGTTATCAGGCGCAAATAAAAAGAAATAGTGAGGAGAAATTGCAGTGAGTTCTTGCACTAGAGCCCGGGTGTTAGGAACCTAGATTGTACTGTAATTGATGATAGAAAAGCATATTTTAAGTTTCTTAGCAGTATCTCTCTCTTTGAGAGTCCACCCTCAGATTGACCAACAATTTAATTTCTTTTTTTGTCTTTTTGTAAATAATAATTGAATTTTCTTTGGGGGGAAAAACTGTCTAAAAAGAAGAAGTAAACAAGTAGTAGTCATAATAACGGCAGAACATTCTGATGTGTCCTTTTTAAAATTTATTTATTTATTTTTTATAAATCATAAGATTACAGAGGTCTGTTTACTTCTTGAATATGTGTGTGTGTAATGTGTTTATTCCCCCAGCTTGTCTGTATCTGATCGTGTGACTAATATTTTAACATTGTCCTTGATTTATGTATGACTCCAAATTATACGCTGCCTTTTTAAAAAAAAAACTAAAATTAAATCTCTTAAACTTTAGAGGGTCTCCAGACACCCTTGGGAAAGAGGAGTGAATTTTGCTCCACGGCTATTATTTGTTAAAACACAAATTAGCTCACATTTCACCTCCTGGGGACGTTTGATTTTGATGTGAAATGTTTTGGAAGGTAATAAACATTCACTTTGCATTAGAAGGAAAAAAAAGAGGGCTATTCTTTGACAGACTAGAAATTTACTATTTAATTGGAAAAAAAAAAAAAAACTATTCATAGATTGCATAGTAAATAAACCTGCCACATGTTTTGGGTGACTTGATTTTAATATGTTAATGACCTCATTAGAAGACTGCTACCTGACCGTTAGCGTTACAGTTAATTGCTGTTTGTTTATGCCTCGGTTTTTCTTCAGATTACAAAACAAAGCCATCTGTTGCAGAAGATCCAGAATACCTCAGCGTATTAAGTCTTTTTCTAAATAACCCGTTATGAAGTTAACTGATATTCCTTCATTATCTGGTATTCCGTTCAGAACGTGCACTGGTTCAGGCTTTCGCTTCGGCGCAGGTTCTGATGGAGCTTGGATGAGGTTTGTAGGTAGTTGAAACGGTTTTAGGAAAGATTACCACTTAGGAAAACTAGGTTTACACCGGACCTCCTCCCCCACAAACGTACTTTAACAGAGTTAAGAAGCATGTTCTAGGGTACTTATTGCATTCAAGAACCCTTTAATAATTCTAGGCTTTAGGAGGCAGACAACGTGTCACCTCTTTTACTTTTAGCTTGCACGTAGCAGACGGTGATTGCAAATAGTGTGACATGATTTGTGTCATTCTACCACCACTGTCTTTTTAAATGGAAGAATAAAAAGTTCACAAGCGTACTGATGCTACTTAGTAGACGCACAGCAGCTGCGGCTTCATTGCTTTATTAAGCACCAGCGAATAAACGTAGGATAGCACGGCACTGTCCTGTCTCTAAGGGTGTCTGTATTGAAGGTTGCAGGATTCTCACTGATTGAGAGTCATGGGGATTCCCTCTGCATGTTCTTGGTGTCATGGATGATCCTCCTGCTCAGCTGAGTAATGTAATCCAGGTTCTCACCATGTGCTCGATGTCATTACTGACTCAAGGCTTTAATCCATCTGCTTCTCACCTTCAGCCTGTCAACCAGGGGGAACGTTTATTTGGGCGTCTGCCATATGTAGATGTGGTGTATGTGGAAATAACATCAGTAATTTAACATGCATGCAAGACGTGTGAGTATTATCATCCTTGGGGAAAATTCATGATGAGTAAAGTTACGAGAAAAGAGTAGAGTTACATTCTAATATAAAATGCAGCAGTTTTGAAGATCTTGTCGTTACAGAGCTACTGGAAGGAGGAAAAAAAATACTGGTCAGTCCAATGAGCATGTTAAACCAGTTTAATATTTTTTAATTAAACACAGAGAGCCCCATAGACTTAATAAGAGAAGGAGGTGACAAGTTCAGGATCAGGACAGACCACAGAAGACCCCCTGTGGATTACATGCTAACTGGAGCGTGGATGAACACGATAGGTCTGGACCTCTTCAATTTGGCAAAGCGTTACAGCATCCACCCCTTAACGATGTATTATTAACCCCCCTGCACCCCCCATATTGAGTGGAACAATGGAAACGTTGTATATCCGAACACAGAGCAGAAAAGGGATGAGTTTTATATGATGAACAGAAGGACAAAAATAGCCTCTTTGAGAATAATTGCACTTCATGATTGTTTTGTGATTATTTCTGCACCGGTCGTGTCTGTGTTCTCGTGCTTTGTCCAAACGCACGTCGGCCAGACCTTTTATTTTATGCAAACGAACAATCTAGAATAAAGATAAAAAAAGAATGTGTTTTTAAACACTTATTATTTTTGTCCGTTTTTTTCCGTAGGCCCGCCTGCCCCTACCCCTCCCTCCCTCTTCCAGCCACCACGCCGGCCCGGCCTGGGCACGGTGGGGAAGCCGATTCGCCTGCTGGCCAATCACTTCCAGGTGCAGATCCCGAAGATCGACGTCTACCACTATGACATCGAAATCAAGCCAGAGAAACGACCCCGGAGGGTCAACAGGTGCGATTCGTCTACTGAAGGCAGTGGAGAGTGGAGGACATGATGGTTGATAACAATAATGTTTTACAAAATGTTTTTTTTTTTGTGTGTGTGTGTGTGTGTGCTACAGAGAGGTGGTGGACACCATGGTGAGACACTTCAAGATGCAGATCTTCGGGGACCGGCAGCCTGGATATGACGGAAAGAGGAACATGTACACGGCTCACCCACTACCCATCGGGAGGGACCGGGTAAGCTGGCATTTAAAGCTAAAACAAGGCAGTTTTGAAGATAAAAAGATAACCCATCTGAGTCGGTGTGTGTGTGTGTATGAGCTCCCACGTAGAACCTCTAAACACTTCGTCTTTTGTTCTGAAATCTATCACTGTGTGTAATTGGTCTAAGTATCACATGGTGTCGGGCTATTTTGCACATTTGCTTGTGGTTGTGGAAGCAGCATTGTAAAAAATGTGTTCAAGGGTAACGCAAACCACATACTTCTGCAGCGCCACGCAGTCCCTTTTTTTTTCTTTTCTTTTTTTTTCTTTTCTACTGATACTCATTTGCACCAGCTGTCTCCTAGCCTTAACATCAGTGTCTCACCGCACTAACGCTCCTTTAACTGAATGATCACAAATCACGAAAGTCTCTGTAAATAAAAGCCTAATACTGTGTGAATTTGTAAAGTAATGTGGTATTGTTTTATTGCTGGATGAGGCTGTGTTTAGATCAGACTATCCGTCCCACAAGTAAATGCATCCAATTTATTTTTTTGCGTATGCAACGCTAGGATGTACAGTATATGCATTTGTGTTCAATTCTTTTGTTGTGTAAAAGTATGCTGATGTAAAACCCTTCTGTCCATCAAACATGTATTATTTTAGTGGAATCCTTTTACTGCTTTTATTCTGTAGACACTTTTTGAAAAAGTTATTCAAATCTAAATTTGGATTTACTCGTTTGGAAAACATTATTCTTAAACGTCTTATCTAGTTTTAATATAGAATAACAAACAAATGACTCACGAAGAAGCTGACATGGCGTTAAAAAAGGAAGGAAAGAACGAAAAGGATGCTGCTGCCTTTAAGTAGTGTTGGACTTTGTGAGCTTGATAAGGCATGATGATCATTTTATTTATTTTTTTATTTTTGAAGCAAATCATTTCGGTGAACTTCACCAAACATCACCACCGCTTTTGTCTGTTTCAGGTGGATCTAGAAGTGACTCTGCCGGGTGAAGGGAAGGACCAGACCTTTAAGGTGTCTCTGCAGTGGGTGTCGGTGGTCAGTCTGCAGATGCTCCTGGAGGCTCTGTCCGGTCATCTAAACGAGGTTCCTGAAGACTCTGTGCAGGCTCTGGATGTCATCACGCGCCATCTTCCCTCCATGAGGCAAGCTAATGTTACACTGCTTTAAAAATTAATCTTTTTATTTCAAGGAAAGATAATTTTATAGTTTGTCCCAGACAAATTTTTTTTTGGGGGGGGGACAAAAAAAGGATTTTATTTGAATTGGTGTAGCTGTAGGCGGATGTGTGTGTAAATGCACTGGTTAATAATTATCACATTGTTTGCTTTCTTTTTTTTTCTTTTTTTTTCTCCCCTCAGGTACACTCCTGTAGGCCGCTCTTTCTTCTCTCCACCTGAAGGCTATTACCATCCACTAGGTGGAGGCAGGGAGGTGTGGTTCGGGTTCCATCAATCTGTTCGTCCAGCCATGTGGAACATGATGCTCAACATCGATGGTAAAAAAAACGACTTCTGTTTCTTTGGTTGTAATCTTGTACTTTAAAATAATAATGATTATTGTTGTACTGATTGTCTCCTATGTTTTGTTTCCAAAATCCCATAGTTTCAGCCACAGCGTTCTATCGCGCCCAGCCAGTGATCGAGTTTATGTGCGAGGTTCTAGATATCCAAAACATTAACGAGCAAACCAAGCCCCTTACAGATTCCCAACGCGTCAAGTTCACCAAGGAGATCCGAGGTGAGTCGGCAGCTCCGTTCCCAGACCCCTCCTTGAATATTAAATTTGTGCTCATTCTGATTTGACCCAGCTCATGTTTAAGACATGTTTTTTTATTAAATTTTTTTTTATGATGTGCGAGCAGGCTTAAAAGTGGAGGTCACACACTGCGGACAGATGAAGAGGAAGTACCGCGTCTGCAATGTCACCCGCCGCCCAGCCAGCCACCAGACGTGCGTCTCGCTAACACATTCAAGGCCTAACTTCCTGTGCAATCAGACACACCGATTAGTAGTAGTGTTTAAACTTAAAGCACTCCCGTTTAAAGCTTTTTAAGGCTGTTTATTTAATCAGCGTTGTTGATGAGTGATCATTGCGTCGTGAAACTTGGATCAATACCTCCTAAAGGTCGTTCTATCTGCTAATAAATATAACTCTTGTTTTGGCAGGTTTCCCTTGCAGCTAGAAAATGGACAAGCCATGGAATGTACCGTAGCTCAATATTTCAAACAGAAATACAGTCTACAACTCAAATACCCCCATTTACCCTGCCTTCAGGTGGGGCAAGAACAAAAGCACACATACCTTCCCCTTGAGGTGAGCCTTTAAAAAAAAAAATTAATATGAGAGAGAGTGTTTAAATGCAAAGTTTATGCAAAGATGCAAATCTGTAGCTTCTCCAAATAGTGTATTTCCGTCTCAGTGGTGTGAAACGTTTTGCCTTAGATTTGCAGATTCTCCTCAGCTAACATGACGTAATTAATCTCTGTTTGAAATTGTATCATATTTTTTCCATGCACATTCAAACTCGGAAGTTTGTGTTTTTTTTCCGTTTCTCCAGGTCTGTAATATTGTGGCAGGCCAGCGCTGCATAAAGAAGTTAACCGATAACCAAACCTCCACCATGATCAAAGCCACGGCTCGCTCGGCTCCCGACCGCCAAGAGGAGATCAGCAGGCTGGTGAGCTCCTCTCTCTGCTTTTCACCTCCTCACAGTTGTTTTACTGTCAAACCTGTAATCAACCAAATAGTGTTTTTCCTGCAGTTTTCTTTATTGTAGAAGAATGTTGAATTGTGATCCAGGTTTAGCCTTTTTCAAGTAAGTTAGGAGAAAGGTTTAATGTCTGCTGAAGCATGTTGTGACAGGGGTGACTCAGGATGATCGTATTATGTAGATAAACCTTCTTAAATGCTACAGGTTAAAATGTATTCATATTTATAGTCATA
>JAQMYG010000023.1:19521000-19532911 GCA_030014215.1 Clariallabes teugelsi | reverse complement strand
AGATACTCAACCGTACAGAATGTGATTTCTTTGTATTAATAAGTTAGACAGAGAGTTCTGCTGTACAGAAAGACACAGACATGTATGTGGGCTTCAACCTGAAATAATAATATCACTGATTACATTAAAAGATTAGCAGATTATTTTTAGATTTAACCTTTTAACTATTTCTACAAACTCAATAACTGACACATACTTATGCTAGTACGAAATAACACAAAAGTGGTAACTTTACAAACTCCTTATAATTATCTACATAACTATTACCTTCCTCATTATTAACAATAGTTAAAGTCTTGCCCATGACTGGACATAATTTCTATACAACATTTAAATTCTTTTTTTTTTTTATTATTATTATTATTTGCACATAATGTAAACTTGGTGTTTACATTTTTTAGGGAAAAATAAAAAATTTTTATCCCTAAAAGTTTTCTATATTTCTAATTTGTAAAAAAAAAAAAAAGAAAAAAAAAAAAAGTTATGTTTTATTCTTTTCATATTTTAGATTCTTACTGAAAAGTCTTTTCCAATTTTTTTATTTTTAGGTCATCGGCGGTCATATAAGGATTTCACTTCATATCATACTGTGTATGTGACAGAAAAAAATCTGAATTTGAATTAGTTACGTAAAATAACGTTATAACTGGATTACTTGGACGACGTATGACAGCTAACTTCCGACCGCACCTTTAGTCTTCTTCGTGAAAGGTTGAAAAGCGAAGCTGAACAAACACTAGACGGTAGACCGCTCTATAATCACAGAGTTTATTGTAAATGTTTGAAAGTTCAGAAATGAGTACAACACCTTCATGGGTTTGAACTGGGAGTTTGCACTGAATAAAACATGGCGGCATTAATCAGAACAGAACAGGTGCACTGGTGGCTGTGGTGTGTATTAATACAGACAAGAGTTCTCATAGAGACCGTCTCTCACTCACCTGACCACAGGATCTATACTTAGGCTCTTACTTGTGATCTTGTCAACAGCGTGGTGAAGCTTATAAGCCAGCTTTTGGGGCAGAGAGCAAAAACTAACAATTATAAATATAAAAGCAAACAATATCATTAAAAAAAATTTGAAAATCCCCTGTATAGTGCTGCCTGCTGCATGCAAGGCCAAAGAAAAATGTTTTGACTGACAGACAAACATGGCATTAATAAATTATTACTGCTGGAAGGTGCTCGAAGCATAATGACCTATACAAGTGAGAAATGGCTTTGTTTCTGTGCAGCTCCCGTTATATGTGCGTGCATGAGTGTCCTGTACTGCCTTTAATTCTCTGAAGCTGTAGGTATTCCTGTGCAATATTTACATTTATAAACAAACAAAGTGTTCCGTCCTCTCGCGCCTCCGATTGGAGTCACACGTGCTAATACTGATCTGAGGAAAATAACGTCATTTAAAAAAACAAACAAAAAAAAAAACAGTCCAGTCCTTCGATAGCAAGAGGCATTCCATCATGGCTGACACACAAGACATTTGATATACATTTGATCACAGGTTTAAACCAAAAGGAGGAGACTGGGTGCATGGATGAATGTAGGTTCAAATATATAAAATATAGCTATCCATCATCATCATACTACTAGTTTTATCATAAGGTATAATGACTGGGTCAGGGGGAAGAAGAAGAAGAAGAATAGGACGAGGATGGAGGAGCGCAGTCACATGCTGCCTGGAACTGATCACCGCTGCTTGAGGAGAGCTTTATACATGGCGAAGCCTAGCACTGCGAATACTGTGGCTCCGACGCTAGCTCGTAGCCAGAACGTCGAGTTCTTCAGGTCAGCCTGGGTCATGTGTCTGTAAGAGAGAGAGAGAGAGAGAGAGAAAAAAAAAACCAAGAGCATTAAATTAAAAAAAAAAAAAATTCTCAATTCAGTCACTTTGTGGGTAAATGACAAAATCCAAATCTTAATATGTGAAGGTGTTTCTATATTCTTTAAACACAAATGAAATTCCCCTAAATAGAAGTTCTTCTTTTTTTGTCATTTGTCATTCCCCACGTCATACTCCAGAGTGCTAAGTGCAGAGGCGTGAAAGTGAACTGTGATCGGGAGAGCTGCTGGGCAGGAAAGTGAAGCAGAACTAACAGAAGCACAAAGAGGGAAAAAAAAAACAAAGAAAAAGAAAAGCACTGGGCATTTAATTATATATATAAAATAATAAAAATGAACACCCTGCTCAGATACTCAGGATGAAAAGGAAGCTGTAGAGAATGACACGAAGCAAACGGTCTCCCGAAAGTCAACAAATCAAATCGTAGGTTCCTTTTAATAGACGCTCTCACACCCAAGCGAAAAAAGCAAAGCTCGGTTTATGACTCCATGTCCAAGTCTGCTGCCTCAGACACTCAATTTCAGATAAAACCCCCATAAAAATCAAATCACGCCCAATCACCGGACCGAGAAGCACCATAATAATAAAATCCTACAGCCAGAACCAACTCGAGCACACCGATGCACTTGATCACCGAACGGTCCAGGTGAGGACGGTGTTTACCTGGACACTAACGTGTTGCCGGATGCCTCCATGTAGATCGAGTCCTTTACAAAGCTGCACCTGATGGATGAGTCTGATCTCCTCATCAGCCAAACGACAGGTGTTTTTTTTTTTTTTAAATGACAGTGTGTGTGCATGCATACATACTACCAGTCACAACGTGGTCACCTCTACACATGCTCCACACAACCAACCAGAAATGCAGCAGAGAAAAACCAGCGGCGTTAGTGGACAGGATCAATCAATCAAAAGGACAAATTCCACAGTGCAGTGAGAACCTCTGACTGATCCTGGGTGTCAGATGTCTAGTCAGAGTGGTGAGTACATCGTTTACGTATTCTCAGTGAAATGCATCCTCCTTTATCAAAGCACTGCACGGAGATACACATACACCAGAGTACACCACACCTTAAGAAAGGCCCAGATGCCGATGAATCATGTTCTTTAACATGAAGCTGGTTAAAAATTTACCTCACCCACCGCCCCCCAAAAAAATACTGCCATCAACAGTTGGGTTATATATCATCATCATCAACCACCATGAAGAAATTACCATTACAAGTAGTAGTAGTAGTACAGGTAGTCCCCGATTTACGAACGAGTTCTGTTCTGGGAGCACGTTCGTAAGTCGGATTTGTTCTCAAGTCCGACAAAGTGAGTCTTGTACGCCCTTGACACGAATATATAATGAAAAACGAGAGTTGTCTCTGCACCTTTAAATCACGAGGGGAATCCCGGATGCCAATTTGTCTCAGAGCTGTTTTCCACTGTATTGGACTGTGAACTTTTTTGTTGAGGATTTTCCAAAATTAGGATTATTCACCATCAGGACAGCTTTACAGGACAGACATTTATCACCGTGCTCCCGGACTAATTCATTGAAACCGGTGAGGCCGACTCATTTTCTTTTTGTGATTGAACCGGAAGTAGAACCGCAGTCCGTTCGTATCTGCAGAAATTCGTAACTCGAGTGTTCGTAAGTCGGGGACTACCCGTAGAGTTAAACTAAAAGTACCAAGTTTTATGAGATGGAATTAACTACTAATTCACTGCACACATGCCAAACCACACCAAGTAACTCTTCACAGAGTGAAAAAAACTTCCTGCCTGTAACGGATTAAGACCAAACACCCTGATTTAAATCAATAATATTACAGTCCAGGTGCTGAAAGAGATAAAAGCAGGCATGATGACAGGGTTAGCACGAGGTGACGAGATGCAATACGAGAAAGAACAGGCCCAGGCAAACACTGGAAGAAGAACACCTACGGATGGAAAAAAACAAACAAAAAAAAAAGCAAACAAGAACACGTCAAAATAAAGAATTGAGAAGATGACCAAACAGATCTTATAGTTTCGTAGCAAGGACCAACAAGAGACGAGGTAAGAGAAAGTATACATTCAATTGTTAACTAAATTAATTAAAGATTACACCCCACCCCCCCCAATTGACCCACATAAACACACACAACCAAAAGGTCTCTTGTAGATCTAAAGTTAAACAGCAAAGAAATTTAATAATTTATTATATAACTTCATGTGAAATTACTTAAAATATACTAGTTTATATGATTATCTGTCAAAATGCTGTATTAATTTAAGGTTCAAGTATTACAAAAAAAAAATACAAAACAATAACAGATTCAGAGAGAACTGCAGCTGAAAAAAATTAAATACTCAGCAGCTACAGCACTGATGCAAGAATGATGAATAAACAGTGAATTAGTGCAGTTACTGTTTGCATATCCACCACAAAATGTATTAACTTAATTAAACCTTTATTAATAAAATAAATAAATAATCCATCTAATTATGTTGGCGGCCAACACCCTGAATTTATAGCAACTTAAGTGATAGTTTAAGTGATGGAAGAAAAAATGATAAAAAAAAAAAAAAAAAACCTTCATGATCCTTGTTAGTCATGCCTTTTTATTTTATTAGAAAAAAAGTCGAGAGCGTTCAGTAAACCCCCATGCATTCATGTGTGCCAGTTAGTCAAGTTGTTTATCAGCTTTCAGCACTAACATGTAACTAAACAGAATTTCATCCATAAATCTTTCAAAATAAAGAAGCATGATAACATGGACTGTGACAAAAAGCTGTAGAGTTTGACCATAATAGCGCTTTTCCATCGACAAAGTAAACAAACAAAAAAAAAAAAAAGGATTTGTTTTCCTTAGTCCTCTCCAGTTTGGACACCTGTGAATTTATACTCAATACTAAAGCTCTCCCCTCAGACTATAATGTTATATGAAATACAGAAAATGTGTTTGTTTCATCAATCAGGAGTTACGTTTCGGGAGCACGTTCGTAAGTCGAACTTGTTCTTAAGTCGCACAAAGTGAGTCTTATACACCTTTTATACAAATATACAATGTAAAGCATACCCACTTGACTAATTCTCTGTCCCCTTTTCCCACACTGCCATCAAGTGGCCAAAATCCGAAACTGTGCCTAAAGAAAGGAATGTGACACGTAAAATCTAACAGTGTTGTCTATGTGCCTTTAAATCGTGAAGGGAATCCCGGATGCCATTTTGTCTGTTTTCCACTGTATTGGACTGTGAACTCTGTTTTGTCAATGGTTTTGTGAAATTAGGATTATTCACCATCAGGACAGCTTTATAGGACAGACATGTCCTTTAAACAATGCCACTTTAAATTCATATTCAAAATACTTCATTGCACCTTCATTACACCAATAATACCAATATACACTCACCACAACTACTGGACTCTTAACAATGTCACTTTAAACAATGCCACTTTAAATCCATATTCAAAATACTTCATTGCACCTTGCACTGTTACATGTAAATACTAAATTATCTCAAATGCTTACTTGCACATACAGATACCTTTGCAATAATAATATTATTATTATTATTTTATTTTTATTTTATTTTTTTCCCCTCTCCTTTTTCTCCTCTTCCTATATTTTATATTATATGTTTATGTAAAGTTGGGGAACACAGTTCAGCTTCCTTTTGACCTCTACTCTTGAAACATTTCCACTCTTATACAACCAAACGCCAAGAAAAAGCCATATCAGACTTTTGAAGCTCCTCCACTACTGTTATTTTTGTTAGTGTTCATGGTAATACTAAAAGTCACCACCTGAACCTCCTGAGAACTGATGGGACGGGAAATTAACATAGTTCTGGACTTAGATTAGTTACGGATCCATTCCCGTCCACTGGAAAAGCGATATTAGATTAGAGCATTAACAATGAGCTGAACAGTGAGCAAAAACAAAAAAGAAGAAATCTCACTTGGCTGGCAATACCAGTCCTGGTCTGATGAATAACACAAAGCTTATAGCAAAGGCTAAAAAGACAGAATTAGATATATCCAAATACTGTTTAGTGCTCCACCCAAATACAAACCTAGTGAACACACACACACCTCAAACAAGAATCTATGAAATACAGAATAAGGGATGGACAGAGCTAGATAACCCATACAAAATAACCCAACCCATGTGCGGTGGATATGCAATGCAAATCAAAAGTGTAGGCATGTTAGTTCAAAGTTAAAAGTGGCCATAAAAAGCAGGAAGAGAGAGGGACGGGCAGGGCAGGACAGGACAGGACGGGGCGGGGCTGGGCTTAGAGACCTGTTCACAATGACACTGTAGAGTTTGGCCCTGACCGAACGCAGGAGCTCACTGTTCAGCAGGTTCTGACTGATGCAAAAAGTGCACCTGTTGCAGGCACACATGCAGCGGAGCTTGGCATGGCTGCGGAGAGACACACACACACACACACACAAACAGGAAGAGGAGATCAGAATCATGTATGATGCACGATCATGAGACCCGGCACCCAAAAAGTTCCTCTTCCTCTTTAAAGACCAGCGCACCTGCCCTCCTACAATAAGCACTTATAACACACACACAAAAAAAAAAAACATGGATCAACAAAAGGGAAATGGAAGGAGATCAAGGTGGCAAAACCAGGAGAGTGAAACAGTTATTAAATCAGCAGCTTGTACATAGTTTAAAAGCAGTAGTACGCTCTTAATTGGGAAGCCATGTTCTACCTCATCAGTGGTCTGTTTAAGACATCTCCAGCATGCATGAGCGCATCCTTATCCAAGACCAACTTTTGCGTTTAACTGATAGTAGTCTGCAATTATCATAACTACTTATTTATTATGTTTTATTTTAAGATAATTACTTATTTGTATTAAAACAGTAATGATATTCTGGTGTGGTGTCCAAATGTAGATGTAACGAATCAAAAGCAGCCTACTAAAATTCCTGTTCCCATTTACCAGTGCCAGTGACTCGTCTTGGGCCGGACCCGTCTTCTCCACACGTCTCGTCTGAGTGAGTGTGATGACCTACACTGGCTTAGCCTGTTCTCCACTGTGACTCACACACACTATTCAACAAGCCTCATGAAAACAGCTCTAAAATCCACACCTTTGTTCCCAAGGATGAGGTTAAAGAAAGTTGTTTTATGTGGTGACAGCAATTTCAGTTTCATTCAAAAGTAAGCATCTAGTAAACACCTTATACAGAATGCATTTAAATAATAATAATAATAATAATAATAATAATAATTTCAGAAGCAGATGAAAAAAACAGCACGTGTGGGACATCTCACACATTGTTCAAGACTATTTGCCCATATTATGTTTTTTTTTACAGATTGGATTTTTGTGATTCTAATCTGGTTAAAGTATGTCATAATTATCAAGATTCAATTAAAATTTTATTAGCACAACTTTGTACTTCTTTGTCAAGGTTATTTTACTTCATTTATGGCACTTTATGCAGAGTGACTTACATTTTTATCTCAAGACACACATGAGTAGTTGATGGTTAAAGGCCTTGCTCAAGCAGCAATTTGTTGGTGCTGAGGTTTGAACTGGGATCGTCTAATCAGTAATCCAACGCCTTAACCACTAGAATTGATTCTACGACCACTAGATTTGTATGGCGATTCACATATTCACGCTAACTCCAAAATCGATTCTTTAAACAAAAACTATTTTTATATTTATAATAGAGATGAACTGGTCGATCGACAAGTGACCAGAACTGTCTGGTTTTCTGTGTGATTGGTCAAGACCAGTTATCGACTGATCAGCCTCAGATATAAACAATTCTGTACCGAGCGCAGAAGCTTCCGAGTGGCGCAACAGAAACACATTTTTCTGGCGTTACATTATCAAAAAAATTCACACGTGTTAAAAGACCCAAACCCACTCATTACACACAGTTACACCAGTCTCAAAACACAGCGAGTGCTAATTAGTCGTAAATCATCGTAGGAATGAATTATTTATGTCTTGTTATATATATTTATTATATATTATTTATATACAAGTTTGTTTAGATATAATAATTACGGAAGATGACAGATACGGGCTGCTCAGTAACAATTTAGCTTTGTGTTTAATTTATCAAAAATTGGTGGTGAAAATATAATATCGAATCAGGATATTTATATAAGCATGGTAGTTTGATCAAAATAAGCACCGAGGTGTTATGATAATAGTGGTGACTGATTCCGGTCCCTCTTAACCACTGAACTGCACGCTGGCCTCTTTTATTTATTTTAAAATGAGCTTCACTGCAACAGAGTTAAAAAGAATCCCTGATGCTCATCTACAATCAATATTTCCTATTATTATTATTAACGGCAGTAGTGCGAGTCTCTTTGCCCAGCTCAGTAGAGTGATTAAATCGACTTAAGTTCACGATCGGCTTAATCTTTTAAAAAGAGTATAAATTAGAGACAGCAGGTCTCAGACATCCACACTGGGCCAAAATTAGCAGAAAATCCTGGACTGTACAACAGGATATTTGAGGTGTTAAATAAAGCTCAGTGGCAAAAAAACTAACACTGGAATGTTAGAACTATAGAGTGATGAATTGTTTTGCGCCCTCTCTAATACAAATCAATGTTGCCTGCTCCAAATCATAAGAAAAAAAACAACAACAACACTATATTAACTAACAGGGATGAACAGCTTCTCATATACAAAACTCATTACATTTGACATAATCATTCATAATCATCATAAAGAAATTGTGCAATGTAACGCTGAACGGACTCAACAGGAGATACGTTGCATTGTATGTTTATTAACATTTATTATCTTATTTGCTTGCCAAAGTGAAACTTTTTTTTAAAAAGGATAAAGCGAAGGAGAAAGAGGTACACAGGGAGGAATGACGGGCAGCCGTTAGAGCCGTGCAGGACGGAGGAAAGGTGGCGAAGGGGGATTTACTGAGGAAGCTTTACTCACGGATACATGGCCATGGTGGTGAGTTTGGTGTAGATTTCTCGGCTGGGCGCCTCGGCCGTGTTACAGGTGAACTGCTGCGGCGGGTGCAGCTTGTGCCTCCTGCAGAAGTCCAGAGGAGACGTGCTGTAGTGTTGGCGAACCTCATGCAGGTCGGACTTGGCGGCGATCATCATACACGGAGTCTTGCTGTCCACGAAGTATTTCTGTGGAAGTGAAAATTAATTAAATTAACCCTATAGTTGTACTATCTACAGCGTTTAAATCGGTAACACTATAGACAGAAATCTATTCAGAATCCGTACGTGTCGTCTCATCGGTGAGGACGTGTGTGACAAACCTTATACGCCTTGGCACAGTACTCAAACGACCGCGCGTTACTGACGTCATACACGAAACAGACGACGTCACAGGCCAGATCTGCTTCTGAGAGGAATTCAAAGTCTGGGAGAACCTCATGCAGCTGAAAAAGGCACGGGGGGGGGGGAAAAAATAGGTTAGTTCTTTGTCCATCATTAGATCTGGAGATATATTTGAAATCTGATAAAATTGCAAAAATATTTATTTACAGAACTTACCAGCAAGTACTTCTCCTGTCCATACACGTACGTGGTGCTGATGGCATAGTACGATTTATGATCTTCCCTAATCTTCTTTTGCCTCTACAAGACAGCACACACAAAATAAAAATTGTCAAGATTTCGTTGCAACATGTTACAGGTCGCTAATTTGTATAAGCTTTGTGATTTTCCCTGGCCAAGTAATCCACAGGGCCTTGAAAAGGCCATAGAGAGGAAAAGCACAAACAAAACCACGTCACACGTTAAGCGTGCGCTCAAATAGCTGTTGCGTGTTTACAATATGGAATTTGTATCAACCTCTCGGTCTCTAGCCTGTATGAGCAACTCGGTCATTATCACAGCATCGGAGAGACTCAACAAAACAGCTTGTGGCTACACATACTTGATATTACCTCGCCCCATGTCATTACGTAGAAGCATTCACTAATTAAGCTTCGTTTCAGTTCGGGAACGCAATATGCAGCCCTTGCTAAAACGTTGTTCCGTCGTTTTAAATATTTCAAAAGCACAATTTACTCATTTTGTTACCTCGCTGTGTGCACATGGTTTTAAACCTTTTAATAAAGCACGTCTTTCTAATTTGTTAGAACTATAACATGAAATAAAATGAACGAGAAATAAACGTGATCCAGAGTTTCCCACATGTCTGAAATATACTTGCGGTGCAAACCAGAGGCAAGGGTCGGCATTACCTGCAGCACAAAAAGTGACCAACTACATACAAAAAAATATGTATGTACACATATGACCTTTAATAGAAATGTATTTTGTCTCTCACAGTTGAAATATACCCATGATGAAAATTACAGGCCTCTCTCATCTTTTTAAGTGGGAGAACTTGAACAATTGGTGGCTGACTAAATCCTTCCCCCCCCCACTGTATATCTATAGTTTATAAACTGGTGTGGGTGTGTATGTGTGAAAGTCGTCCTACAAAGCAGCACACGAAAACACGCACACAAGGTGTTGGGAAAAGAGGCTGCTTTCACACATACACACCCACACCACCTGATGTGCATGTGTGTGAAAGTGCTTCACACGTGGTCACTGTGTTATAGTAACCAGTACACGCACACATGGATGTTGCACACAACATCGCACACGCACTGAGACCGAGTATGGGAGACGATTACCCACACTTCCGCAGCGCAAGAAAGAAAATAACCATTGTGATCATGTGACGCCCTGCGTCAAAACAAGAAGCGCATGCTTGCCACATGATACTCGGTACTTGTATATTCAGACTCACTCGTTTTTTAAGGGAAAATTAATAAAAACATTTTGCTCGTCTTGCGGAAACTGTGTCACTCGCAATCCAAGGTTCCATTGTATTATTTATATACATATTTATATACAGTTGTTGTATGTGTCTACAACATTAACTCTAAAAGCTAATTAAAACACCCTGTAATCAGCAACACACTTCATTAACTCCCATCATCCATCTCTGCGCTCACTCACAGCTAAGTTCCTGCCCAGGAACGCCTGCAGGAAGCCGCTCTTGCCACTGTCACGTGCTCCCAGGACGTTACACCGGAACACACTGCGCTGGGTCTGCTTCTTCTGCAGGTCAATGTGTTTGTTCCTGGTGACTAAACCACACAAAAACCGGAGAAGGTAAAAATACACAAGCAAGCCTCTAGCCATCTAGTCTCTCTGTCTAATACACACAAGTTCTCTTACTCGTGATTGCGGCGGCCTGCGACTCCTGTTCGTGAATAATAGAGTAACCCAGGTAACCCAGATACTCCAAGCAGCGCTGCACATCCATGTACGTCGTCAGCCTGAACAGCAGATCAGAAAAAATGTAAAGACGTTATCTGGGGTAGAAACGAGTCTCATACAAGTAGGGGTGCCGTTACTTACGTCCACTGCGACAGGTATCCCTGGTAGGTGATCCAGCCCTGGTCGCTGGTGCACACTGTGTTGTTGACGTCAGGACCCCAGGGCATGTAGGGGAAGACTTTAAACAGATCTCTCAGCTCGTCGGGTGACAACGCACAGTCTCGATCCTGAAACCAAACTCACTGGGATTCGTTATTTGAATTTAAAATGCTGTACTTTTAATACAACACATCAAGTCTTAAACAGTACCATGTGCCACTCTGTTGCCCTCACTGAGCTTCTCTAATTTACATCTCACAGACTGGACTTATCCAGCCGTCACTGATCCCTGACAGAGCGTGTCCGGAACTGATGGACTCACCTTGTCGTGCTTGTCAAAGACGCTCTGCAGGAAGAGGTACGCGTTGTGGTTCAGCTCTGTGGTGCAGTTCGGAGGCATTTTTAACCTGCACAAACAAGAATGGCTTAGAGGAAGATTTAATTAAATTCCTGGCACTAAACAGAGAGAGATCTGCCTAATGAGGGGCTTTACAGGGTGTAAAAACATTAAATCGTATCAACAGGTCTAATGAAACAATTCTGACGACTAAAACGACGAGTAAATGTTTCTTTTATATTAATTGGTCAGGATTTAAAAAGAAAAAAACAGGATTCCAGACGAGGGTTGCTTCTTACTGAGCTCATTTTAAGTTTTCAACTCTTTTATTCAACATTTAAAGTGT
>JAQMYG010000023.1:19496444-19511110 GCA_030014215.1 Clariallabes teugelsi | reverse complement strand
AGATATTAACCTTTTCCTCAATTTGAACTACACTAGCACTTCTATTGGATTGGACTACACGGGCCAGCCTTTACTCCCCGTGTGCATCAGTGAGCCTTGGCCAATCCTGTTGCTGATTAACTGGTCTTCCTTCCTTAGATCACTTTAGGTATGGCTACCATAATATGGATGTCAAGGTTGGTTTGTCCTGACCAGTGCAGTCTGGGAACATCCCACAGTATCTGCAGTTTTGAAATTGATCTGACCCAGTCCTCTAGCCAAAATACTTCTTCTATTTATTCTTGTATTATTATTATTATTATTATTATTATTATTATTACTATGTTTTATTTATCTTTATTTTTTTGTTTTTACAACTGACTCAGAGAGTTTCTGCACAAAAAAAGTAAATGTACTCTTACTGTGGGTTCTATATATATATATATATAGACAATATATTGTAACGTTTATCTATCTATGTATATCTACTATTATTATTACTTTGTTGAAAGGAGTTTGAACAAGTATCTCAGAATTTTAGTTGTTGCTATTGTTATGATTGATTTTAAAAATCATAACAAATAAAATTAAATCCATGCAGTTTAAGAGTTTATGAGCCTCCATACAGAACTTTTATACTAATGAGCCCTATGCGCCCTCTATTGGTAGAACCTCATAACTGCAACATGATTTAAGGCGGACCGGACATTTCGGGACTCGCTGTGCAGAAGTCAGGGTCAAGCCGGTACAGAAGGTTAACGTTGCTGCGAGCAAACTTCACATTAATACATCTGCGTGTAAGAAAGCAGGTAATATTAGTGCTGCATACAGATTCCGGCTATAAAACAGTTTTAATAAAGTTTAATTCATAACATTCTGGTTCGTCTCTCGTGCGCATCCTGAAAGGGGCGTGGCCCGGGAACTACGGAAAGCCAAATGAGACAAAATGGATAGGGAACATGAAGATATGAAGAAATTACTTTTAGCGCCCTCTGTTGGCCAGCTGGAGTGTGTTTCTGTCTGAACATTCATGCACATGTACAAGGTTTAAGGGGGCTTGGAGCCTATGCCAGGAGACTTAGGGCACAACCTGGACAGGATTCCAATCCATCGCAGGGTGCACACACACACACACACACACACACTACGGGGCAATTTGAGAGTCTTGGGTTCGTTCCCACCTCGGGGTCTGTGTGCGTGGAGTTTGTGTGTTCTCCCGGTGCTTGGCGGGTTTCCTCTAGGTACTATGAATTGGCACCCCATCCAGGGTGTACCCCTCCTCGAGACCTAAGTCTCCTGACTATATGTATATTTAGAAATAGTTTATTTATTTAAAATAAATTTTTTCAGAATTTTTAATAAGAAAGTATTTCAAAACCAAAAATATTCAGGGTGGCCCCCCCAAAAAGCCTGGATCAATAAGCAAAAATGTATTTAAAAGTGTAAATTACATTAAATGGTTAAACTGAAAGGCTCTGACTTCTCAGCACTTGGGTACACGCTGAATGCAAGAATGCTGAACATTTCGTAACGTATCAGGGCGGGTGGTGTTACATGCAGGGATGGGTTTCCTCTTTCAGTGCAGTGATTATTCTGGGCTGATTCTAATAGACTACTGACTTCAGATCAGCCCAAAGAAAGACAAGTTAAGTGGTGTTAAGTCTGGTCCTGTTCGATCCTGTTTAAGCCATATTAGTTCTGAAAATATTTGACATAATGAAATATTAGACATAATGAAAATGCCTCTGGATCCACACTGTGTGTTTGTCTTAGAAATGATCTGACTTGTCCATAAGAGACACATTTTTTTTTGTCAGTGTCATGTATTTGTTTAATTGTGTTTCAGTAGCAAGGAAAAAGACATTTTTTAAACAAACCGTTCTTAAATGAGTCAGATTTTTTAATATAGCGTTGTAGCAGGTGGGTGTTATGGTATGAGAACAGGATGATTCACACCAGAAACCAGTTTTGGGCTGATATACAGAGAGACCAAAAATAATGTATACACACCATGACAGTTGTTATCTATGCCCTTTTTTAGACCTCGAATTGAATTATTGCAGCAGTGTGTTGGATTATGTTTCCTATGAAGATGTCAGTTGTCGCACCATCATTGATGCGATCATGTGATCGTCAGAAGAGAGGCGTATATATTTTTTATGTTGAAGTGTGTATACATTTTTTTGGGCCTCTCTATATTAACAAGCAGCCTCTCTCTCTCTCTCTCTCTCTCTCGAGAGAGAGAGCAGTCAGTTAAATGTGTGTGGATTTGCTCCCAAACGATGTCAAAAATCCTGATTGAGATGATCAGAAGTTGGATTTCTGTTGTGTTTAAAGTCTTTCCTCCTTTCTGCTTTCTGAGGACCAAACAGAAGTCCACCATGCATGTCAAAACTCGGTCCTTGAGGAGCATAAAATTGTTAAAAGAGTTAAGAAATGGTGTTAAAAAGTCTCCTTAAAAAGCTTGGGACAGGGGAGGTACTTCAAGCAAAAAATAGCAGTTTCACAGTAAGAAAGTAGCAAATTTGTGGAAAAAGTTTTGAGACACCCCTTATTTCTTCATCTTTTGCTTTTGTTTCCAAAGAGCCAGACTTCCTTGTATTTTTAATGTAGTCTTGAGCAATAGTTCTCCAGGATGTCTCTCGTTAAGACACACAGTGACCCATACATCATTCAAGAATAAAACTACATCTACATTAAGTCCTGACCCAGTGAGAAACCAGTGCAGATGATGTCAGATGATCAGGTGGTGATTAGTTTACTGCTGATGCTGAATGCTGAGTGGTTGGAGCAGACGAGAGGGGAAATGAGGTCGCTGCTGAGGCTGTTACATAAACAACCAGTTCTTTCATTGTACCTTTGGGCAGCATGTCGCAGCAAAACAGTTGTTCCTATTTCTTAAATTTAACCGATATAATTTAATTCCATTTAATATGAAGAAATGAGGTGTGGTTTTTGTTATTTTTTGTGTTAAAAAATAGAACAAAATGAACACATATACAAAAACACCATACAGTATATGCAATTCTTTGTGGCCTTCCAGGACACTGTCTCATCTATTAGTCCGTTCTGCAAGTTGTTTGGACCAAAAAATAACTAAAAATAGGGGAAAAACATTTTCATATGAATAAAAAGGTAAATAAATCATTGTCAAGTGTGTCGAAATCTTCAAGAGCACAGAGAGCACGGCGCCAGCGCTTAATAAATTACAAAAAAAATTATAAAAATAACAAGTTAAAAACTTGATGTGTAAGCACCCACTACTTATTTTCTCTGTTTCTTCTAAAGTCCAAATCTGCAGCTCTGCAGCTCAGTCCTTAGTGACATGCAGGTCAGTTTAGTGCCTCCCATCTATAAAAAAAAAATGTGGTCCGTGGTCCAAAACACAAAGCATTAACATCCAGACAGAGGGGATCTCGCTCACTCCAGACTCCAGACCGTTCGTTTTTGTCCTCACTCGCCCAAACAAACTCCACCAATTCATGTAGACACTGTATATATGAAAGCACCTCCAGTGTCTGGGCTCATGTCAGGTTACCTTGTAGGTTCTGTATGTAGAACAAATGGGCTCCCTTATGTAAACCATTCCGTGAAGAAGCCCTTCAGAAAGCTGAACTCATTAACCATTTAAAGTACCACTGAGTGCGGTACTCAGAGTATACTTTAAAAAGGTTCAGGTTCCGCATTTCATTCATATATACTGTGTGTTACAATCCAGCTGGTTTTGTTATAAACAGCACAGTGCTGGAGCGCAAACACACTTCTGTCCATTTTGATGTTTGAAGGTTATTTTCTTCGGCGGATGTTGGCCTCTGCTGGAAAACAGGAAATTGACAAATCTCAGATGTGACGTAAAAACTTCAGCGACAATAACTCACTACAGTATCACTACTCACACCTTTTTCTCCCAAATTTGTTCACCTGTCAATTCCCACCCATCAGCTAAATCCTCCAAGACATGTGAAGTCTATAGATCATCCTCACTCACTCACTCACTCACTCACTCATCGTCTTTATCCTCTATACAGGTTCACGGGGGCCTGGAGCATATCACAGGAGACTTACAGTAGGGCATGAGGTTCCAATCCATCACAGGGCACACACACTCACGCGCTCATTCACACACTATTGGCAATTTGGGAACGCCAATTAGCCTAGTCTTATCCAGTTATATCTTTTAGAAAGATCTGCTTGGAGAAAAGCTTAATCTGCTACATTCATGACCTCCTATGATTGTCTAATGTCGCTGTGATTAACAGGAGAAGGAGTTTGCCCTTCCGCCCACCATAGCCAATTTCGGTCCCTCAGCCGCTGGCCCCAGATATCTAACATGATCAAGAACTTCACTGTCACGTCACTCGGGACATCTTTGATTCTTGATTGTTTGTAAATTATGTCTTATAATATCGATTGCTTGTAAATCATGTCTTACTGGTGTAATCTTGAGGAAGCATAGGCTTCGAGATGACCTGTCTCAGGCTCTCCACCCACTCCTTTCGCTCCCGCTCCTGCTCGCACATGAAGATGAACTGGCGGTCCGGTGTCTCCACTGAAATCGCAAACTTCCATTTATTCCCTCTGGTCCCCTTGGGCATATACTCATTCACTGAGTACCCATGATTCTCCGTCCCAATGAAAATGACCCCAAGCTCCACTGCATCCTTGACAATAATAAATAAAGCGTGGACGTTAATGCGATTTCACTAAAGTAATAGAAATAGTCCTTAATTCATGTTGCAATTGATCTTACCAGCTCAGTTTTAAAATAGAGAAGCTTTCTTTCTAGGCTGTCCAAGATGAACCATCTCTTCTTGAAAGGCTCTCGATGCTGTAGAGCAAACAGGCAAGATCATTCAGATTATACATAACAACATACTGTGGTGTAAGTGCAATCAGGTTTTTTTAACCATCTTCCCAGTATATACTGTAGGTGAAGATGTATAACATTAAGCCCCTCCTCCCACTGCTCATATGAAGCGTGTCACCTACCGAAGGTCCAGTCTTTTCCATGTAACCCTCTTTAAGGAAGTTTCTGGTGGTCCATGGCAGCAGCTTAAAGTAAAGAAAGAAAGAAAGAAAGATAGACAGTAGGATCCAATATGATGCTGAATGAGTGTAATACATATAAGAACAGATAACGCTTAAGTTATTGCATTTATTCAGTTTCAACTAAAACAGTTGGGAGTTTACCTCTGCGTTACTGGCTGTCGGAAACGCTGTCTTCAGGTAAACAAACCGCGTAGCCCTTATCGCGTTGAACCAGTTCACGATTTCCTGAAAGGGTAACGATATCTGAATGACACTCAGTCTTGTAACAGAAGGTCTGCACTATAAACTAGCTTCACTGCAGTATACCGCATAATCGTGTTCGCACAATATCCAAATTGTATAACCTTCAATTTCACAAAATGTATCATGAACGTTAAGAAACTTATCCATCCATCCAGGAACCTCTGTAGTCAATCTAGGGACTGTGAAGGCCAATGGTGACCATTGTATTTATTCTCATTTGTACGATGGTGGAAGGACCTCCAGTCAACATTCACACACTACAGGCAATCTGGGAACGCCAATTAGATTAAGCTGTGTTAGATGTCTTTGTACTGTGGGAGGAAACCGAAGTACCCAGAGGAAAACCACCAAGCATGGGGAGAACATGAAACTCAGCGCACAGGATTCGAACCCCGGACCTGGAGGTACAAGGCAACAGTTCTAACCACTCAACCAAGCAACTTATACCTGTAACTTATTATTCCTGAAGAGAATGCAATAGCAGCAATAACAAAGTGTAAATACTGTATCTTTATTCTTGTCTTCAACATTCTCCAAAAATCCATTGAAACCAGTTTCACCAACCTCAGTGTTGAACAGGAAGTATCTCTGTTTCACTGATCAAGCCATGCAATTAGCTCGTCATGACTTTTGCAAGAAAATCTGTCATCTACGTTCCGTGCATTACACAAAACATAGACATTTAAAGCTTGAATAAGTTAATATCCTGGTTTTCAAATGCATTTTTTTGTGACAGACAACCTTATGTGACAGAAAAGAATAATTTACCAAAATGAGTAAAAGTCTGAAAACGACGTTTATCACGTTTTTACCAGTGTACTGTTCAAATTGTTTAAAAGTGTGTTTGATATTGGTCCAGATTATGGCACTGCTTTTAGGGTTTGGCTCAGGAAACCACATCAGTGACATACAATGATGATCACATGGTTATTATAGTGATGATTTATTGTGATGACTCAGATAGGTATATAAAGGCGCACTATGTATGTGTGCTCCATGCATGAAAATACATGTAATGTTAGAACATAAATATGGTCCTGGGAACCCTGGGCAATAGCCAGGAATTGTAATTTAGAGCATAGTAATTTACAGCACACATTTCCTGTGTGTATACACTCGTACTTTAAACAAAGTCAAAGGCGTGCTAGGTGCCCGAGAACATGACTTTCCCTTCCTAGGGCTTATGATAACGTTTAATCCTGGTGGAATGTAAGAGCAAGATGTAATGACCTAGTGTAAACGTTCAGCATGGCCAACCTGTTTCTGGTGTCCTGGCCCAAGTATCCTGCTGCCACGAGTGTTAGCAGTTTAAAAAAAAACGTTTTCATTAGAATATCATTAACGTGTTTGCATTCAGCCTGTGTCTTGGTTCATGCATTATGGAGGCAAGACCTGCTCGCAATCCATTAAACTGATCTAAAGAGCCTGGGGACAGTTGTGCTATCAGCCCAGCCATTGCTCAGGGGAAAAGTGTATGGTATGAAATGATTTTTTTCAGGTAGGAAGCTTGGGGTCAGAGTGCAGGGTCGTCCAGTATACAGCGCCCCCTGGAGGAGATAGGGTTTATAGGGCCTTGCTCACGAACTCAACAGTGGAATTCAAACCCCAGACCTTCCGATCAGAAACCCAGAGCCTTAATCGTTTGAGTCACCACGGCTCCATTTGGTCAGCTGTTCTAACAGCAGTATGGAGTTTTTTGCAGTTATTCCACTATGTTGCTCATTTACATGGCTTAGCTGTAGCACACTGTACTGGTATTCTAAGTACAAAACCTATATGAGTCATGAAAGTGAGGTTATAATGTCAGCTTATGCAAGCGCAGTCAGTCATGAGTCAAAGTTTTAAAACCTTTCCTGACCATGGTAAAGTCGTCATACTTGCTAGAATTATACAACCATGACTGACATTTTTACAATACAATTATGTAGTAACACTGTACATGTCATCTGACATGTGGATGCGATGAGAAAAAGAAGAAAAGATGACTATGAGAGAGCAGGATTTGTTGCAAAAGACTGGAAAAACAGTCACAGTTTCAGAAAGGCCTGCATTAAGCAAATAAGGAGGTTGGTGGAAAATATGGGCGTTGGGTTAAGAACTGGGTTAAAGAGCACATGCACAGTCACAATGTGATGAGAACTTACAGGATTGGGACTAAACAGCTGTGTGTCCATAAGAAAAGCAAAAAAGCCTTCAGTTTGCTAGAGAGCCAAAAGATTAGACTTTGGAGTGATGGAAAAAGGTCATGTGACCTGAAGAGTCCAGATTGAGCCTATCCCAGAGTGATGGGCGTGTCAGGGTAAGAAGGGAAGCGCGTGAAGTGATGCTCCATCATGCATAGTGTCCACTGTACAAGCCCTCTGGAGACAGTGTTATGATCTGGGGTTGATCAGTTACTCAGGTCTAGACTCAGTAACGTTATGGGGCAATAAAGTGAAGTCAGCTGACCACCTGAATGTACTGAATCACCAGGTCATCACGTCTGTGGCGTTTACCCTGATGGCATGGACATATTCCAGGACTGTGAAGTAGTGGACACCACAGTGTGTGTAATCAAAGCTAAAGGTGGTTGAATTAATTATTAGAATATACAAGCTGTTTTTTTTAGACCGGTAGTGTATGACGTCACTTTATGAATTAATTTGAAGAACCAGGCAGGTGTGAGGACACGCCCCACAAGGAATATAACGTCCCTTTGGGTTAGTTGCTTTGCAGCTGTTTGTCTCAGATATAAGCTGAAACTGATCTGTAAGGAATATAAATGTTTAAAACTTAATCTGGTTTAACTTCCTCGCTGGGAAAAAGGCAAGACTGACAAAAAAGCTTTTGAATAATCCGGAAATAGATCCTGTGTTTTTGTTCTTTTTAAAACTAGGAAGTAGGTTTCTTTTGTTTAAAGAGCATAATATAGAGAAGGTTTCTCACTGAGAATGAAGTGGAGTAAAGCTAATATTTAGGGAAAAAAAACCACACTTTTAGACTAAAAGGCAAAACGTAATTGACTGGTGTAAAATTTGACTGACCTGACCACTTTCATGGTAAACGAAGAGATTTCGGGTGTGGTCGTCCACCGAATAAGTGATCTGAAGGCCGTGAGCATGTCCAATTTTCTGAGGCTGAAAGTTTGCGTTCAGGCTTTGTACAGAGATAACAGCCTTCGGCCCTTTAGATTCCTAAAATGTCAAAAATAATCAGTATTGAATCGAAAATAACTAATATAAAATATATGATGAATAAATCCGGAGGCAATCAAGTGACACCACTTAGGCAACAGGAAACATGTCGCTTACAGGAGGGTAAGAAAATGCTTAACAAGGCAAATAAATGCTCACATCCTCCTTATAATATTTTAGGGTGAAGTCTTGCTCTGATAGAACAAACTTCCTCTTCAGAAACTGTCCTTTGTCCCTCCCCTTCTTCCACAGCACTCCTTCATAGACACCTAGAATCAGCAAAGACATCAGGATTGTAGAGATCAACTTGAAAATGCATGAATGACCCTTAAGGGCCAGGCTTATAAGGAAATAAAGATACTGTACTATATTTATATAATACGCTACTAATGAATATTAAAGTAGTCTTAAAGTTTAGGTTTTACCTGATGTGTAGGCTCTGAGTATATTTTGCTCTGCAAACTCCTGTCTCTCATACTTGGCTCTGATCCACTGTTCCCTTAGAACACTAAACCATGAAGAGGATCAACAAAAATATACATTAATTATGAGAAGTTAAGTTTAAAAAAGATTAATCTGTTGTGTGTGAACAGCGTCTCAAGTTTCAAGTGTGTTTTGTTGCAGACCAAAGTCTCCGAGCAGTACATCGAGACAGCGCTGGGTATTTTTAACCCACATAAATCATCCACTTGTGTGGAGAAGTGAAAGCCCAAATTAACAGATTTTAAAGCTTGACATCTAACACCAAACTCCCCTCTTGGCTGAAACAGAAATACATTAGTAGTTCCCCTTATTGTTAGTAAGACTATTGCATGCTCTGATGCACCCCCAGCGATTTGTTTGCCATATCAGCAGTCTCCCACTTCCCCAATGATCGACTTCTTGAATTATAGTACCAACCGTCATGAACAATGGCTTGGATGTAATTCCCTTTTACAATGCCTGTAAATCTGCCCTGCTTCGTCAATGACCGCAGAAAGACGAAGTACTTACTCACAGTCATGTTGCTGTGGCTGGTAATAGAAGACGGGAATGAATTTCTCGTAGATGTCCTTGGCCGATTGGTTTCCGTGAGCTTTCATGAACTTTAGGTCGGATCATGCAGTCAGACAGAAGACACAGCAGAATTCAGTTGGACCTTTTGATCTGCTTTAATGTTCAGTGTAATTCTTTGTAGTTATCCTTTGAACTCATTTTGGAATGTTACACCGATTATGTGCAGATTAAAAAAACAAGGCAGGGTTGACCTGACACAACTTTCATACCTGCACGAGGTCATCATCCCAGAAGTCTAAGCGGATGGATTTTATCCGGCTGATACTTGATAGATTGCGATGAGTTCCGGAGCAGTTCAAGCAAACGAATATGCCGAGGGTGTATGAAGCCCAGTCCGGCTCTGCAGTGAACACAAGAGGGTTAAAAATGAACACGCAGGCTCGTACACCTGATCGGAACACATGTCTTGTTGCTATTTTCTGCCTCATGTGTGAATGAGAAAGTGAGAAAGTGAAACATGACTGTGCAAAACAGTTCTTCGCTCTGACAGCGTACTGAAAAAGTACAAAAATCTTCGGCACTCTGACATGTACAGTCGTGTACAAGCGTCTCAGGCACTCCGTCTTTAATACAAATACTGCTTTAGAGGTTTATATAATGACTTCTGCATTTTATGTCTTCTTATCTAACAGACTGCATTCCAGACCAGAAAACACCAAAAAAAAAACAATAATAATAATAATAATAAAGGCTGTTGTGATTTGTATACAAAAGAAAAGAAAGAAAGTGAGACACTTAAGTTTTCCAGGAGACCCGAGACAGATTCCTCACGATGCTCAGTAAAACCTACCAGCTTACGTCATTATAAAACCGTGCAAATTGTATTTGAGAAATTAAGTGCGAGTTTAAGTATTATTATTATTATTATTATTATTATTAATGATAATAATAATAAACAAAGTATTGTTACACAATTATTGAGTTACAACTCTTGTAACAAACATCTACTTTAAACTTTATTGCCCTGTACAGCATAGTATACTCTAACTTTTATAAAGTATAAAAATGTTTACACTTTATAAAAGTTAGAGAATAACTTCCTTCCTTCTAACATATACATTCGATTTTCAATTTTGATCGAACAGGAGTGGCCGGGACAGATATACAGGTTAAACCAATATTTTAATCTTAAAATCAATAAATCTCACAACTTAATAGCAACATTCACTATTAGAAATATTAGTTAATGATCAGAGCAGCGAATAAACAAACTGCAATAAAGAGCCGTACACACACACACACACACATACATACATAAACACACACACACACATACATAGAGGAAATGAATTCTCGTATAAACTCGTATATAACAAACATGTTATCTGTTTAGATAAGATTTATGTAAAAAAAAAAAAAAAAAAAAAAAAAAAAAAAAAAAAAAAATTCTGTAACCCCATCACTTTTTGAGGTCAGTCATTTCCCCCGTGTGTGTGTGTGTGTGTATAGAGGAGCCCTTTGAGACTTGACAGACCTGCAGCTCCGCAGTCAGCACAGCTACCGTTCTCCGGCAGCTTCACCAGTTCCAGAAGAATCTTTTTATTCTTGTCACGATTTGCCATATGAGACGCGGAGTGAAGGCGAGTCGTGGGTGAAACCTTCAGGATGTCGGTGCGTCTGTTCTCTCATGAAACATTTCCATTCTCTCCTCTCAACCCTGCGGTCGAACAGCAAAGCGACTCATCAATGAAGCAGTTCCTCTCGCTGTCTGTCTCTCTCTCTCTACACACACACACACACACACACTTTATCAGAGCTGCGTCACACACACAGAGCACAGAGGCATTGTTTTGTTTTGCAGCTAGAAACCACATACATGAGCTACTTTTTACTTTTTTTTTCACAGATATGTGTCAGATTTCTTTTCTCATAACTGTCCAAGTATTTCTTCACCTTGTTTGGAAAATCTTTAAATTCACATTTTTATTAGTGATGTACAGCAGTATTATTAACAGTAGTGATATGCAGAAATGCTTATACAGTACGACTGTTTGTGACCTAAAAATGAAAACTATGACGGAATAGAAAGATAAAAAGATTTTACTGCAATAGGAAAAATTGCACCAAGAAAAAATGTAAAATTTAAATTTGGGATGAAATGTAGAAATCTACAATTTACAATAAAGTTACAATAATTCAATTTCATTTGTATGGCGTTTTTAACAATGGTGATTGTCGCTAAGCAGCTTTACAGAATCAAAAGAAAATGTATGGAATGTGAGAAAATATGATCAGATTGATCAGATATAAAAATCTAATTAAAATTGAAATATATAAAATGTATGAAGTACACAGGATGAGCTGAATGTACAATATAAAAGGGTAATATTTGTACAGCCACATTGTATTTTATACAGCTACGTTAAAAAAAAATATTTTAATATTTTCTACAGCTAAAGTTTTTCTATATGTTATTCTGTTTATTTATTTCTTACTTCTATGTTTTTTAAGGTCATGGGCTGCCGTATAAGGATTTCACTGCATATCGTCCTGTGTATGTGACAAATAACATTTTTATTTGAATTTAATGATATGCCATGTGGGTACGACAGCAAACAATTTCACATGTTTAACATTTATTTTACAATTTAAAGAACATAAGTGCAGTGGAACCTCGGATTGCGAGTAACACGGTTTGCGAGTGTTCCGCAAGACGAGCAAAGATTTTTAATAAATTGACTTGGAAAACGAGCGTTGTCTTGGTTTACGAGCACCGAGTATCATGTATCACGCATGCGCTTCTTGTTTTGTCATCACAACTGAGTCAACGGTTTTTCTCTTTCTTGCGCTGCGGAATTGTGGGTAATCGTCTCCCCTGCTGGGTCTTAGTGCGCGTCTCTTACTGGTATAATCGACATCCGTGTGTGTGTGTGTACTGTTTACTATAACACTGTGACCACGTGTGTGTGTTCGCATGTCATTGGACACGTTGCCCTTTCACACACACTCCTCCTCCTCCTCTCGCCTTTACACACACACCCTTCTCCTCCTCGCCTTCACACACACACACACACACACACACACACACAGACTGCTCTACAGTACACAGAAACACTGCTCTGCGATTCTTTTTAAAGGTAAAGTGCAGGTTTATTTGTTTTTTACTTTGTCAATTTTACTTTACAGCAGTGATTCCGTTAGTATGCGCTCATGCGTGTGTCATTAGCGATGTTCCTTGTTAATTTTTCCAGAACAAATTATGCTCATAATTCAAGGTTCCACTGTATATAAAAATATATAACATTGAAAAAAAAAAAATCATCTGGTACTGGTTAAAATGGTTCAACACAGAGATTAAACGGTGGTGTAGTGGTTAGCACTGTCGCCTTGCACCTCCAGGGTCCGGGTTTGATTCCCGTCTCTGTGTGCATGGAGTTTGCATGTTCTCCCTGTGCTTGATGGGTTTCCTCCGGGTACTCCGGTTTCCTCCCACAGTCCAAAGATATGCAGGTTAGGCTAATTGGGGTTCCCAAATTGCCCGTAGTGTGCGAATGGGTGTGTGTGTGTGTGTGCCCTGCGATGGATTTGCACCCTGTCCAGGCCTTGTGCCCTAAGTCTCCTGGGATAGGCTCCGCCCCCCGCGACCCTGAATACAGGATAAAGCGGTATAGAGTGATGTGAGAGTAAGTTGAAAAAAATGTATATGGTATATTTTTCATAGACGTAACAAGCAAACAAACAATAACATTACTCAATAAAACAATAAAGTATCCATCCATGTGTTTCGTCCACCAGTGCTTCCTCTAAAACTTAGAAGATACTCATTATCTTACCTTCCTTCCTACCCTAATCTGTACGTCTTCGGACTGTGGGAGGAAACCAGAGTACCCGGAGGAAACCCACCAAGCACAGGGGGAGAATATACAAATCCCATGCGCACAGACAGACACGAGGCCACCGTCTTAACCACTCCGTCACCGCAGCCGAAATAAGACGCGGTAAGGCTTATAAAATAGACGCCAAAAACAGTCAGAAGGCATTTCTGCTCGACACGGTGACCGCGGTGAAGGGTTATAACTACACTTCCTTAAGTAAGAGAACTACACAGAAGTAGAGTCAAATTGAAACCTGGACAAAAAAAAAATCTAAAATAAAATAAAGATCTTGAGATACATGTCTGATTGTAAAAATATGAACATTTATTGTTTCACTTCAGACACATTAAATAAAGTCATACTTGTGAACATTAATACTAATCAAGAGATGTTAAATTGTATGTATAGAAAACCGATACAATTTGATACAATTAACAGCAATTTGAATTTTAGTGCCTGATATAAATTTGAAGTTAGTGATGATGTCACACACACAAACACACAAACAAAGGTCTCCAAGAACAATATTCAGTGTTATATACATTTTGAGTGGAAACATATTTTCTGATAAAGTTGTAAGTACAAATTTATTACTTGATAAAACACTACATGATAAAAGTACAAAATATTAAACTCTCCACACAGAGTCAGATGTGTAAAACAAAACAAGACAAAAAAAAAAAGCTAATTGAAAATCCACCAACATGAAGCACCTTACTTGTTATCAGGGTATATAATATATAATATTACTGTACAAATGCATATTAAATCAGCTGCCACAGCAGAGGGTGATGGACCGATTCAAGGGAATTCTGACGCCAGGTGCAGGAGCGCGCTTTTGGGCAGATCGAGGTGAATGCCGTCGAGGTAGTGCATGAACCTAGGAAGATAAACAAACATTTAAACTCTATTAAAACACAGCCATAAAATTATGTAGCTCAAACACTATGTGGATATTCACTGACCGTAACAGTAACACAATAGGACAATAATACTTACCCGTATAAACAATATGATATTTGCAATATTACATCTCAATAAAATATGTAATACAATATTACATACAATAATACAATAATATTACATACATATATTAGATTACTGTGCAATGTTTACAAATGCTCTTGGGTCATATTTAGTGTGCAATAATGTCAATGTCATACTTAGTGTATTCATTTAAGGTATTCAAAAGTTTAGTGTGCAATATGGTACTTACTGTTTTTTATCATTTTTATTTATTTATTAATTTTTTGGATTTCCCCCCGGATTTTCTCCCTAATTTAGTCGTGTCCAATTCCTCCCCGTCACTAGGGGGCTCCCACATTAAGGCTACTACGACCACTCAGTCGGG
>JAQMYG010000023.1:19468003-19484166 GCA_030014215.1 Clariallabes teugelsi | reverse complement strand
CCCCCCCCCCCCCCCGCTGAAGTACCTGCACTGAAAGAGAACTTGATAGTCCACGATCTTCAGTTTTGAGAGCAGAAGAATGAAGCACCCTGGTGAATCTCATTCTGCGTGATAAAACATGAACAGACAAAATTATTTTTAATACACTTAGATAAGTATAACATCATGACATCAGACACAAGTGGCTAGAGCGTACCTGATGGGACTTCCTCTCTTAGTAAGCGGAGAGAGCATCTCAGCCCTGTAAACGTTCTTCTTGTGCTTTCGAGACTTCGGAGTGGAAGCCTGCACTACGTCGTCCTGGGTCGCCGCGGTTGATTCTGCTTTCTCGCGGCTTCTCGTCTTGCGCGGTGAGGGATTCCTCTCAGGATCCGGAGCTGCCTGTGTGCGCGTCTGATCTCTGGTGGACCTTCTAAGCTCCCTGACGCTTTTCCTGTCATCGGGGGACTCACTCTTGTTCTCTGTCTCCGTCGAAGTCGGAACTTCGTCTCGCTTTGGATTAAGAGGGACTTCTTCGGTTTGGTCCATCTGCTCGTTCTTCACAGATTTTCTACCTCGTTTCTTCCCAACACCTTTAACCTGTTTTTGCTCTGGAGCCTCTTCTGACACTGTCAAATCGGGAACGGTGTCTTCGGTGGAATCAGTGACGGTGGCTATCGTTTCAGGTTTTGCCGTCTCAGCGGCGTTTTCTTTACCCGGCTTGGATTTGCTCGGGTTTAACTTGCCGGTTTTAACTTTCGATCCGTCCAGAGAAGGCTGCTTGAAGGCGTTCATGAACTGTTTCCTTTCTTCTTGCGTGCTTTTAGGAGTGGAGCTGGACTCCATCACGGCAAGCTCCAGATCCTCTTCAAGAAGTACGACGTTCGATTTTCTCTTAAGGTCAGGCAGGATGTCCGCGATCACCTGTGCGGTATCAGAGGACGCCTTTTCACCGTCCTTTAACCGGTGAGTCTGATTTTTATTCCTAGTGAAGATCGAAGCCATTTTCAACTGAGGGCCTTTTACGGACTCGTGATCGGGGGAGATGGGATGCACTTCAGCTTGGACCGTAAGGGTTCTCGGTGAAACAGCAGCTACCGGATCGCTGCAAGACTTCGTTTCGATGCAAGACTTCGTTTCAGTGCAAGAGCTTTCTGGATCATGGGTGTCGGGCTTGGAAGAATCAGCAGCAACGTCGTCTTCATTTCCCATCTGGCTCTGTAAAAATTCTTCAAAGGACACGGTAACGGTGCTGGAGTTCAGCACCGAGGTTTCGTCCACGTTGACCTCCATACTGGCGTCATGCAGGGACCGCTCGTGCTCGGCGTTGCACGTTTCACTCTGACTGACTCTGGCTTTTCTGCCTCTCCTCGTCGCAGACTTTTTAATTCTAGCCCTGTCTTCTAGAGACGACGCGTTCTCGTTCGTGACGCTATCGTCTCTTGGTACATGATTCGGTAACCCGTCCGTTGTTGCTTTTCCGTCATCTTTAGCACTTAAAGGTCCTTCATCTAGGCAGAGTTCATCGTTTATTTGAGACAGCAAAACTGCAGTATCACTGCCAAGAAAAGACACTCCACCACCGTCTTCCTTTATTAACGATTCCACCATGTTTTCCGACACACAGTTATCACCGAGCACACCCTCCTCCTCCTCACCCTCCTGTAGCTTGTTTGGCTTTTCCTTGGCTTTCCTGGTCCATTTCTGCCTCAGCGCTCTACTTTTCTTAGCGGGAACCTCCTCGCAAGTGGACGACCGAAGTTCTTTGGATTGAAGCGGACTGCACTTATGGGACGAGGTAGTCTTTCCCTGAGCGGGCGGAGTTTTCCGGAAATAGTCTATGATGCTGTTCGATCGAGGCGGCGAGAAAGGTTTGTCCACAGGTTTGGCTAAAGGCAAGAAGTAGTTCGTGATGGTCTTAGTCGTCGGCGGATCATCGTCTTTTCTTAACTTCTTGCATGGCTGAGTTAGGAAAGACAAATTTTTTTTAAATAATTATTCTATTAATATTTGATTTTTTATTCAATAATTATCCTATTCAATTTTTTTATTATTTTTCTATGAATGATATACAAGGGTGAGTCAAAAATAATTCGCACTCTGGATGTAAAATGTTTTTAAAAGTAAATTAAAACAAGACAAAAACATAATTTTCCCATATTGCTTTTCAATACACTTTGCCTGTCTGTCTACAAGCTTTCGTATTCTGTATTTAATCTGAGCTGCGAGCCACTAATGCACCACTTAATCTATCTTCATCCTCATACTGTAGTTTTGCTTTCAGGGGACCAAACAGGTGAAAGTCTGATGGAGCGAGATCAGGACTATAGGGAGGAGCTTTAACACCTCAGAACGTCGACAGTGTGGAGCAGAAGTGTGCGGACGTGCATCAAGATCACGACGCTCTTGGATAGCGGTCCTTTTAATCCAACGTTTAGTCTTCAGCTCTTCAATAAGCGTTTCACTGTAACGAGCACTGTTGATTGTTGAACCTTTTTCCTGATAGTGTTCCAATACTTCTGGCCTTTGAGAATCCCAGAAAACTGTAAACATTGATGAATTTTCCAACTGGTGGTCGACTTTTAAAGTTTTCTCGATCGGTGATTGAGGATGTTTCTGTTCCATACTCTGCCGTTTACTCTCAGGCTCGTAGTGATGAATCCGTGTCTCATCACCAGTAATGATTCTCTATAAGAAACTTTCACCCTCCTTAGAGAATCGCTCCACATTGTGTTGACAGATATCCAAACACTTCTGTTTATGTTTTTCCCTGAGTTGTTGTGAATCACTGCACGCTACTCTTCTTCTGTGCAAATCACAAGTTTGGCGTCTATTTTTACTTGCACCACAATCACAAATGAACTGATACAACATGTTCATACACACCTGCACAGCGGTGACTGGAAAGACAGTAATTGCCAATAAGCCAACAGACGCTTTAATATAACTGGAGTGCGGATACAGATTAAAAAAAATATTTTTCACCCACGTTATAATTAAAATAACGACAAACCTGGATGGCCTCGAAATCCTCAATAACAACAGGTGCCGTAGCAACGACTCCAGCCATTTCTCACGATTTGAGATCTAAACAGGTCACAATGATAGAACACACCAGATCTCATTAGTACAACAGCTTTACCTAAATAGCTGTTATATATATATATGTGTATATATAAAAACCAATAGTTAAGGTTAACTACAAAGCCAGGTCTACTGTAAAGTCATGTAACACACAAAGATAAACACACTCACCTGAGGTTTTGCCTTAATATAACAGCATTGTCCAAAGTGTTTCCAAAAGTGCAGGCAACACAAGTTATCACAAACTCATATCAGCTAAACTAACCAGTCTAATATAACAATACTAATTCAAATAAACCTAGCCAACTTGGTTATTTCTCTGACTAGCTAACTATTCCTCATAACAAAGACTTACATGCTAAGAAAGCTAGCGAAACACACGTGACAAGCGTGTAAATACCCACACAAAAAGGCTTAATGAAGTGAACACACCGGTATATAATAAAATATTTAAAGAGTTGAACAGTTTACTGTAAAATTACAAAAACTAAACCTGTTCCTGTTCCCGCAAATGGCGCCAAATATCAGAGACCGCGTTCACCGCGACAAATTGACCAATCACAGCGCGTTTCGTCATTCCCTAAAGCGGAAGTTGCGTATTTTTTTTTTTTGTCGTTTTAGCCATGGATGACTTTTAATCATTTAATCGCAAAGGGAAATTGTATATGGTATATGTTCACAAGCAAACAATACATAAATAAATATTTCCACCTTATTTAAATGATAATTAAATATTATCATTCTAACAATAATATAAAAATAATCGTACCATTCACTGCTTTACAATATTCTTTTTGCCTCCCCCCCCCCCTCTCTCCGACCTTTATTTTGAAAAGCCGCGATGGTGGCGGCCATTACTACTGCAAGGTGCTGCTGGTTTGTTTTACTTGTGTGTCTGTCTCTAGCTAGTCTGCATTTGTGAGAAAGTACAAAGGCCAAAACTGGTAAGAGAATTTCATATAATTTTTATAATATGTAATACTTTTAATTAATTTAGATTAAAGTAATTGCTGTGACGTTGATTATTTATTTTCGCTGTTTATTCCTGTATATTGGCAGAAGGTGATGCTAACTTCAGCTAGCATAGCTGCCCTGTCTGTGCTTGTGTATTTGAATAAAGTAGTGAGATGGTTAACCAGCTGCTTGGAAAATTTACTAGCTAATAATAATTAAAATAATACACATAGACTAAATGAATAAACGACATGTTGCAACAGAGACGTAATAATAATGTCAAGATACATATTGTAGTCAATATAATGCATATTGAGGTGTTTAATGGCGACTAGTTTTAGATGTACCATCAAATATGTGCTCGCTTCTTATTTCTCGTGTAACTCTAAATGTATGCTTCTGGCAGGAAATTCAGGCAGGGTAGGACAAAAATGATGGAGCATCACGTGATTATTGCCGAAGCTTGATTTACGCAATTGCACGCGGCTTGCGTATAAATCACGTGATCACCCCCCCACTTTCAAACTGTTATCCTATGTGAAATTTGCTTCGATTAAAATAAATGTGTGTGGTGACGTTTTGGGTGTCTACTGTGCAGAATCTGATCAAGCTTCCGTGCATTTCCGGCTTTTCAGCGCTGTCTCAAATCTCGTCTTCAAATAGTATAATGAGCAATAGTCACGTGACCGCGCACGCCTTTCGGAATAGTTCGGGATTGTTCGGAAGTAAATTGTCCTTTACTTATTTTATCGCTTTTTGTGGTTAAAAAAATATAACAAATTAAGTACATCGTTTTACCTGTCGTTTCCTTACTTTCCCTAAGTAAGGAAACACAGACTATAAAGACTTATAAACGCAAATCTATTTGTCCTTGCTCACTGTTACGTCACTTTCATGCGACATCAGTCAGTTTAACGTTAAACTCTCGCGCACAGCAACGATGAATTAAACCCCTCAGTTTTAAACATTACAAAAGTCCATCACGTGCTTTGATGTTTTAGCCTAAACAAGTCACGAAACTATTTTACTGTATTAACAGTTTAATATTCAATGGATTTTTGTACACAGTTTGTATAACAATATGAAATATGTTTTCAGATTATATTTTACCTCAGAGAACTGCAATAAATGTATAATCATGTTAATGGCTGTATGTTTAAAAAATTGATTAACGTGCCAAACCACCAAAAAAGAATTAAAATAAGAACACAATAATTTTCTTGAATTCAGAGCTCTTCCAAACGATACCGAAGAATAGAGCTCTTTCAAACACGTCCAAAGTGCTCAGAACTCTTCCAAACGATTCCGAGCTTGTCATATGATTATGAAAAACCTTTTCGGTCCTGTAACTAGGATTTGTTGTACCTTTTGAAGACGATGTGTGTCTGAGACAGAGACAGTTCCGAACATTTTCAAGGGGCTCATAACTCTTCGGGACGATTCCGAACGGCCTTCTCAGTCATGTGAATAGGGGTTGTTTTACAATTTAAAGACGAGATGTGTCTGAGATCACCTGATTTGCATGAATCTTTGGCACTAATCACATGATGTTCTGTCATTTTGTCCCACCCTGTCAGAATTTCCTACCAGTAGCAGAAATCTATAGTTACACAAGCGGTCCAGGCTGCTTTATCAATATGTCGAACCTGTAGTTTTGTGTGGTTGTAGCGCTGCAACAGTTTAATGGGGGTAACATTTCCCGAAACAAAGTTGCACTTTATGACGTCATAGAATTTCACAAGTTAAGCCAATTACATCACAGTGGTGTAGCGGTTAGCACTGTGGCATCGCACCTCCGCCTCGGGTCTGTGTGGATGGAGTTTGCATGTTCTTCCCGTGCTCGGTGGGTTTCCTCCCACAGTCCAAAGATGTACATATTAGGCTGTTTGGTATTCCCAAAATCCTGTGGTGTCAATACATCTTTTAAGATTATTAGTATTGTTTTTGCTTTCTTTTATTATTTATTGGCATTAGTGTAGGTTTTTTTTATGGACGGGTGGAGCATTTACACAAGCCCACACAAAAATAGTAAAGACCTGTGCGTAAGAAGTGCTGTTAATATGTGATCTAGATTAAAAGAGAATATTTTAATATGAAAAATATTTTAAAAGAAAATGTGTGTTAAAATGGCAGACTGATTCTCCTTTAAGATAGCAGACTTTGTTCAGTTTCTTGGTCATGGGTTGAAGCATGTACGCAATTTGAGTTTCACGATGCTTCCTAAATTCCAAATAGTGTTAAATGTTTGTTAGACCAAGCAGGGAAACCTTACGCTTGAGGTATTTCTCCTCTCCTGATAGATTTTGTCACTTCTGCTGAAAAACCATTAAAAGAACTTGGTAAAAATGCAGGGGTTTTTTTTGTTTATTTTTTTCCCTTAATATGTGTGTTTTGTAACTATTGACTGTATGATCTCTCTTATTCTTCCTACAGGACTTGACCAGAGATTCTTGCATGAGTGTGATGTTAAACTAACAGGTCTGCCTGTGATCCTGTTATTAGGAAGGGCTCAGCAGTGCCTGGGAGCCCAGGGAGCCACTGTCTGAGTCCCACGGGGTCATCGCCAAGAAAACACTGACTATGAACGCCCCAAAGGGAGGCCTGGTCATTTTCACGGCCAACTCCAACCCGTCCAGCAGAGAGCTGGGTAAAAGGATTGGCGAGTAGGTTGTTGTTGCAGTATCTTCATTGTGTGTGTATGTGTGTGGATTTGCATTGTTATGTTAGGTATTGTGTAACAGGCTTTAATAGTTGAATCGACCGCATAAAAGGGTTGCGTAAAATCCCAGAACTGTCCCTGTTTGGGATTAAAACCTCAATCATAATAGTGAAAGAAAAAAAGGCTAGAATTTTCACAGATTCTCTTGTATACATGCAGTATTTATTTAGTATGCAAACTGACATTAGGTATGCGTTACCGTGGAAGAGGATGTGTGTGTCAGTTTGGGTGTGGTTTCATAGACATCAAATCTGTTCTCTTGGTGAGGTAAAAAAGTAAATACACTTTTCTGGTTTTCTAATTGTATGTTTTTATAGGAACTGTACAAACAATATGGTCTCAAAACACACACAAAAAAGCTATACCTAATCTTGTACAGCTTTGTTTTTGTTTTGTTTTTATAACTGAGCTGATTCTTAGTGAATTTATGCAATAAGAGTCTTGCTTGTCCCATTCCATGTTTGCTTCAATGTCATGCTTGCAGGGGAAAAGAAAAAATACTGAAGATGCAGTGTGATTAATTTCTCTGCATTCAGTTTTTCTTCTTTTTTTTTTACTTTTTTAATTGGCTGAAATCATCTCAGCTCATGACTAAGCTGTCATTGTGCTTCACGGGAGCTTGGAGCTTTCTACCTCTCATCTCCTGCTCAAATGTGGAAGTGTTTAGATAAACAAAGTTTGAACTTTCCATACTGTAATTTTTGCTTTGCCTAAATGCATGAACAGCTTCTTAGCCGCACCACATTGTTCAGCAGATGCGCACAGTTTTGGGGACATATTTCGCAGTTTCCTTAATCACGCCATCTTAAAATTCTAACACCAGCCTAGTGCCTGGACGTTATACATTTTACACAAAATTATACTTCCATGTCTTTTAGCACTAGTTTATAATCCTGCTCAAAGCCGTGTGGTGTTGCAATTGTCTGAAACAAAATCAATATTTTAATATGCATTCTGCATTCCACACATTTTGAACCTTTGATAAACAGCACATGCTTTTAGACGTGTATCTGATCCTTGTACGTCATTACAGAAGAGTGTGGTGATGTACAGTCCATGTCACATATAGGCATATGCAAATAATTGCTGTAGAGCAGGGACGTCTGGAAGAGAAAGAGAGAGAGGAAAGTAAACAACTATAAAGCCCAGTGATTAGTGAAACAAAATCAGTATTTGTAGTGATGGCGTTTTAAAGACCCAGGTACAATGTGTGCAGTTTTATAAGGAACTTGGTTGCTAAGTTTTCCTGAGCGTCCCTCAGAAGCAGCTGCAGTTCTACTGAGGACTTTAACTTCTACACCTGCTTCTGTTTTGCATACACAACCTGGCAGCTTCTTTTTTTTTTTTTTTTTTTTTTTTTTTTTTTTTTGGTTTAAAAAGTGCTCGCTTATATATAATATCCTGCTTTCTTTGCTGGCATACAGCTCATTTTTTTTTCTTTTTTTCCGGTAACTTTAAACTTTGTGGTGGTTTTGTACTGTTGTTTGAAAATGAGAAACACAGGATGTCTAAGACCTTTTGTACAGTGATGTGCTGTATATCCACTGTTCGGCTTTGATATCGTTTGATATTAACCGTCACCTTTCAGAATGTCAACTGAGTTTTTGCAATTCAGGCAGGGTTTCTCTCCGAGTGTTTTTACATGAATCGCAACCAAATGCATGGGGCAAGAGGTTCTCCTTCGCCACATCACACACGTTCAACTAGAAGCTGAACTTCACTAACAAGCATACTGGGATTTAACTCAAACCAGTATTCCATTCTATTTTATTCTCATTTCTCTCACTTAATTTCTGGACCTTCTCTCGGCATCATTTGATTATTTATAAATTTTTTTGGTGTTAAATAAATAAATGTAGAGTTTATGGAGAATTCTAACCACCATGTCACCCCACTCTGTAAATCTGGCAGACAATATGGTACATGTTAAATCTATTCAACTGTGTACCTACTTGACTGACTTGAGAAAACTTCTTAAGACTATCCCTAGCAAACACATTGAACTCTGTGAGAAGGTTCCAGGGAAGGATGACTGGTTACGCTCGGTCACCTGGGATTCGTAAAAGCTTTTATACAAGTTAACGGGGATTAAAAGGGTTCAAGATGGTGGCTGAAAAGAAACTAAACCCTATTGATGTTACATTGTGATGGACCTGTGTTTCCTCACTTTCTTTCTTCCTTTTTCACCCCCCTTTTTTTTTGCCTCTGCTTCTGTACAGACGGTTGGGTGTGGAGCTTGGCAAGGTGCAGGTCTATCAGGAGGCAAACAGAGGTGAGACGACCGAGTGTTCCATATAGAAATCAGTCAAATAAAGCGGAACCTAAAATCAGACGGACGATAATCCGATCAATGTTCGTTAACGTTGGTGTGAGTGTGTGCGAGTGTCTCTTTTCTTGTGACCTGTTGTGTTTTGAGGCTGGTGTTCATTCCTTGCATTCCTTTCTGAATTTCTCCAAATTTGTTGCTGGGATACTGTACAGCCGGCACACTACACAAAGTTTTGATACAAAAAGCTGTCTGTATTAGAATGAATTGCAACAGGTTTCTTTTAAACATTCGCTGTTTATGTTTTGATGTTGCTTGGGTACTCGTTAGGCACAAAACCGCAGAAATTAAAAATGATGATAATAATAATAATAGATTCTGTTTCATCAGAGACGCGGGTTCAGATCCAAGAGTCTGTGCGTGGAAAAGATGTCTTCATCATCCAGACTGTATCAAAGTAAGAAATCTATCTTTTTCAAAACAAGTAAAAAGCCTCATCTCTACAGACAATAGTACATGTTCAAGTCAAACCGGGACTTTTGATTGTACAGAAGGGTTTGATTGAACAAGTTGCCGACGGGAACGACAGCAGTGGGGTTTGAGCAACCTTGGCATGGACGTGGTCTCTTTTTAAAATGTTTAAAACATTTGTACCATTTGTAAGTTTTAGGTTTTCAGGTTTATGCCCTCATTCATGAGAATTTTCATCCCAAGTCCCGGTTTGACTTGAACACCCTTCCTGCAAGAGTTACCTATTCTCAGCTGCACGTTTTTAAAGAAACGTTGAATTTCCTTACTCCAAAAGAATGATGATACTGCAGTATTAAATATTAAAATGTAAAAAGTTTTCCTCTTCTGCATTTTTTTTTTTTTTTCCCTTTTTTTTTTTTTTCTTTTTTTTTCTTCTCTCTCCTCCCCCCCAACCAGAGACGTTAATACGACCATCATGGAGCTGCTCATTATGGTCTACGCCTGTAGAACCTCGTGTGCGCGGAACATCATCGGCGTCATTCCATACTTCCCTTACAGTAAACAGTGCAAAATGAGGAAAAGAGGCTCCATCGTCTCCAAACTGCTGGCCTCCATGATGTGTAAAGCAGGTAAAGCTGCAGGATTTGGACTTTACTTCAGTGTATACGACTTTTTTTCTTTTTGCAGTCTGATTGTTCGGCCTTGTTTTTCTGACCAGGTCTGACTCATCTCATCACCATGGATTTGCACCAGAAGGAAATCCAAGGCTTTTTTAACATTCCAGTAGACAACCTGCGAGCATCTCCGTTTCTGCTGCAGTACATTCAGGAAGAGGTGTGTAAAGCTGTAGACCTGATCATCAGCAGCTCGTACCGTTCTTGCTGCTGGTGACGCTCGCGGCTTCTCATGTTTATTGGTTTCTTTATTTGTTGTGTCTAAAATCCAAGGCCGGATGCCACCTTCTCCGATTGTTTAGACTGCTTAAACTGACAACTGACCTTCATCCTGATTCTTTTTTTTAACACTCAGATCCCTGACTATAGAAACGCAGTAATTGTGGCCAAATCTCCATCTTCGGCTAAACGGTAATTTATAAACTCGTATGACTTAAATGATTTTAGAGCAGTCGTGTAATAAACGCACACTGACATGTATACCCTGTGCTCCGTTAGGGCGCAGTCGTTCGCCGAAAGGCTCCGGCTGGGGATCGCCGTGATCCACGGTGAAGCACAGGACGCCGAGTCCGACCTCGTGGACGGACGACACTCTCCACCTACTGTCAAAAACATCGGCGCTATCCATCCCAGCCTGGAGATACCTCGTAAGCACTTCTGTGGAGCACTCTGTCGTATTTCTAATAATTTAATTTAAACTCGAATGGTACATTTGCAATGTTGTGCGTTTTTTTTTTTATTTTTTTTATTTTATTTTTTTATTTTCTTAAATTAATATTATCATCATCACAGTACTCATTCCAAAAGAAAAGCCTCCGATAACTGTAGTGGGAGACGTGGGAGGTCGGATCGCTATCATCGTGGTGAGATTTAAGACCGTCTAAAAGATTTTGGAACACATTGCCGACTCGGACCCGTTACTGCCGGCTGAAACATATGGTGCGATGTTTCTTGTCATTTTGCAGGATGATATTATCGATGATGTGGACAGCTTCCTGGCAGCAGCCGAGACGCTGAAGGAGCGAGGCGCTTATAAAATCTTCGTCATGGCCACTCACGGAATCCTGTCTTCTGACGCACCACGTCTGATAGAGGAGTCTGCCATAGACGAGGTCTGGAGTCAGACTTGATTATCTAAACATGGGGGGGGGGACTAACTTTGTTGCAAGAAATCAAGCAGGTTTTTTTTTCTTTTTTTTTTCTAAAGAATAATCTACAGTATCCTTGTCGTTAGCTTTTTGTATGCAAGATGGTGGGTGCACGATTCTGTGCATCACTTGTGCACGTACTAATGCAGCAATACCGATAGAAATGGACGAAGACAGTATTATGGTAACATTGAATAATCTAACTAATATGTCTCGAATGACAAACAAAAAGTAAGACGATTATTGAGAACCAATACTAAGGTTTCAAATTTTACAACATCCTGAAATGTCCTGTTTTTGTCTCAATTTTCAAGATTAGCAAATATTTTTCACAGGGGATCTCAAATTTATTTGAGACACGGGTAATGACCGCGATGACGGCAGGATGTTTTAAAAAAAAAAAAAGAAAAGAGAACATAGGAGAACATAAATCCTGGGTGGTTTTAATGTTATGGCTGGTCGATGTATAAAAGACATGCAAGCAAGTCTCTAAACTATAGCGATCACGTAGCAGCTGCGTGGTGAAAGTGAGGTGCTGCAGTCCGGGAGCACAATGATGGGGAAATGTCTGTCCTGTAAAGCTGTCCTGATGGTGATTAATCCTAATTTCAGAGAATTCTCAACAAAGCAGAGTTCACAGTCCAATACAGTGGAAAACAGCTCTGAGACAAAATGGTGTCCGGGATTTCCCTCGCGATTTAAAGGTGCAGCGACAACAATGTTAGATTTCACATCTCACTGCGAGGTTCATTTGCTTAGGTGCGGTTATAGTTTTTGGCCACATGATGGCAGTGTGGGGAAAGGGGACAGAGATTTAGTCAAGTGTATTGGTATGCTTTACCTTGTAAATTCGTGTCAAAGGCGTACAAGACTCACTTTGTCGGGTTTAAGAACAAATCTGACTTGGGAACGTGCTCCTGGAACGAAACTCGTTCGTAAGTAGGGGACTTAATGTATAGTTACACCTTAATAGTCTGAGCACTCAAACTGTTTGACTCTCGCCCCCTCTGCAGGTGGTCGTCACGAACACCATCCCACACGAGATCCAGAAACTGCAGTGTCACAAGATCAAGACGGTCGACATCAGCATGATCCTGTCCGAAGCGATTCGCCGCATTCACAACGGAGAGTCCATGTCTTACTTGTTCCGCAACATAGGCATGGACGATTGACGGCTTCGTCCCCTCCCGCTTCATCACTGCCAGTTGTGTCATGTGCACAAAATCCTTCTTCTTTTCTCACATTACACAGTTCTAGTGGCCAAAACTATTTTATTTTTTCCTTCTGTACATTTAAAATGTGCTCAAAGGCCATTCCATTTATTTTATTTGTTTTTTTTTGTTTTTGTTTTTTTTGTACGACGCATTCTTTATTTATTTCTTCTTTTTCTTGTGCAAACCCTGTTCACTGCAGTCTGGTTTTGAGAGCGGTTTGAAAAAGGGCAAATTCTGCAAAATACCCTTCACGATTAGATGATTTGTTGTAGTAATTTAAGGAGGGGAAAAAACACTGGCTGTTTTTTTTTTTTTTTTTTTTTTTTTGGTATGTTGTTAAAATTTAATGCCAATTTGTACTTTATGCATTTTACCATTGGGTTGATTATAATTTAGAATGGCCAATCAGGGTTAAAGTGCTTTCTTGTGTCACATCATAATTGACGGTCATATTTATTGACGCTCTTCGTGGAGGAAGACTTCTTGTACACAGCCAAAATTAACAAATATGTACACGACGATTAGCGCCATTAGCACTACTATGCCATATAATTGCCTCATGACTTGTGTAATCACTGTGCTACTGGATAATGAATTTGTGTAGTTTATTTGGCAAATTCTTTAAAAACGTTGATGCTTAATATTTTTTGACTGACCTTTTAATGTGCAAAATTTGATTGTCGCTTGAACTAGAGGTAAACTGTCAAGTAGAAATATTTTTCATGCTAAAATGTTTAATTTCAGCATATGAAAGTCCATTCACTTTATTAGCTAGAAGTCCATATAAGCGACCTTGCTTCAATTACATTTCACATATTATAAATTTTTCAGGCCATTGCAGGTCCTTTGACTTGATGATGATATAATAATAAATGTCACTGTTTGATTAAATTGCATGTCTTCTGTGTTACTTTGTATATCTTGAAATCGGCAAAGCATGACAGTTTAAAGGTCCCATATTTTACCAGGGGAAAAAAAAAAAAAGACTCAAGTTTTTTACGGAATCTGCCAAGAAAAATCTTCACTTCTTTGGGGTTCCAATATTTTGTTTTGATGCCTTGTCCTGTGACACTCGCATTTGCATGCTCATTAATATTCATTAGGATCTACAAAGATGGGTGCGTACACAGGATCAGCCTTGTCTGCGTTCAATTATTTCTATGTTTTTAGAACGCACTGTATTTGCTATAGTGACTTTATTTTATTTAACATACATTCTGACACATGTACTATAAATTCTGAGAACCATATGGTCTGTGTCCATCTTTAATGCTCTAGCTGAAAAAAACTCTGATAATGCATTTTTTTTCATACTTCAAGCTCTCTTTATTTCATTTCTCTAAACGCACATTTTTGTGTCCATATGAATGAGCTCATGCTCAGCCACGCCCCTCGAGATAGCAGTGCAACTGGGAAACAAGCTGGTGGAGAGGGGCTCTTCTTAAATGAGGTCACATTAGTGGGATCTAATTGGCTTGTTCAATATAGATCATAGATATTGTTGTTCAGTATTGAAAATAAAACCAGGACAAACTTGGTTCTCATGTTTCCCCATCTGATTATCTAAAAGTTCCTTAAAAAAAAAAGTACATTTACAATTCACAGTATGTACAGTATATAAACTCCATCAGGGTTACAAAATTAACCCACAGTGTTTTATTATTATTATTATTATTATTGGTAGAGTGGCTTATAGAATACTAGATCTATTTTTATCCTTCAGCAGCTCTGTTGTTCTTATGCTGTGACCACTGGGACCTGTGTGTACCAGTCTGTTTCAGGAAAAGGGTGTGAGTCCTTCATTATTCTGTATTCAATAGAGAATAAGCCCCCCCCCCCACCCCCCATAAGCACAGATGTGATGGCTCAAGCTGATACGATTGTAGGACTGGTGCCACATCCGTATATTGTACCATTCTGTGTTTGGTGGATTTTTTTTCCTTCAGGTTTTATCAGTATGCAGAAAAACACCCCTTGGACGGTCTCTTATATACAAGTACAAGGGGCGTTCAGGTAAAACTGGGACAAAGTGTTCCCGCAGTCAAAGCTAAAGATGGAGCTTTAGACATAATTTCTTTTGCTGGTTTATATATACTGTATATATATATATATAGGGCTCAGGATTGTGAAATAGAGAATAATGTTTTTTTTTTTTTTCAGCACAAAATAGACAATATGATTCAATTCTGGTTCAATCTAACTGACTACACACATGCCCGAGCAAAAAAAAAATGAAAATGGTTTACAAAGGCAAAGAAATAGCAAATAATAATAATAATAATAACATGCTTATTTTGTGAGTTCTAAATTTTTGCAACGTCATTCCTATATTCCGGTAGTGGTATAATTTGCCCTTTATAAAAATAATGATAACTTTCGATCTACCTGACATATCCGAAAACCCAAATATGCATTTTAAAGTATATAATACTTTGTGCTACTCACAGGCCAGCACGGCCTGTTCTTGTACCCAGTTTCATGAGGAAGTACCAAATCTGTCTGGTATTTATTCCTCTTCCTTATCCAAAGAGAGAAAAAAAGGGAAGAACATGTCTCACTAGAAATATATGAGAATAGACTTATCAGCAAGTTTCAACATTTCAGCTTGTGACCTCAATAACACATGACACACATCAGTGTCTTAATATTTGTTACAAAGCTGCATGTTTTCATTATTATTATAATTACTCTGCAAGTATTGGCCAGGACGTAAGCATGTTCTGCCCTTTACAGCTTTCATTAGTTCATTATCATGGTATCATTATTCCTAACATGGACTCATTACTGCCTGTGATGGCATTTAATTAGTACGCAGCCAAAAGGATTTAAATCAATTAACAGTATATATTCTGCTATATACTTAAACACACCTGTGCCCTTGAAGAACTTTGTTTTTCTTCATAGTTCTCGATCTCAACTCTAGGGGTCACAACTGATGTCAGAGCAACAGTTTGCATCCTTATGTGAGCATAAAGATTTGCAGAGTGTACAGGGAGCAAATAATTCTTAAAATAGATCCAAAAATGTGAATACTTCCAGCATTTTCCAATGCAAGGAGAAATGTGTGGTCAGCGCAAGGATGTCTTTTGAAATATGGCACCACCCCTGGCCTCGAACACACAACAGCGTACTAACATGCATTTATCAGGACATGATGCACTTCTAGTGCATGCAACTTCCTCTGCATCTTCTTTTTCATGGTAGAACATTCAAATCATCAATCAACTCATTTCATGAGTTTATAAATAAATAAATATCAACTGTCAGTGTGTGAGACCGTTATCAACAAATACTGTTAATGCTTTTTTCCTGTATAATTTACACTACATCATTGCAAACCTAAGGACTATTTCAGCATTTACAGCGGTGGTCAAACATATTAAGACATCATATGCTGTGTATTATAGTTCTCCCCTGTGATATACTGTAGTTCAACAGGTGATGTCACTAATTAGTTTTCAACTCTCTGGTTTAATGAATGGATGGAAGAAACGTGGCAGGATTTCTACTTTCTAATAAACTTCACTTCTGGAAAACTCTGGAATTCTCAAGTGAATTGTGAACTTCTGTGGCACACACACTACCGTTCAAAAGTTTTAGAACACTTTCTAACTCCATGATCGTTCCTGATTTTTATTTCTTTCTACATTGTAA
>JAQMYG010000023.1:19428115-19439736 GCA_030014215.1 Clariallabes teugelsi | reverse complement strand
GTCACCAGCCTCAGAAATCACCAATTAACAACCAGCACCTCAGATTAGAGCCGTTATGAAGCTTTACAGAACATAAGGAGCAGATATTCATCTCAATATCAACTGTTCAAAGGAGATTATTGTGTGTTTTGGAAACAAAATACACATTACACAATCTTCAGCATTCTTTTACAGTGTAGACAGAAATAAAAATCAGGAAAGACCATGGAGTTAGAAGGGGTGTACAAACTTTTATTCGGCAGGAAATCTATGTTTTTTTTTGTTTTTTTTTTTTATAGTTGGGTAGCAAAAGTTTGTTCACATAACTACAGTGTCTGAGCCTCTCTGCTTCTCTAGCTGAGGGAGTCCATTCAAAAATAATAACTGTAGCGCGTGCCTACCCGCGCTGTATGCTGATTCGTCAGGTCAGTTGTGACGTCATTGGTCACATCACAGGCAGAGAAGCGCCCACGAGCCTCGGAGTTTCACGTAACAATAATACTGCGCAGACAACCGTAAAGCAAGCGCGCGCGCACACACACACACACAGGTCTAATAATAAAAAAGCAGTAACAGATAAAAGAGAAAAGGACAGACTCGAGAGGTTAACCATGATCATACTGGATAAACTCTGTCATCTCCGTTTAAACAGGGTTAGTACATCTCTCTCTCTCTCTCTCTCTCTCTCTCTCTCTGTGTGTGTGTGAATGCTAAATAAATTAACAGTGTTCTTACTTTCCCTCCACCAGGGCCAACAGGAGTGACCTGTAAGAAGACAAAAGGTGAGCAGTGCACAAACCAAAAAGATAAAGATAAGTAGTAAATAATAGTTGTGGTTGTGTGTGTGTGTGTGTGTATGAGGGAGAGAGGGGAAGAGAGAGAGATTTATTGATATAGAGTTATAACCTCCCCAAACTACCAATGATGAACTTCCTCAATAAATAAATAAAGACAAGCTCCAGGCAAACTTGACTTACCCCTTGATCTTTTAAATAACCAGAAACATGCCTGGTAATTACATTTTAATTGTTTCACATGTGTATCTACAAGATTTGAATTAGAAAAAAAAAAAATAATCGTGGAAAAATGTTATTTTGGCAATTCCGATTCCTTAACACATTTTTTTTCTCCAGATCTGAAAATTTAGATGTACAACATTTGTGAACAGCAAATCTGGGTTTTGACTCGGCTGTTCCAAAAACAAGCCTTCTCTATTTCAAGAAATCTTGGCCTTGGGCTTTACCTCACTGTCCTTTTGGAACACCTACTAATGAAAACCCAAAATTCAGTATCTCTGAAATTTGAATATTGTGAAAAAGTTCAATATTGGAGACTCAGGGTGTCACACTCTAAACAGCTACATAACTCATAACACCTGCAAACGTTTCCGGAGCCTTTAAATGGTCTGGTGTTCGGTATGCTGGCTTTTCATAGAGTGCTGTATCCGAGCACATTAATTGAAAGTTGAATTGAAGGAAAATGTGGTAGACGAAGCAGTGGATTGTGAAACGAAGCCCGTTCAAGAATTTGGGGGAGATTCACAAAGAGTGGACTGCAGCTGGAGTCAGTGCTTCAAGAACCACCATATACACAGACGTACCCAGGACACGGGCTACAACTGTCACATTGCTTTGTGTCAAGCCATGCTTTAACCAGAGACACCATCAGAGGCATCTAACTTGGACTACAGGTTTCCTTCCACAGTCCAAAGTCATGCAGATTAGGATACTTGCCGTTCCCAGAGTTCCTGTAGTGTGACCTATCATGGTTGTAAAAATGGGAATAAATATAATGGTAATCACCACTGTTCTCCACATGAGGTTCCTAGATGGATGGATGGATAGATAGGAGTGTGTGCAGTGTAAATGATTCTTAACATCTGGTGGGGGGGGGCTTTATAAAGTTAAAAAAAAAAAAAGATGTAAAACTTTTAAATACTGTATATATATTTCCTGGAACTGTTAGAGGTGTGTGTGTGTGTATCAGTTGCTCTCATTAGATGGCAGCAGTTTCCCAGCAGCCAGCTGGAGAGAAAACATGCGCCATCAAAACCCGCCTTTCCAGTTTGAGTTGACTCAAAGTTTAACTTATAAATAAACCTAAGCAGCAAGTTTGTTTATCCGGTTGTTTATCTGTAAACTTTAATGATGTAGGAACATACATTGACACAGGGATCTTACTCAGGAATTGTAATATTGCCTGGAATACTGAGTAACCGAGTCACACCCATTAAATTCTCTGGAAGCTGATCTATCAGTGGGGTCCGCCATGTTGGATACACACACACACACACACACTCACTCACTCACTCTCTCTCTCTCTCTCTCACACACACACACACACTCTCACTCACTCACACACACACACACAGAGCTAATACCCAGGGCTTTACTAGTGGCTAAGCTAGAGTACAGGGCGATTCCTGTCTCCACATAAACACTAACAGAGACTGAGATTGGGCAAGACACTTTCACAAAGTTCAGTACATCTTTAATAAGCTCTTATACTTTAAAAAACATTTTTTTGGCATGTATACCGGGTATTATCCTACTGAATCCTGAAACGACATCACCAAAATCGGATGATTGGTAAGTTTTCGTTTTTGTGTGGTATTTCTAGCTGTTTCTCTCTGTGTTTATCCTACCTCCCATTTTTTTTAATGATCTCTCCACTAAGCCTTTACAGTTGATCGAACAAATCCTAAATAATTGCTTAAAATCAGGGATTTTGATTACTGTTTGGCGATTAAGTTAGCAACGAAAATCTTAACACCTTCAAGACAACCAGTTGTTCAGGATTAGCTTCACAAAGCTAACTAGCCATGTTAGCTAACAAACTCTACACTTACTGTATAACCCCACTGATGCTAATGCACTCGTTTATTTATCAGTAAATAAGTCAATAAACATTCAAACATTTGTTGCTTCGACAATTTATCCACTCTTCGTATTTATCACAAAGATGACGGCAAATCTAACGATAGCAACAAGCTAACAGGATGAGAACTTTTCTGGCTTGCATTTTGTCTTGCTAGCTCTCTCTCTCTCTTGTTAGCCCGAATGCTAGGTGTTTGCGCTACGTTAAGGCTTAAACATAATACACGTTTAGCAAACACAGTAAATTAAAGTTCATTTTAGTGAGTTTTAGTTGTGTTTCCGTGTTAGTTCTGTTTATTTTTTATTTTTTTATTAATAACACCCTCAGGGTTACTCTAGCTGTCTTGTAAGCTAGCGGCTAATTCTAGTGTAATAATATCCGAGTTAGCATGCTAGCTATGGAAGTTCTAGAATAATGTAAAGGCGTTAACTATAACGAATTAACTAATCAACTCTAACTGATATAAAATGTTACGTAGAAATTTTTTTTCCCTAGTATTTGTTGTTTTTTTCCCCAATTTTATTTTTTATCAACAGGTACAGTGAAATGACCAGCTAATATGAGATGGTTTAATGTTACATGTTTATAAGAAAGGTCTGCTTTGTTTAACTGAGCTAGTAACACTACACTCATAATGTACAGTAACTTGTGTGTTAGATTGTAAGCAATGTGCACTGTTAGAGAAGTCGTCTCCGGCATACAAGTTATAACAAAGGTCCCATATGGTCATGTTTAATTCTGCCAGGGGTGTGAAATGACCCGGGTCGTCCTTTAAAGTTTGGTCGGAATAAAATGAACAGCACTGAGTTGTGCGTTTTATGAGAAACGTGGTTATTTTGTGGCTTTGTGCTCAGGGTCAGTGAATGGGACACACCCATGTAACTCGTCTCTCTATAATGACCTATATGAGTGTCATGGATTGAAAATTCTACAGTTAACTCTATTGAAAATGTTGCTGTATTATGGTATTCATAGGATACACTTGAATGTAATCGAAGTATGGCATATGTTAGTTAAATCAACCGCCACTGTATCCAGTGACTGGGGTTTGGGCATTGGGTGGGAATCGAACCCGGGCCTTCTACATGGCGGGAGAGGAACCTACCACTAAGCCACCAAATCCCAATTATCAACAGCATTAGCTAGAGCTTCAAAAACCATTACCAGTGATATAACATCATATATTTATTAATGAACGCTGCTTTCGCACTAGGCACAGAATTGAGATGCCAACATAGTATGAACTAGAGCAGATTCTCATGCCCTGGTTCACTTGTAAAGGTCGTTTAGTACGAGGCGATGTTGAGTTGTCTGCTGTTTGGAACATGACATCATTAATGCAACTTGTTTCCCAGGAAATCTGCATTTGCAAACAAGCTGATCTTATCATTTTTTGGCTGATCATCCTTGTTATTGCCTCCAGAGTAGGCAAATTGTGAGGTTTCACTCTTCTTCTTTGGAGAATTACAAATGAACAAAGTGCACCTACTGTAATGGAGTGCGTAGATATTCGAGTGTACTCGGGTACAGGTCAATATTATTAGTAACGTTAAAGATGAAAAACGGGGGAGGTGTGTGTGGAGAGGGTGGGGCATTTGTACTCAAGCAGGGTATGAACCTGAGGTCGAAACGGCCTAAATTGCAGGCTTTTTTGTTTCTTCTGCATTAGCATGGATTTTTAGCATTGTCAGCATATTTACAGTTTGTCTCCTGCTGCTTTTCATATTTAATCCTCCTAACTTTTCTTTAAATATGTACCTTGTGATTATAATTCTTTCAAATTAGTTTGCACCAAACTCAAAATAGCGCTAGTGTCTTTTCTTATCTGCTTAAATGTGAACGAAAGTGTGATCCCATGACCGAGTGACACAAACACCCAGATTCCTAGAAATACAAACCCCGCTGGAAACCTGCGCCTCCTGTAGTTAAATTTATCACCGTCCCAGAGTGAGAGCTTTATCACCGAATAGACGTTTAAAAAGATTTACAGACGCCCCTGCAAGAATCTAAATCCAATCTGAACCGGGCTCAAGTCAGTATACACCCAACGCTAATAGGAGCATTTAAGCGAATACCTCATGTGCTAAGTTCATCAGTCTTAAAATGTCAGTCTTTTCAGATTTCTCTAAACTTTCTCTTTATGAACTCACTCACTCTTGTTGTCTCGGTGCCTTTTTTTTCTTTTCTTTTCTTTGTAAATCAGCCATGTAGACGGGTTGGCACTTGTCATGGACATTTTTGTGTTCATCAACATGGTTGGTCTGTACTGTATCAGGGCACTTTGTCTTTCCGTCAGACGTTCTTATCGGCGTTCACCGTGTATGGTTTAGGGTTTGTTCTAGCTTTGCAGCGAAGAGAAAAAGGAGCTAATGCTAACCATGATAACTATGACGTGTTGCACAACGAGCAATGCCCTTGGTTCATCAGTAAACTGTTGATTCACTCTTGATTGCGTTGGTTGAATTTACACTTTCTGCGGAGTTTGCTTCTTTTTTTTCTTTTTTTTTATTCTTGACTTCCGTCAAGCATGTCGGGTCATTTCAAGTGAAACAGACCTTTTTTCATCTCTGCTGTACATTTTTATTATTAGTGGTGCTTGCGAAGTGAAGCACTACTATCTCACAGGCTTATTGTTTTTGTTTTTTTTTCTTTTTCTTATTCTTCTTCCGTACAAAATTTTGGCACGTAACTACTCCAGTTTGTCGTAAACCCATGAATGAGGTGTCAAATCGTGCGGCTTATTCGGGAATGGTGTGCTATGACTTTTCTAAGGGGGCAATAAATCCCATAGACGTAACATTGAGACCAACTTTGACGGATTGAAGCGCAGACTGAGAATTTGATAGAAATCTCAAGTTTACTACATTTGAAGAGACTTGCAAGCTGCGTTGGAGCATACCCGGCAAGAGGGTATAGGTTTTACCCCCGGGGGGGGGGCAAGAGGCGCCCAATTTATGATGGGGATTTTGACGTGTATCTATTCCTGTACCGTTCGTCGTAGACCCATGAAAGAGGTGGCAAATTGTGCGGCTCATTTGGGAATGGGGAGGTATGACTCTTGTAAAGAGCTGGGGGGTAAATTGCCCCTGCTGGGGGCAATTGTATCAACCTAAAAATCCCATAGGTTTAATATTGAGAAGGTTTTACGGATTCTAGCACAGAGTGCAAATTTCGTAGAAAGATGCAGCTTTCTTGAAGAGGCTTGCAAGCTGTGTCAGAACATAGTTGTCAGAACAAGGTTATTAGTTCTACCCCTGGGGCACAATAGGTGCCCAAATTTGCCCCATTGACTTATAATGGGGAATTTGGTGCATGACTAGTGCTGTTCCGTTTGTCGTGGACCCATGAAAGAGGTGTCATATCGATCAGCTTATTCGGGAGGGGCAAGTGGTAAAGTGCCCCAGCAGGGGGCAATTAACATACAATTGTAACTTCCATTGGAACTTTGAAACTGAATTTAACTGTGGATCCCACTGTCGTAGAGACACGGGGGAGGGCTCATTTAACTCCGGCAACCAATCAGTCTTAGTCCCATAGACTTAACATGGAGATCAACTTTGACAGATTCTGGCACAAAGCAAGAATTTTGTAGAAATATAAAATTTAACACATTTGGATCCTATTGTCATAGAGATATGGGGCGCCCAGAGTTTTGCCATGGCAAGCACCACTCACATTCTTTAGAAAATGTACTTCTCTATTTATTATTATTATTATTTTTTTTGTAGATTGAGGTTTCTCAGAATTAATATAGAATTATATTATATTATGTATATATGTCTAATTTTATATATTTATGCATCTATTAATTTCACCTTATTCTACCTTTCTCTTATACCTCTACATTTTGTACCTTTTGTTCCCTCCCCCACAGTTTACAGTTTATATTTATTTACAGATGTTTTATGCAGATGTTTATTCAAGCTTTTTGCACTAACAGACTTATTCCATTTATCATCATTCCACCAGTTGTATTTTATTTATGTAATTTAATTTGGTATCTGCACTGATTTCTTTACATTTTTGGCTATTTATTTATTTATTTTGCTCTGCATGCCTAATGGGGATATTTTTATTTATTTATTTATTTATTTATTTAATTATTTAATTAAATTGAATTGAAATAGATTTTTTTCCTCTCCTCCTATATTTTTCTTTATTCTTTCTCTCCTTTCTCAGGTTGAAGTCATCTAACTCTGTGTAATATCGCTGACCAACCCATTCCCTGAAATTAGAAACCGATCTTACGTGGCGAGGCCGATGGGATGGGCGTGTCCGCATCAGGAATTGAATTTCATAACCATTACTCTCACTCCCTGCCCTGGGCTACGTAATAAGTTTATCATAGATAGTTAAGTGATTAATCAGGAGCAGCTATGTGGTGAGAACTCGGGCCGTGGATAAAAATAGCAGGTCGTGATTGTGCTGTATGCGATATGCTTATCAGTATGCTAAACCGCAAGGTTGTCACGTGCCAAGGTTAAACTTGGATTAAGGCATTTTTATTTATAAATTTTTTTGTGCATCACATAATTGATCTGGACATACAAAAGAAAGTATTCCTGCAAGTTCCTTCTGTGTCGATCCGGATTTTATAATTACGTCACCGCAGAACACGTCAGAGTTATTAATCTGTGCCCTCACGTGTAATTATTACTGTTGTTTATTTGGACTTAAACGTAATATTAAGTTGTTGTCATCGTGATTGTTGCTATTATTATACAATACAACAGCTGTTTAGGAGTGTTATCCTAAAATTAGTTCCTCCTCACTTTAGTGTCTTTAAATATTACATCGTTAAAGTGTGTAAAACATCATAATTAAAGAATCATTCTACAACCCTAGATTTCCAGCAAACCGGCGACCGTTATGACTCAGCACTTTCCGTTTTACTTTTAAACTGTGACAGATAATCTGTGACGGGATTCATTTCTCTTTAACCGTCATGTCGTATCAGCGTTCTTGTCCTCCAGGAAAAAAGGTTTTCTGTCATCTCTACAGTCGACTCATCAGCCACAGAGCATCCTCGCTCAGTCTCATTCTCTCTCATTCCGCCCGGCGCTTGGCACAGGTTCAGCGCCGGCTCCCCGAGTCGCCCAGATATTGGCAAGGCTAAGACCTGAGCTGTTGTTGTTTAGGATGGAAGAAGCGAGCCACTGTGAGTCCTCGTGCACCCCGAGACAAACCTGCGCCTGTGTGCTGTGCGATCGGTTCCTGAGCCGGGGGGCTTCTGCATCTGCATCAGTCACCCCCCCAACCCCCCACCCCCCTCTTCCTCCTGCGAGTCGGTGATTAAAGCAGCAGATGTTTCATTAAGGCTCGTCTTTATTCATGTCCATGCAGACGCAGGGGGTGTGAGGAGGGCGGAGGAAATCGATTCCGAGGTTGAGCTGTACGGACGCTTGGCAGGAGTCACATTTCAGAGATTTAAAAAAATAATAATTTTTTATTTTTTTTATGAACTTACAAGACGTGACAAGTTTTCCTCTCGCCATTTGTTCCAGGGTGTCGGTAAGAAACTTTGAAAAAAAAACAAACAAACGAACAAAAAAAAGAAGCCGGGATAGTTTTCAGATCGGTCAGGGAAATTAAATATTAATTCAAGAGTGTACTCGTGCTAAATTACTCCACTGTTTAGACTAGATGGCGATATTTTATTTAAAGCCTGAGCTCTGAAGACCACTTAAATTCGTTTTTTTTTTTTTCAGAAATGGAAAGAACAATATGATGCAATTACTTTTGGGAAATGAGATGTTTCCTCACACACTGACGGTCTTGTATTACTGTAAGATGTGTAACATGAACCACGTCAGACATTAATCCACCACTCTAGTGTGTTTCAGTCTGTGTGTGTGTGGGGAGGGGTGTAATGTTTCACTACCTGGATAGGAGCCTACTACACATTCTGTTTAGAAAGTGCACAGCTGTGACCCATTTCTCTTTATCCGACTTGGGGGTCATTCTTTTTTTTTTTTTTTTTCCCCCCCTCAGTGAGGAAATACTGGTGCTGTCAGGAAATGTGTTTTTCTCTCGACTCAGCTGCACACACACATTCCTCAGACAAAAGGCATGACTCAAAGATTTATTTATTTGACCTACGATTAAGTTTAGATGCTTTTATAAGTCCACATGAAATATGCCAGAAAATAGTAATACGATTTGAATCCGTTTTAAGATCTTGAATTTTGTTTTGTTTTCAGACGTCTCGACTTACCTTCTCGGTTGTGTGTTCCAGGTAATGGAGGACTTCGCCGTGCTCACTCCTGACTCTGCATGGAAATGATTTTAACAGGCACCGACTAACACGGAGAGAAGAGAAGAGAGAGCTGTTGATGCGCATTCGGACTTAGTCGAAAACTTTTTCCGGGAGATCTGAACCTGACTCTGAGGACTTCCAGAAGAAGAGAAGGAACTTTCTGGTTGTGTGTGTGTGTATATACATATATATTATATATATATATTTTTTAAAAATTTGAATCGGACTGAATCACAAAGGATATTAACCACGCACCATGCCGAGCTCAACCATCCGGAGGCAGATGAAAAATGTGGTCAATAACTATTCGGAAGCGGAAAAAAAGGTCAGAGAGGCGACCTCCAACGACCCCTGGGGGCCCTCCAGCTCGCTGATGTCCGAGATCTCCGACCTGACGTACAACGTGGTGGCCTTTTCCGAGATCATGAGCATGATCTGGAAAAGGCTGAACGATCACGGCAAGAACTGGCGGCACGTGTACAAGGCGCTGACGCTGCTCGACTACCTGATCAAGACCGGCTCGGAGCGCGTGGCCCTGCAGTGCAAGGAGAACATCTTCGCCATCCAGACGCTCAAAGACTTCCAGTATGTCGACCGCGACGGGAAAGATCAGGGCATCAACGTGAGGGAGAAGTCCAAGCAGCTGGTGGTCCTGCTCAAGGATGACGACCGGCTGAAGGGCGAGCGCTCGCAGGCCCTGAAGACCAAAGAGCGCATGGCGCAGGTAGCCACCAGCGTCGGCGGGAGCAGCAGCCAGATCGGATTCGGCCGCGGATCCAGCCAGCCGAACCTCTCCACCAGCTACTCGGAGGAGTACGGCAGGTCCGAGGGCTCGCCGGCGTCGTATCACGGATGTGAGTTTGTCTGGCGATGATGTCGTTTCTTAATTCTCCATGTGTTGTGTTGTTTAGCCCCGTACAGTGTAAGAGCATTACATCATCTATTGTTTATACGGCTCATCATGTGTAGTGTCTTGGAGGAACTGAAAACTTAGACAAGGCTCGATCATACTCTACTGAAATGCCAGTCAGCCTGCACCGAGCAAACTCGGGGATTAGAACCCACAACCCTAGAGGTGCGAGGCGACAGCGTTAACCACTAAACCGCCTTGTTTATCGCAGTTTAATATAAACTTGCTAGATAATTCTGATCAAAAACCTTTACAAAGCAGTTATTTTCAAGCTGGCATGTATTTATTTCCTGTGCTCTGCTGTAAATTTCCTAATTTTCTTTTGGCACAATGAACCTCTATTTTTGGTCTTTATATTCGGTCTTTTCTGTTTGATCCTGAGTCCGGGTCGCTGGACACGGTGGCTTGTTTGTGGCGGAGGTGGTTCTGTGACGGTTAAATATTGTGTATTGCTGATCAGAAGGTTGGTGGTTCAAGCTCCAGCACCACCTCACTGCTACCATCCAGCGCTGAACTGCAAGTGCCGCTATAAGGACAGATTTGTTTGTATCAGCTGAATATAACGATGTTGATTTATTTATTTTTCATACACGTCTAATAAGGACAGGAATCACCAGGGAGCGACCCGATACGATATCACGATAACTCGATTTGTATTGTGATTCTGTATCACGATTTCATAAATATCCCGATTCAAGGTCTCATTGTTTTATTATGATTTTATTTACATCTCACCAGGTTAAAATTTAATCTCAACTAATCTTTCTGCACGCTGTATTGTTGTATGATGTATAGCGAACCCAAAATACTTTCAAAGCATGGCCGATTCACACGGGATTGAGATCACAGGCGCCATCCACAATTATTATAAATCACACGATGTCATCGGGTAATACCAATCCTGTGCGAATAGGAGTAAGAATTTATACTCCTACTGCTGTGTGAATAGTTTTGGGTGCACCACCTGCAGGATTATAAAGGAGCGGCAACATTTTGCAACATTTTCTTTATTTGTGAAGGTTGCCAGGTCCGGTACTATAACGTAAACGTAGTTCGTGTCATCGGCCATCATCGCAATATAAACGGTATCGTTTCGAGATGATTATATCACAGACATCTGTTGTGCACTACATGTATATTTTGTTTCTTCATGTGGTACGTGATTTTATTTATTTATTATTTATAAAGTGCCCTTTTAGCTTTGGATCCGTCAGGTTTTATAAGGATACAGTTGTCGCTTGCTGTGATATCAGTCCATTCTGATTGGATTTATGGATAATACTTGATAAAAGATTTAGCTTACTTTTTATTTTACTTTTTTTTTTTTTGTATTACACCTTTTGTAATTACGCTTACACTTTTTTTGTTTTTTTGCATTTGAAAATAACACCTCTGTTTTTTAGTTATCATTTCATTAGCTTTACATTTATAATTTGAGCATGCCGTGTGTTTCACTCCCCATTTGCCTCACGCTGGTTACAGGAAGCCAGCATTCCCAAATTCCCCAAGGCCCAGTGCACTGCTGTGATCGTGTACAGAGGGGAGGAAGGAGGATGCATCTCTCTCTCTCTCTCTCTCTCTCTCTCTCGTGCCTTCTCC
>JAQMYG010000023.1:19388808-19399457 GCA_030014215.1 Clariallabes teugelsi | reverse complement strand
ATTGAGAAATTTTATATACACAGTACTGTATATAAAATTTCTCAATGGCATGTCAAGCCAGAACACTCGATTTGTCCTTGAGATGCAAAAGTTTTGAGGCCCTGTGTGTGTCTGAATGCTGTGTGTGTGCCACGTCTATCGATTTATGCCTCCTTCCATCTCCAATTAGGTTTAAAAGTATAGTTTATTATGAAAGCTTATAGCTATATTGCTTCTCCATTAGCCAGAGTGTAGCTACATGATAGCATAATGGCCAGACGAGCGGGTCACAGCGGATTTGAGCACACCAGATTATGGCAAGTAGGATGTTGAGATGCGTTTCTGCCCATTACTTAATTACATATAGAGCATAAGTGGCTCTCTTCTTAATGGTTCTTGGAATCGTGCCATCAATTATTAATGAATAATAAATATTTCACCAAAAAACGATCGCAAGATTGCATTTGAGAAGTCATCGTGACGATGTTTAGCCATTTCCCTATAACGGGCGACCGAGGTGTAGATGGGACTTGATGCCTTTCAGAAGGGATTATGGATATTATGGGCTGCAGCTAAGCCACATTCACTTTGGGGCAATTTGCAGGTTTGCTAACCACTAAATCTGTGGGAGTAATGGAGCAAGCGGAGGACATGCTGCAGTCTCAGATGCCATTTAGTTTCATTAGCAATGACATTTCCTGCCATGGCCGATCTCTCAGGAAATGAAGTCAAAATTCCATTAATCCATTAACTTTCCAAATGCATTGTGCTGGCTTACTTCAGCATCCAAAACAGAGAACATGCAAAGCAAATATCAGTGTCGCTCCTCTGATACAATGCCAGGAACTCATTAGAAGCGGCGTTTTTTGTCAGAGTGCTTACATAATGGTTCCCCAAAATCTTTTATTATTTTAAAACCCTTTGTCTCTATTCTGTTGAGAAGTGTAAGAAAGCAAGAAGGTTTTTTTTTTTTTTTTTTACATCTTTTTTCTTTTGTTCTTTGGAAAAAAGCAAGGACAGATGATAATAGGTAAGATAAATGCGGTGAACTTAAGATCAACTAAATTTAATGAGCTTCTCCAGCTGTAAGTCATCAGTCATGACCTCAGAATACTGACCTGCATTTAAGTAAAATATGACCGCCGTCAGGTTTCATACACACTGTCTTCATTTATTTTGGCGCTCTACACAATGTCATGGTTGAACGGTTTTGAAAAATGAGTCAATGTTTAAGACCTGGTTTGCGAAACCTTTGTGTGGAACATGATGTGAAATGGTGTGCGGAATAGTTTTATATTTTCGAGTACAGCCCGAACTCCAGGATGTGCACTGACGCATCACCTGAGTCTAATTTCCCTTAGGGCAAAAAAAGAGAGAAACGCTGTATGTGCAAGTAGGTTTTTTTTATTTTATTTTTTATCCTATCAGTTGTGCATATTCTACATGGATGACTAGAGAAAATCAATTTTATTTGAACAGACGATGGATATGTACATCAAATCAGGGGGCAGTAGCTCCAAGCTAATTACAGTTTGACTGTGCATAAACTTTACCTTTAGTTTACCGTCCAGTTCTTTGAAGTACTTAATATCAGTAGCCTGGAGGATCCCATAGGCAATAAACTCCATATTTCAGGAGCTGCGATGCCTGTGCTGAAATGACCCGTCGACTTTGAAGCTGGCATGCGGAGAAATAGAAGAAGAAGAAGCTGTTCTGATACTTTGAAATGCTAAGGTCATGCTGCATAATTCTCTTCTGTCTTAGATCAGGAACATCAAGCTCACGTATTGAAATCCCACCGAGACGTGTTCTCAATATTTCAATAACAGATAACGTTCTGTGCATGAAGGTCTCGGTAAAGAGCTGATAGGTCGAGTTAAATGAGGGAAGCGCTAATGTTTTTCCTCCCAGTTTGTTTGCACAATGGAACATGAAGTTCAGGTTCATTTATTGTATGTCAACATGTAACAATAAAGTCCTACATTAAACAAAGGGAAACGGTGACGAGTTTCCTTGTTCTTACTCACACTGTACATTTGTTGTAACTACAGATTCAAGAACAAATCGTTATTTGGTCGAGTGAAAGGATTAAAGGACAAGTTTATTTAATTAACATTCAGAAAGACTATTAGCCAATAGTCAATTTAATATTTGGAAAACAAAGTCATAAATAAGAATTTGCAGCACTTAATGTCCATACTGTACATAAACTAGATTTTTATTATAAAGTTCACATATTTTGCTGTTTCTTTAACACAGTTCAGTGTGCCTGTTAATGCTCCATCTGAAATACCCCTCAGATAACTAAGTTTTTTATACCTCTAACTTTAGTTATTACACTCCTCCGCCAAACGTGCCATTTCAGTGTCTATGTAAATAAGCTACTGCTGAGCCAAACCTCCTGGAGAACAGCAGAGCTGAGCAACAAGCTGGGGGAGGGGCTATTTTTATATGATGTCATATTAGAGAGGAAATCTAATCGCCTTGTTTAAACTCCAGCAAATACAAAAAAAATGTATCTCATGTTTTTGTATTTGTAAAGGCTTACTGGAGACCCATGTGAATGTTTAAAAATGATTAAACAGTGAATTTCGCATAATAGGTCCCATGCGAATCTTTAAAAACCGTTCTATGTCGTGAGGTTGTTTATTTTCTCTGAATATTTCTGCATGCATTGTCTGATATTCAGCGTACAGGAACTAGAACATAAATCACAATTTGGTGCGATCTTATTCTGCTGTAATAAGAACAACAATATTCTAATACTCTAATATAGAGGAAAATCCTTAGTGTTGATTTTTTACATTTTTAGGGTTATTGTGAGTCCAGCTGGACCTGGGTGTGTTAATTCAACACTGCTATACACAGTATTCTGCGATGTTTCACAGCATTGCAGTGACACACACATAAAAGCGTAAATCTAATGCAACCTACTGAAAAATATAAACAAACCCTACAGAAAAGATTCTGCCACTGAAGTGCAACGCAAACTGTCATGAGCCTATACTGGAGGAACAAAAAAGCTCCAAATAAGACTTTGAATTTGCCCGAGAAGCTGCGTAGCACTGAAATTAATATCCAAGAAAATGGAGACACCCAGGCTACTACAACGCGAGTGAGTTTTATGCATTAATCTATTTATCAATAAATAGATTTTTTTTATCCATCTGTCTATCTATCCATCATTACATCCACTCTTCCGGAGCTCCCTATTGAAATGTGGTGTAAATCTTTCTGGATGGCCGTAAACAAATACTACGGTTTCATCAGAATGAATATTTAGGACGGAAGAATTAGGAGACCGAGACGGGAACAACGTTCTGTAGTCTAGACAATAATCAGACACAGCAGGCTTTTATATTGATGTGCATGTACTGTAAGTGTGTATGTGCTGGACCATATAGAAGAATAACTCATTGACCTATTTACACATAATCAAGAAAAATAAAGAAAAGAAAACAGTCTCACGGATGTATTCACTGAATGTTGTGTAACTACTGCTGAACCTACTGCATGTTCATGCATGGCTTCTGTAATGACAATCTGGTTTAGTTGAGGATAATCTTTTGCTGCGATCCAGGCTCTGTAAAAAATGTCAGCGGCACCACGCATACACGAGCACGAAACTCCTTTCAGAGCCGGAGCATATCTACATGAGGTGTCCGCTTCAGGCAGGCAGCCACACGGGTCAAAGGCTCGGTAGAGCCGGATGTGGTTCACATGCAAACAAAGAGATAAGCAGGATAGATGACGGAGGCAGACGGGTGGCGGATTGGTCTGGGGGTGTTCATGCTGGAGAGATTTGGGTGGAATTGTATATTGCATGACTCATGGCATTTCCTTCACAGGTGTGGGAAAGTCTGTCGAGGGTTGTGCTGCGTTCATGCAGAGAGAGAGAGAGAGAGAGAGAGAGAGCATGACCGATCTCGTAGGAATTTGAATAAATTTCAACCATTTTAGCTCTAACTTGCCTTAATCATCATGTTAATAGAGTTAGGCCCAATTTCCTGGAAGCACTTTTTTTGTAGACTGATAGACAATGTGTGAAATGCGATGCTCTCATTTCTTAACAATGATACAATGCTTACTACAATAAAAAAAAAATTTGTACTGTATATTGTCCACATATTTTCTGTGTATGCATCTTATAAATGCAGTTGCTAGTGTGTAGACTATGTGAGTGTGTGCTGTATACAGTATATACTCTCACTGCATGACTTCAAGGGAAAACCGGCAAACAGTTTATTTATTTATTTATTTATTTATTTTGCAAATGGAATAAGTTTCAAAACAAAAAAATCTCCCTTTTCCACTTTCCGATGTTGACTTTAGCCTGGATGCAGGTGTCATTCATGCCGGCTGTGCATTTTCACACACACTGGGAAGTGTTTGAAATTCTGTGCAATTATTAATGCCGTCTCTGTTTGAGCAGTGTGTGTGTGTGTGTGTGTGTGTGTTTTCATTTCCGTACAGTGAAAACGGCAGAGCTTTCCTAACAGAGCCACCTCGTTGCATAGCAACTAACTTCCCATAGTGGCCCTGACCTCCCCCTCCCCCTCAGTCTTAGCTACGCACTGCAATAAAAATCTCTCCATCACCAGCTTGCCTTTACACAAGCCAAGAGAACATTATTTAAAAAAAAAAAAAAAGAAAAAAAAGAAATAGATAGCAGTTATTCAAACCTATTCAACGAATACATCCTTGTTCCTCGGGAACGCACTTCCGTTTCCGTTTCACTCCTGGCCTTGACGTGAGCGCTTCGACAGAGAAACGCCGGATCGAACACAAACCTTACAGCAATAGGTCCCATCACATTTAAACACATTCATTTCGATGTAAAACTATGTGCATAATCCGGACGCGCATTAGCTCCGTGTCGCTGAGCCGTCCTGGGAATCAGTCATTATAATTATTATAACTTGTGGCCTAACATTCGTCCCAAAATGGCCTCTTTGATTTCTTTCAGCTATATAAATATGCCTGTTTGTGTGATGCGGGTCTGCAGGGGATGTTCCTTGCATGTGTGTGCACTTTAATTGGGATTTTAAATCGTTAGGATTAAGGTTTTATATGACTGACCCCCCACATACACCTCTCAGTGAGAACAGACCATCGAGGCTTGAAACGGATGCGTCCAGAAAGAGTGAGAGACGTGTGTGTGTGTGTGTGTGTATGTGTGTGGGAGAGACGAGTAAGAGGTAGGGAATAAGAGAGTAATGTGTGAGATAGATGAGTAAGAGAGAGAGAGAGAGAGAGAGGGAGGAGGGAATCTTCTTCTTCACTATGTGAAATATTGTAGTTTGTGATTCTGCGTGACGCACCAGCCCACGGAGCTCTGCCAGCTCTTGAGGACATTTTCTCACAAACTTAGTTATCTGGCTCGATCCTTTGGCAAGCCCGAGCTTTCATTAGTTTACAGTAAAATCCTCGTGTGCATGCTAATCGGCACCCGCTCTGGGTTTTTTTTTTTTTTTTCCCCGTCATGGGTTCACCATTCCATCATGCTTTATTCTACTCTTTATTCCTTTAGGAACAAGCTGCACTTCATTAAACCTGATATCCTCGGCGCTGTAGTCGTGCTCAACCTCGCGCTGTAGTGTGTCTCCGGAATCCTCTCGGCCTGATATGTAGCTTTTGGCTCCGTCTTCCCAGCACTGTCTGGAAGTGTCACGTTAGATAAGGACACTGTCTGGAACAGATCACAAAGTAAGGTTGACTCTATCACATGATGGTTAACACATCCTACAGCCTACAGTATAAGTACAAGTACAGTGCACGCACATGAAACGGAGCCTTCTGACAGTCTTACGGTACAGTATATCACGTTCCTCGTGTCCTCCGGCTGATGTGGAATATACATGACAAACAAGAGCCTCTGTTACATAATGTGCATGAAAGTCTTATCCAAACAAAGGCTCATGAATAAAAGATGGCGTCTTGTTTAAATCCTGGCTTCGTTTGTTCCTTTTTTTTTTTCCTTTTTTTTTTTTTTACAGCAGCGCCACTAATGAATCTGAAACTCTCCTGGGTCAGTCCACATCCTAATAGGATGCATTTTTATTTACGATAAGATGTCTATGTCTTTTTGATAATATCTGCTTTGACCAGGATCCAGTTGATAAATCACTTGCGCAATCCGAATCGATGTGATGATGCTGGCACTTAGATGATTATTCGGATATAAAAGGGATAAACGTTTCCAAATCAAGTGGATGGCTGCGTATCTTTCAAATCCTTTGACTCAAAGGTAGACCGGAGGTGGCTTTTCATCTTCTGCGCTAATGAATTTCATTCTGTTCAATCTGTGAGATGGATGGATGGATGGATGGATGGAGGTGGGGGGCACGGGGGGCATGTTTAATTAGGATCTTTTGAAAAGCACCTGCTCTTTGAGGACCGTTTGCGAGCGCGGTATTGTGTGAGAGCAGTGACTCCAGTGCGGTGCGAATGAAGAGATGGGAAAAAAAGCAAGCTAACAGGCCCGTGCGATTCTCGAGCTTCAAACCCCCAGCGCGCCCACGCACTGTCTTCTCATATCTGACAAGCCATGGCTTCTCTCACATCTCTCTGCCTCCTTCCTGGTTTCTCCCCACCTTCTTGCGAATCTTGGATAGACTACAATTGTGAACGTTTTTTTTTTTTTTCTTCTTCTGCTCTACAGAAATTGTAACAATACAAGACAAATTATTTCACAGTAAACAGTGAGGTTGTGTGTGTGTGTGTGTGTGTGTGTGTGTGTGTGTGTGAATTGTATGAAAGGAAGATGATGCTTTTCTGATCCGATTGCAAAAAGAGCTACAGGTTCTCAAAAGATTAAATAAAATAAGTACATCAGTCGCATGATAAACCTGAAAGAAGAGAGGCTGGAGAGAGGCTGGAAGCATTCGAGTGAATGCTGCACTCACATGATAGTAGAACTGCAGAGGTGGTAGTGAGCAGGAAGGGGGCTGGCTGACCCATATTGAGTTAAAACAAATAATAATAAATAAAAAAAAGAGCAGGGATTCAGAAATGGAATGCATTATCATCCTTTAGTGTAGCTGCACAAAAAAAAAAGAAAGAAAAAAAAACACACACACACACTTTCTGCTGACATTTTCTGTAACCTTGTCACTTCCCAACCCTGCCTCATGCATTATAAAATGGCAAAACAGACAGAAAGAAAAAAAACAAAAAAACAACACATCATCTTCATCATCATAATAATTCTACAATTGAGATATTTTGAAACGCTTCCAAAATATTGCACAGACCCAGCTCGGTGTGGCTGCCTGTGCAGAAGACAGAACGCGTGCCGTACCGAGCTGTGTTGTCATAGCACTATCCTTGTATTCGTTTATTCGTCTGCAGTGATCCTGGTTCCCTTTTGTCAGCTGGATCCGTCCGTACCTAATTGAACTACTCACTCAGTCGGCTGCGCTCATCAACGGCAATTACAGATAAGCAAATGTAGCCAGTTAAATCCTGCATAGACCCCGTATTTACTGATCACTGATAATGCAATTAGCACTTTATACTGTGTACGTTCTGTCGAGGGCTGTCTCAGTTCTCCAGACTACAGTGACATATTATTTCACAGTTTAAATGAGATAAAATACATTTGGCTGGTCGTCTTGCAGCGGGAATTATTGCGAAAGCTGTCTTTGGATTTAGATTTTTTTTTAAAAAAATGACTTTTTCTAGCTTAACAAAAACTCTTAATATATTAATCAGCCATGTTTTTTTTGTTTTAAATAACAATCAATCAAATCACATCCCTAATTATACATGGCATTTTCATTACCGGATGCACAGATAGCATGTACAGATAATTTACCCCAATTATGTTGCTTCTGACGTGTGTCCTACCCTGACATTGGAAATCATCATACAAGGGTGAGTCAAAAATTATCCGCACTCTGGCTGTGGAATCTATTTTCAATAACTTTTAGAAAAGACGAATACATATTTTCCGACATAATCTTTTTGCTTTTCAATACACATTGGTCGGTTTACGAGCTTTCGTTTTTACCTCATTCAAAAACGTTTTCGTCTGCGAGCCACGAATGCACCGCTGTCTTCGGTTCTTCATCAGAAGTGAATCTTCATCCTCATAGGGCTGTTTTCCGGAGACCAAACAGGTGAAAGTCAGATGGAGTGAGATCAGGACTATAGTGAGGAGCTTTAACACCTCAGAGTGTCGACAATGTGGAGCAGAAGTGTGAGATCACGACGTCCTCGGATATCGGTCCTCTGCGTTTAATCTGAAGTTTAGTCTTCAGCTCTTCAATAAGCGTCTCACTGTAACGAGCACTGTCGATCGTTGGACCTTTTTCCTGATCATGTTCCAATACTTCTGGACCTTTGAGAATCCCAGAAAACTGTAAGCGTTGACGAATTTTCCAGACGATGGTCGACTTTGGAACTTTTTCTCGGTCGGTGATTGAGGATGTTTCCGTTCCAGACTCTGCCGTTTAATCTCAGACGCGTAGTGATGAATCCGTGTGTCGTCACCAGTAATGATTCTCTTTAAGATACTTTCACGTGGGGCGTCCATTTTTGCTCGCACCGTACTTACAAATGAACTGACAACTAACACGTTCATACACACCTGCACAGCAGTGACTGGGGAGACGGGAGCCTCAAACGGAAAAGCGCGGATAAGACAGAAGTTGTTTGACTCACCCTCATACGTCAGTCAGTTACCCCTCATTCAGGTGCGACAGTGAATAAAACACGCACATGAATTATAGCTTATCATGTCTGGAGCCACAGGGAACCGTAAGCTTTTCCTAGGGAACTCAAGGCACAAGGCAGGGGAACGCCCTGGATATAGTGCCGACCAATCACAGGGTACAAACTTACACACACATCATACACTGTGGGAAATTTGAAAATGCCGATCAGCCTACAGCGCATGTCTTTAGACAGTAAGATACTTGACGGAAACGTGATATCAACACACGGATGGAATGCAGTTCACTGTTACTGAGTTCACGAAGCAGCTCTGAGCTCCTGTAGAGGAAACTGGCGACTCACATGGCTGCTGATCAGAACCGAAATCCAAGCTTGATTAATCTGCCACTTTAGGCCCCTTGAGGAAAAGTCTTAAACCGCGACAGCTTAGCTCAAACGTCCGTCTCTTCGGATTACATCGTTCGCCGAATAAACCTAAAAAATGACACGCGCGAATGAAACACAATATCTCTACCTTGTAACATTATGAACGGCATTGTTATTTTGTAAAGCGTAAACGTACACCCATCCCAAATAGGATTTTCAAAGGACAAAGGTTGCTTAGCAACTTTCTCTTCTGCCTTGTTTTTTTTTCCGTTTTCGCTTTGCAGTAGGGGAGACAGCGTGACTAGGTATTATTGTACCTTTCACACCACAAACTGCAATTTGCACAGCTCTTTAAGCCCTCAGTCACATTAGAGAGACCTGTTCAACACACTCTCCTGCATCCACACACACACACACACACAGATTAGCCTGCAGCAAAGTGCATACTCACTAGCCATGATTATTTCACCTAAATGCAGATATGAAATTGCGTGACGTGGTCATGTAAATATTTGATTCGCTATTTGAAGACGCGACGTGACAGGAATCATGACAATACTTTTATTATATCCTTTTTTTTTTTTTTCTAACTCAGAAGACTCAGACAGAATACTGAATATAAATTAGAGAGCAGAGTACTTCGCATGAGCCTCGGAGACAAAGTAAAAAGCTTATTGATGATCACCTTGCAGACGGAGCAGTAAAACACTTTAGTTAATCATGTTGAGCCTCTTAAATGGTTCAGGCTTTACAGAACCGCCTCTTAAATAAAAATGATGCTCTCAGCCACAGGTGACATATGCAGAACTGACCCCATACATGCACGACAGCAGTCAGATTGATATATTATAAATAAAAAATATATATATATTTTATTTAGGCTCTAAGTGACGAGTTGAGCATTATATCCAATACTTTTGAGCCTGCCGTCAATCAGGACCTGATTAGCAATCCACACCTCAATGAACGCTATAATAAAAGCATTATAGAATGTGTTACCCTAACGATGTGTCCTGCCTCGTGACAGCCTGTGTCAACAAGCCATCGTACTGTAGTTAATTGTAACCTTGTTAAAACACTGGACCGAGTTCACATAAACAGAGACATTTGTATTCCACACATTGGAGACTGATGGCGAATACCGTTAGTGCTTGTTTGCGGAGACCTGTCAAAACACTCCGGGGATACGACGCACTAGGACCGAGAGCTGTCACACTCCGTAAAGGTGAACAGCACAAAGGGTCCCGTCCAAAACAGGCCCCGGGAGGAATGTGGTGTTTACACGAAGACAGGCGTGCTTTCTCGTCGTGCAAGAGCATGTGTCCTTCTCTAGCCGGACATCACTCCGTCTGTGGAGTATCCAAGCTCTGACAGTTCTAGAAAGCAGAAGTGTTTAACAAAGCTCGCGACGGGCTCACGATGTCCTCCATCAGCCAGTCCAACAGAGATGTTCACAAACACTGCTCTTATTTAATGTGCAATACGTTGGAAGTCATTTCTCCTGTCTTAGGGTTTAACCACCGCACCAATTTGTCCAGGCTTGGTCTGTCTGTCATGCCAAATGGAGGCCATTTCGGGTGCACTGGAGTAATCTAGGCAGTCAACAGATGACAGAACAGACGCCTGCC
>JAQMYG010000023.1:19374529-19385281 GCA_030014215.1 Clariallabes teugelsi | reverse complement strand
CCTCTCATCTTTCAAAACCAGCCCCTGTCTTTACTTCACCAGCTAGAAACAGTTCAGATCTAATAAGGAAGTCAGTTTATGAAGTTTCTAGGATAGCATTTTGTCTTTTTTTTGTGCTGTTCACTCTTTCCTTTCTTTACTTGCACCAAATAATTTGTTTGGTAATGCCCTTAATCTGTACACTTAAATACACACACGACTAATATACTGTACAGAACATAAAACAATAAGATCATTTTAGTTGTCTGTATTATAATTTTTTTCTATTATCCTTTTATTTTAGTGATCAAATCCAGATTTCAGATAGAATAACTTCTTTAAGATTTTAAATCAAAGGTGGTTTAAAAAATATTTCAGTATGCTTAGTATACTAGTATAAGTATATACTATGGTTTATTTTTCATCCAAGAATTGACTGTGATATTGTTTTATCACAGAGCCATAACCTCGGTCACATGTTTGGGCCAATTAACGTTTTCATCTGTTAGGAAACAATTTAGAGTTTTATGCAGACTTTGTTTAAATGGAGTTATATTTTTTATTTATATATCACCCTTATTAAAAGAAAGCAATTACATTTCTAGATTAATATAGTTTAAATTTCTAGATAGATAGATAGAACTTTAATGTCATGGCACAGTACACTACCAGCCAAAAGTTTGGACACGCCTTCTAATTGTGGTTTAATTATAATTCTAGTTCTATTACATTATAAGTATAATAATTTTATTTCTTTCTACACTGTAAAAATGCTAAAGACAGTTGATATACTGTGTGTATATATATATATCCAACAACCGTGCCACATTAAAAGGCAAAGTCACATGCCAGAAATCCTGATACACAAAGCACACAGCTCGGGACAACTACTGGATCATCCTCTAGTTCACATTCGGAGACTGATGTACTATATAATGCGTACAGTTTTATCTACTTATATAATGAATCCCTAAAATATAAAAGTGTGTGTTCGCCGTCACTACCACTGGATTGTGTAACCCCGTCCTAGACCATGTGACAGGCGTGGATCGTGTCGACCCTCTCCTGCTATAGATTTTGTGATGGTTCATCAGAAGGCCATAGTGAAGGAGCTTCTGACCACCATGAAATTATGGATTTCAGCCATGCTATCTCCAGATGGCAGTTTTTGATGTAGTTCTCTCATGGGTAGACAAGATAGTCAGTGTATCGTACAGCTTTTCTATTCCGTATCATCTGTTAAGAGCTCTTACAATTCCCTGTGTTGAGGAGAAATGAAGAGAGACCAAAAGAGGAAAAAAGAAAAGGTGACAGCACGTTTAAGAATATAATGGTGACTTAAAACAGATCCTTTACAGCTTGGGCTATTTTAATCCAAGAAATGACTTCTATATAATTTTATCTTAGAGTCTGAGATATGAAAGGATAGGGTTGAAGTTTACTTCAAATGTGTAAAGGTTGCTCCTAAGGAAGGGAAAAATGTATTAAATCATGTTGTTTGGTGAAAAAGGCTCAGCATAGGATTCTTTTAGGAAGCTTAGGCCCCTTACATATTCAATGAACCACTGAGCATTTCTTTTTGATTGAGAGCTCAGGCAAACTAATGGATCGTCCTTGGAAATGGATTTGCAGTCGTGTATCCAAACAAAACCCAGTATTAGTGCTGATTTTTATTATTATTATTTTATGTTACACATATCTAACAGAAAGTGTGTGCCAAAAAAGCTACTACTGAAGTTTATGCAACATGAAAGTGACCGATCTTGCTTCCCTAAAAATTTCAAGTTGCTAACTTCAACCATTTTTTAGGGAGATGATTTTATATGTGCCCCATAGAAGTCCATTTTTCAGCATTATACTGTCTCAGTTCAAAGAATAATAATTTTAAATATCCTTTGCAAATGATTCATATTTCTATATAAGTATTGATACTGAAATTGGTGTACGCTTTTAGAAGCATATGACCTGTAAAAAATTGTTGCTTAAATTAAGGTATTCTGCGCAAAATGAAAGATTTTTTTGCTCTCCAAAAAAGTCTGTAGTCAAATTCATGTTGCAATATCTACAACAATGTTGCATTTTAGAATAATACACTTCTTCAGGTTGATGTCTTTTCATGTGAAATCGAAATTGGCCAAGTTTCATCTGAATGACTATTAAGATCATTGAAAGATTTGAATAATAATTTTTAAAAAGTTACAGACACTACATAAAAGGGCACGAAATTGTATTTAGCATGGATCAGGAGATAAGAAGAATGAAGTGTTATGAAAAAATGGTGTTATATGACCCTAATTGTGTTTGACCCTCTCTCGCTATAGATTTGTGAGCGCGTCATCAGGATGCCACGGCGAAGCAAACATGCAATCAGAGCTTCTGACACTATGAAATTATGGATTTCAGCTGCGCTATCTCAAGATGGCAGGTTATGATGTTGTTGTTGTTTTTCATGGGTCGACAAGATAGTCTGTGTTTCATACAAGCTTTCTTCTGCTTATCGTCTGTTAACAGCTTTCACACAGCCCTGTGGAGAGATTGACTGTTGTTTTCCTGTTGCCATAATTTCTCTAGACATGCTCTCCAAGGTCTATAAAAAATGTCTGTGATGTGAAACATTTAGCCTTTTATGATTAAAAGCTGGATCTTCGTATTTTATGAATTTGAGTCCTGGAAATAGACGATAGACAATATTGTAATGACTAAAGCGTTGGAACGTCTGTTCGTCGGCCGTCTCACGGATCCTTGGGTTCGATCCTGACTTCAGGTTACTGTCTGTGTGGAGTATCGCATGTTTTTCCCCAACTTCAGGTTCTCCGGTTTCCTCCTATGTCAGTCGGTGGACCGGATATGCTAAAACTGCCCCTAGGTGTTAGAGCGTGAGAAGGTTTTTTTCCATGATGCCCTGGAACTACAGGACAGACTCTGGAACCTTTGTGACCTTGACCAGGATAAAGTGAAATACAACATTCTATACAATTCGCACAGAGTTACAGTTATATTAATTTCACTAAGCGATGCCAGAACATTTTGGCAAGACAGGAACAGCAGACATTTGGTTTGTTCAGGATTAAGTGGCCATTTTATTTATATCTATATATGTATACTGTATATCTAAGTGGTGCTGCGGCTCAGCAGGAGGACGAGAAAAATCCCTGGAAGTGTCAGTAATCATGCTTAGTATTCCTTTTTTTTTTTTTAGCTAGGCATGCTCTTGATGGAAAGCTTTTCAAGATTTATGCGAAGGCTGCACTTATTAGCGGTCTAATAAGTTGACTGAACTTTCATACTCATCATGGCATCGTGTTGCGTTTATTAATATCAAAGCTGTGAATAATGTATGTAATGGGTTACCTATCACAGCTTTTTATTTATTGCGACAAAAATCAATGTTTAACCCAAATGGCTACTGGGAACAACAAATTCAGAGAAGTCTAGTCAGTAGTTCCTTTGCTTTACGTCCTCGTGTGTGTTCGGGCATTTCATAGAAATACGGTCTTTGCCGTATCTGAGCCCATCAGCAGTCAGATGTACAGGTGTGAGACACGGCAGGCTGCGGAGCCACGCTTCAATAAGGAAAGACTGTTATCACAGCTGGATGTAGACTTCCCATGTTCTTTATCTTTCCCCTCTAAGCAGTGTGCTGCTTTGGATCACAACCCACATATTAAACTCACACACGGTGTACCACATGAAAGAGGTTTTTATCTGAAAGGGAAGGCTGAATAATAAGCTTACAAATGCACTTGGTCTTTGACTAAGTTTGATACTGTATAAACAAAAGTCTAAAGTCATAAATCATCATATGCGTACTGTACTTCTTTCAGAAGACTTTAGGATGAGCAAAGCCTTATGCTCTATACAGTACATTATGTGTTTGTTGGATACGTGACTTGGTGCGTACCCGGACTGAATGGTACGCTGATAATGATGTTTGTATGTACATGTACAGTCTAAATATCCAAGGCTCATTCAAAACAGCATGACTGTTGAATACATTAGAAGTATTCAAATACTATTAGTCATCCTTAGAACCCGAGCACAGTTTTACCAGACTCCCACACCGGCTTTACAGTCCATGGATTTCCTTTTTGTTCTGTTAGAGGACAACACACAGAGGTCAGGTCTGTGGTCGTTATCATTAGTGATTTGTTCCAATAAAACAGTTTAACAATCTGTTCATCTTTTAACTAGTATGCTTGAAAAAAATTTTTTTGTTTGATTTATTAATGAATTAGTATAAAGTGCTATGGCTTAACTTCTAAGGCTTTGTGCCAACAATGGCATCAATCTGGCCTTTCCGTGTGTCATTACTTTTATGATCCACATGTAACCCCCAGGTAGCCCTCGAAAAAGAAAATGCTATCTGCTCTGTGAGGACCCTAGGCTGATTAATCAAGCGCTATTGCTTTGCACAGAAAGGAACTGGCTAACCATGTGTAAGATTAAGCTTGGTGTGTCGATGAAGGTTACCCAGTTGCTAATTTTCTACCCCAATGCCGTCGAGGGGTCGCCACAGTGGCTGGATCTGCATTAGGTGGGAATTGAACCTTAACCTTCCACATGGCAAGTAAGAAACCTACCACTGAGCCAACAACACCCTCAAGGATAGATTTTATAAAGTAACCAGGACCTGAGCTACACTTTATGGCTAAATGTGTGTGTTTTTTTCCCCCAGTCGGAGCTCCATAAAGACATGCTTTGCCAAGTTCGGACTGGAAGAAGAAGCCAAGTGAACTGACCTCAACCCCAGTGTGAACACCTTTGGGATGAACTGGAACTGAACTGGAACGCTAACAGTACATCATGCCTTCCTTCTTGACATAAGGGGCATGACCTCACCGATGCTGTGGCTGAATGAGCACAAATCCCCACAGGCACACTCGCGATAAAATACAGTGGAAAGCCTTCACTGAAAAGTGGAACATTTTTTGTGTTAACACCGATGGTTTTGGATTTGGCACGTACAGTGCCTTGCAAAAGTATTTATACCCCTTGAACTTTCCAACATTTGGCACGTTGCAACTAAAAAAAAATGTAAACATATTCTTTTGAGTTTTTATGTGACAGACCAACACAAATTGGAAGAAAAATTATGAATGGTTTTCAGAAAGGTGTGTCGTGCATTTGTATTCAGCCCCCTTTACTCTGATACCCCTAACAAAAACCCAGTGAAGCCGACTGCCTTCAGAAGTCTCCTAATTAGTAAATAGAGTCCACCTGTTTGAAGCCCTCAGAGGTTTGTTAGAGAACATTAGTGAACAAACAACATCATGGTCCACATGACTTGTCACAAATTGCAAACTGGACTTCTTATGGCTTTCTTTCAACAATTGCTTTCTTCTCACCACTCTTCCCGTATGGCCAGATCTGTGGAGTGAACGACTAAAAGTTGTCCTGTGGACAGATTCTCCCACCTGAACTCGGATCTGGGCAGCTCCTCCAGATTTACCATGGGCCTCTGATTAATGAGGCTGTCGGTTAAGGTGGACGCCCATGTCTTGGTACAGTATATTTGCAATTGTCTGTCCCATACTCTTTGCATTTCCGGATGATGGATTGAACATCGTTCCATGAGATTTTCAAAGCTTGGGATATTTTTTTTTATCTCCTAATCCTGCTTTAAACTTCTCCACAACTTTATCCCTGATCTGTCTGGTGTGTTCCTTGGGCTTCATGACGCTGTTTGTTCACTAATGTTATCTAACAAACCTCTGAGGGCGTCACAGTACAGCTTCACGGTATTTATACTGAGATTATATTACACACTGGTAGACTCATGATTTATGAAGGAAGTTGGTTCCACGGGATTTTAGTTTGGGGGTGTTAGAGTAAAGGCGGCTAAATACAAATGCAAGACACACATTTTCAGATTTTTATTTGTAAATGTTTTTTTTTTTAAAAATTTATCATTTTCCTTCCACTTCACAATGATGCGCCACTTGGTGTTGGTCTATCACATAAATAACAAAAAAAAAAAAAACATTTTGTGGTTGTAACATGAGCAAAATGTGGGTTTAAAGGGTATGAATACTTTTTCATGGCATGGTATGGGTGTGAAAGAAGGGCTTGTGTTCACTGTTTTTATGCCCTATAGTGTAGTGTAGTGTAGTGTAGTGTAGTGTAGTGTATATGCTCCTTGTTTTCTCATTTAGATCCAGAATATTCACATTTTAGCTTCTAACGTGTCCATGATCGTGTGATCCCGTTTATACACGAGGAATAAAGTTAGAATAAAACACACGGTCAGAGTAACGGGAGTGTAAATGTGATCGGGTTTGAAGCGGGGCTGAACTCGTGCCACGGAGGCGGCGGTCACGTGACCGCGCTGCCGGCACAGCAGAAGTTTGGCGCGTCAGAGCGCGCGAGGATCCCGAGCAGCGCACACGCACGAGGACGTGCTCGCGGCTGTCGCGCAACGTGTAGCCCGTCTTCTCACGTGTACCACTGCTTTAAAATAATCATAATAATCATAATAATAATAATAAAAATACATAGTTTATCATTTTTAAGCTATATATATATTTTGGACGTGTGCGTCTTTGATGAGAGACTAGGAGAGGAAAAAGAAAGAAAGAAAGAAAGAAAGAGAGCATCCAAGAAAAGCACAGAAGCGAATGGATTGCATGGAGAGACGGATCTTTTCCAGAAAGGATTCTCCTGCGCTCCACTGAAAGTGAAGGAGATGCTTATGGGAACGTCTGATTCCTTATCTATAAGGTGAGTAACTTTATTTAAAAAAATTAACAACTTTTGAATTTGTGTTTTTTCTTCAACTATAACAACAAAACCCCCATTATTTGACAGTGTGAGCTCCTGTCTCCTCTGCAGGCGGGCGGGTTGTGCTTTTCTCCGACGCGTCTTTGCGCATGATTTCTATTCGCCTGAAAATAAATATCTATCTCTGCATATCCGTCCTGCATGGTTAAATACTTAAATAGTTAATAATCAATAATCAATTAACCTTCGTACTAACACATGATGTTAAAGTCCTGAACTGATCCAGACTCTTTAACTATTTTTTTTGCGCAAAATCTGCAGCGTTGAATAAAGACAAGTGGACTTACGTAAACATTGTGTGTGTGTGTGTGTGTGTGTGTGTGTGTGTGTGGGTTAACTCGACACAACCTGATGATGTTGGATATCTTTTTTTAAAAGGACATCTCTGGCAGACGCTCCATCATGACCGATGGCGAAGGGAGAGAGCGCTTTGAATACCTGGAGAGTGGAGAGGTGAGAGTCCCGGTGTCGGTGTTGTACCGAGCGCACGGTCATGGCCAAGCTGTTGAGGATGAGGAGAAAGGCAGCACATGGGGCCGGGATGGCTCTGAAGGTTCGAATAGCTCTGGAACTCGAGGCTCGGGTGAGGAGGATGATGATGATGAGGGTGGTGATGGTGCCCCTGCGCCCGATGGTGCGTCCGAGGAGCAGGAGCAGCAGCCGTACCCTGCGCTCGCTCCCGTCGTCTTTTTCTGCATCAAACAGACCACGCGGCCGCGGAGCTGGTGCCTCCGGGTGGTTTGTAACCCATATCCTTTAGTTCTTTCCTAAAGGAAAAGGTTTTAAACTTCACGTTTTTTTTTTCCAATGCTGAAGAATGCTTGTACTTCCACTTTATTTAGGTGAAATTAACCTTAAAAATCTATTGCATACTGCCTTATTTAAAGCAGAAATTCTTTTAATGACACGTTGTCACATGATCTAATAACCTCTCTAATATGCTCTATCTAATGCTGAGATTCGGTATATTCTGGGATTAGAAAAGCTTTACTTCAAATCCCAACCTGTAGGGATTTTTAACACTTTGGTGTTGATTTTAGCATTATGCATAAAACCCATCGTATACTGTACTTTGAAAAGCTGCCATTTACTGCATAAAGCAAGGATTCCTTTGCACACATTGTCACGTGATCTAATAACCACATTATGCTCTATCTAATGCTGAGATTCAGTATATTCTGGGATTAGAAAAGCTTTACCCTGATCTTAACTGGTAGGGATTTTTAGCACTTTGGTGTTGATTTTGCTGTTTGTTGGTGTTGATTTTTAACATTATGCATAAAATTTATTGTATACTGTACCTGAAAAGCTGCTATTTATAAAAGCATGAATTCTTTTGCACACATTTTAATGACACATTTTAATGTCACGTGATCTAATAACCTCATTATGTTCTAATGCTAAGATTCAATATATTCCCCGGGTTAGAAAAGCATGACCCAAATCCTAACCTGTAGTGATTTTTAACACTTTGGTGTTGTTTTTGCTATTTGTTGGTGTTGGTTTAAGCATTATGCATAAAATCTACTGTACTTGAAAAGCTGCCATTTATAAAAGCAGGGATTGTTTTGCACACATTTAAATGACACATTGTCACATGATCTAGCCTCATTATGCTCTAATGCTGAGATTCAGTACATTCTGGGATTAGAAAAGCATTACCCAAATCCCAACCTATAGTGAGCTATACTGTACATATAGGACTTGGTAACACTTGGTGTTTTTTTATAAAGCTTTAACCTCACTCACACAGTGTTTCTGTTACCATAAAGCTCTTAGTTTTAGGTTATAAGGAGAAGGGAGTAACTGACAGCAGTTGCCCGGTACAGTGTTGTTGGGTGTGTTGTGACAGGAAGCTTCAACAGATAAGGTCTGATGTTTTTTTCGCTCGCAATGAGATTTATTTCCCACAGATTCCCCTCTTGGCAACGTTGCAATTAAGTCGCATGCTATATAAATAGACCAGCTTAATTATCTGTAGGGAAAACAGAAAGTAAGCCACAAAAAGCATGTTTTTTCCTCCTCGTCCTTTCCTTTTTATCTATAAGTAAATATGCTTCATAATCTGCACGTAAGAATCATTGTTTTGCTAATTACTAGAGTCCTGGGATTTTCCGCTCTCTTTTCAATGTCCTGTAAACTCCACCATTTTAGATCTTTGTTTAATTTTAATTTCGCCGTTCAGATGAAAGGCATATCCGTTGCCACATGACCGACGTACAGCTGACACAACATGCTGAGTGACAGCTTCGAGCCGTGCAGTTATCCGGGTGATTTACGCACTTATCTCTAATGAATTTACTGTTGCTCTCATTATCTACAGAGGGCACAGGCAACACCATGTGGAACACTAGCAGGAGCTGTAGTGCTCGGAGATTCTTTTTCCTTTTTTCTTCTTCTTCCCTCCAGTAGTCTTTTGTCTTGAGTTATTTATAAGTCACTGCATACACTTGAATGCTGTTTTGGATCATTTCAATGTTCAGTGCAGTCATCATCGCTATCATCATTTAGAGCTTTGTGTGAATGCAGAAGCGATTCTTTTCTGGGAGCACACGAGAAGATGCCGCTCTGATAATGTATATTGCATGTATTGCATCATTCTACCTGGTTACATTAGGAAGAAAAATATCTATGACCATGAATTTTCAGCCTCGTTTCGAGTTAAAAAAATAATAATAATAAAAGTCATCCAGGTCAGTTACATAGTCCAACATAATTCAGCACACAGATTTCACTCATATTCTCCATTTTCTCTGTCATGTTTGGTCTCAAATTTGTAAATGTTGGAAAGTCATGTTATTAGTGTGCCTTTTAAGCCTTAATGCATAAATAATTCAAGAGCTTTCACAAGGAATAAACAATTTACAAGCTATTGGATTAGATATTTGTAATTATATATAATTATCATTACTCATGTGTCATTCAAATGTTAGCATCAGTCATCCATAAACTCTCCTGTTGAGACACTTTCTATTGCTGATGCTAAATAATTTGACATCTGACATGTTACATACCAGTGATAGAGTTGGAATTATCCATATGTAATATTCATGCATGTAGAAAGCATATGGTAAAAGATGCCAGTTTACCATATGTTATTAGTTTAACATCCTGATTTGTACTGTACTCTGGCTAATATGGCTTTACAGTAGAGGATCGTGTAATATTGTCTATTGATCACACAGTATGTCCTCTTGTGGAGTAGACAAATATGGATTGTGCGTTCTCTCCAGAGACTGGTCTTTTGTTGAAATGCATTTGGTGTGTGTAAGTAGAGTGTGTGCTATATGTGTACAGATGGTGGTTATGTGTTGTGTGTACGGGCGGTGTTTTGGTGCAAGCTCCGTGACCCTGTGGAGACTTCCTCTTGGCCCACAATGACAGCATTCTGCTAGTTGAGTACAGGCATGCTGCCTGGGCTGTGTCAAGTCATTTTGTACCTGCTTTGCTATTTATAAAGGAATCGTCTGAAATACGTGAAAGTATTCGATTGGTTGTATTTTTTTTCCCCCACGTGCGTGAATTTAACCGGACGCTATTTATTTTAATGAATTGCAACATGCAATTGGTTTAGAAACAGCGCGAAAGTATCACTCTTCTGTTTTCCTCTCTAGCAATGATGTCATCCCGCTGGCACAGAACTAGCTTTACTCAACAGTAGGATGCACCTTCACTGCTGTTTGCTGTACGTTCCGGTCATTACACAGATCTCGTGCATGTGTTTGGAGAATAGTAGAGCGAATAGGCAGTGGCAGAAATCTGGTATTGTGTTCTGGGTCATGGGCCGTGCATGGCCACGGAGACAAAGAGTGTGCTCTGGCAGAGTGCAGCGAGCCGCCATGAGCGAGCAGTCTGTGAAATCTCAGCAGGCGTGCACTTCTAAGCGCTCGCACAGGGCACACACCACAGAGGAACAAATGTGCACTGGTCGCAGGGTTTTTAAGAATCTGGACAAACCATACCGCGTCAGGATCGGGTTTGTTCGTTTTTTTTAAA
>JAQMYG010000023.1:19284437-19299819 GCA_030014215.1 Clariallabes teugelsi | reverse complement strand
TCGGAGAGAGAATCACAGATGAGAAATGGAAAAAATAGATCAGATAAAGATGAAGTTTTGTCTTAAAACGACTCCAGTGCGTTAAAATTCACTTATACCACTTCAGCGCTGTTATTAAATTCAGTGAAAGTGAAAATATGAACTAATCCCAGTAAAAATATTCTAATTAATATCTATTGGTGCAGGTGGTTGTTTACATTAAGCAAGTAGCGCATTAGTAGCTTATTTTAAAGTAGATTATTAAATCCATTCATAACTTCCTTTTTAATCAACATTTAGATTTCACTTATAGTGCAGGTTAAACTTCAGGCAAAGATCTACTGTAAGTACTGCAGAAGTTTTATTAAATTCTGTCCAGACAGTTTTGCGTGATGCTGTGACAAAATCTGCCTGGACCAGACATACAGAAAAAAAATTATTCTGAGACTGTTTTCGGGTCCTCCAGTGTGTGAAATGTAAAGATATCATTGAAAGAGCGAGTTTATTATTATTATAACTTGCTATCTTGGTCGAGTAGATATTATTGGCTACAAACTGTAAAAACATGACTGCTTTCAGGTTAAAGACAAACAGATTATTCTTTTATTTACTTTGCAGTTTGGTATCCACCAGTCCATGTCTGATTGACTGAAGGTATTTTAGTGGGAGGAAACTGTGATCCATCTGAATCACTCTGAAAACTTTTTTTTTATTATTACTATTATTATTGATTGTTATTATAACTGGAAATGTTTTGCAAGTTAATATTTGGTCATTGTAGTGGAAAATTTGTATGTGGATTCACAGTCCCAAAGTGAGATTAGAGAAACTAGAGAAATGTCCGTAAGTGGTGTTATTTCTAGCTCTGTCTGATTCACGTTGCACAGTGACCAAAAATAGACATCAGAAACTGTCCTGGAGATTCATTTTCTCACTGCTTAATTTGAGAAATATGAGTCATACAGATGAGATTGTATTTTTAGAGAAAATTTTTTCGTTCGGTAAGAGAGCATCTACAGTATATGGAGCTTATAATAACAGGCATATTTGCATCCACCAGCGTTTACCAGTCAGAAATAATCAGCATATAATAAACTACAGATTTAGGATAAATCCTGCCAGACAGGTTTTAACAGGATGGCTGTGGTTTGGACGAAGTGAGTGCGTTCGCTTGTAAAACAGTGCCAAGTTGGTACACAATGTTCTGTCCTGTTCTGTCCTAAGAGTCCCATCAACGACTAATCGAACCCTTAAAATTATTGTATCATCAGATCTGGGGAATGTTGGAGTCTCACCAACAAGGTGTGAGAGCTGTATTGAAGTAAACCCACTCAACTGTGTTAATCACGCGTACTGTAGACACGTGGTTAGACCGTGGGACTGTGGAACTGACCTGGGGACTGTTAAACAAGGTGAATGAAAGAAAATTTAAAAATTATCCCTGTTAGTGTTCAGCTTCATCAAGCCGGCTCAGCAATAGATTTGATCTTTCAACTAAGCTAAAGGAACATATGTGCAAAACATCTGTACTGAGCAACAGAACACTTTGTATATATACTGTAACTTACTAATAATCTGAGCGTGATGTTAAGCTTGGGTAACAAATTAACATGAAAATTTATGCCACGTTAACCACAGAGCTTTGAAAAGTATGAAAATGCATTCACACCAGCCATGAAGAGACTATAGGCACCTCCTGTAGCTGTAGGTCTGTAACTGTATTTAGAAGCTGTTATGCACATGGTGTGAGTGAGGTGTACTATGAGACATCTGATGTGGGTATAAAACAAAATGATGGAAGATGAAGATGCTGCAGTACTTGAGCGCGCATGATTGGTAGATTTAGCACATGCTTTTTCGTTTTTGATATTTTATCATTGTTGGTTGTTATTTGCAGCTCTCAGTGTATATCTGGGATTTGGGAATGTTATTTGCGTTAGTATTATAAATGTATAGGGTTTGCTGTGTTGTTATTATTAGTATATTATTTTCTCTAACAGATGTATAAGATACATAATCACAAGATGTAATACATTTGGAATCTACTGTAACCCCAGACATGTCAGAGCTGCACTGCGAAAAAAAAAAAAAAGCATGATTTAAAATTATTGATCTACATCAAGAAAAGAAAACAACTACTGTAATTAAAATAAGAAATGTTCAACATGTTATTAAAACCTGGAAGGACAGTGAATAAATGTGGTTTAAAAAAAAGTCATGAGAGGGTTAGGGTTAAGTTGCATCATAAAAAATAGACAGAGATCACGGTGAATTACATAGAAATCAGAGCTATGTTTAATAGTCAAAGGAACAGCATTCTAAGACACACAATGTGATGAGAACTCACAGGACTGGGACTAAACAGCTGTGTGTCCATAAGAAAGCCACTTGTTAGTGAGACTCATCAGGAAAAAGACTCCAGTTTGCTAGGGAGTATAAAGACTGGACCTTGGAGTGATGGAAAAAGGTCATGTGACCTGATGAATCTAGACTGATCCTATTCCAGAGTGATGGGCGTGTCAGGGTAAGAAGGGAAGTGCATGAAGTGATGCACCATCATGTATAGTGTCCACTGTACAAGCCTCTGGAGACAGTGTTATGGTCTGGAGTTGATCAGTTACTCAGGTCGAGACTCAGCAACATTATGGGGCAATAAAATGAAGTCAGCTGACCACCTGAATGTACTGAATCACCAGGTTATCACGTCTGTGATTTTTGTCGTCCTTGAGTTGGCTTTCACCTTGCGGCAGTATACTGTATATCTAAGATCTAAGAGTAAACATAAATGCATGAGATTATTTCCTGCAGTTTTACTTTGGTGTGAATGATCTTTTTGCTGAGTCAGATGACCCTAAACCAGAATTAGGTAATGCTTGGGGGGGTGGGGGGGGGATTAATTGATTTGGAATTTTCTATGTGCATCCTATTTGAGTATAGTAAGTCCCCAACATATGAACGAGTTACATTACGAGAGCTCATTCATAAGTCCAATTTGTTCATAAGCCCAACAAACATTGTCTATGTACTAGCATACTAACACAATTGGCTTTACACAGTATAAAACTCACTCCAAGTTCCATGAATTTGTGCGATGTCTGCCATCTTTTCACCTCGCTCCATTCTCTCAATTATTTTCATACTTTTGTCTCACTTCTGTTATTACTTGGCTCTTCTTAGCAGTTCCAGCGTCATCGCCGCTGCTTTTACACTCGCTTCCAGACATCCTGGGTTGTACAGTCCTGCACTTGCAGAGGATGCACGCTGCACGCACACGATGGTGTATATGCTGGACATACTGGTGTACAGTATGCTGGACATGTAATCTAACGTCCGCAACTGAACATGCCCAAACACATGTTCATATCTTTGAAAGTTCATAACTCCACTGTTCGTATGTAGGGGACTTACTGTACTGATTATTGGTTAAATAATATTGTGTATTTGGTAGAAGAATACAAGTTACATAATTTTTTATGTTAATTTAAAAAAATAATAATACCACTAATTCAAATAAGCCAGGATCTTATCAACATTAATTATTGTCAAAACGACCGCAGCTTTATTGCCCGTTCACGCCCAGTTGGGGGCGGAATAACACACTCGGAGGACAGCGCTATCTGTTCCTTCCGCGTGCGTGAGCTCACAGACGCCCCTGATTGGCTGTAGAGCTGTGATTAATGTGGGAGCACGAAGTACCTCTCATCCCTCCCCTCTGAGAGAGCTCGGCTGCGACAGGTTACAGCATCACCCGGGAACCGAACCAGCGATCTCCGGATGATGATAGGGCGAGCACTTTACCACTGCGCCACTCAGAGGCGTAAATAAAATTTAACAGAATTGAACATAGCTGTGGTCTAAATTATATTAAATAATGTTTGCTCTCAGAACGTTCTGTCTTTAGAGCTATTTACTGTATTTAATGGATATTGCTTCTACGTTTGTTTGTGTACGTCCCATCTGTTCTAGTAGACAGTTTTCAAATCGTAATTATTCTGTAGAAAAAGAAAAAAAAACACTTGAGATGGACCTACGTACAGTTTAAGAACTTTTTATGCTTTTTTTTTTGTTTGTTTACACTAGATAGTGAATTCATTATGTTTTTGAGTTGTTCATGTCTCTGTCTGTCTGTCTGTCTGTCTGAGATTCTTGTGTATTCTTGAGATTTTGACATATCAAAAACGATTGTTGGAATATTTGCAGCACTTCCACTGATTTGTAACTGGTCCAAACGGGGTCAAGGTCACAATAAGGTCAAATGTCTAAAATAAATTTTCTTCAACAGCTTCTTTCCCGTTTAAAGTATTATTTTAAGGGTGTTTGTGGCATAGAGATCAGTAATAAGAAGGACCAGACGTGTGTCTCTGTGTGAGGTGGAAGGTGGACACTTGCGTCCTAGGCATACTGTCTCACTCTCACTGTATGTGTACTGTATCCAGGAAAACTCTGAACTGGTTTGTCCTGTAAATATTCCAAAGGGAAACAGATGAAGCGGATGAAACTTTGGTGGTGGTCATCACTCACGCTTCTCACTGACTAAATCAACAAAAGCAGAAGAGCCAAGCAGTCAAACCCAGAGCAGCTTGTAATGCACTGATTTTAGGAGCGTGCTCTGGTTATTTTAATCAGGCAGATCTGTTCAGATTTCTAAATGAATGGACAGACTGTTTAGGTAGTCTAACTACAACGGACTGGATTATCTCTACTGTAATTTGTTGTTTTGACTAATCAATAGGAGCAGCATCCTGATTATTCCAAACACGTGCATATACATTACATTACTCGGCCCAGTTTGTTTGTTACGCTACATTTTAACGGCACCAAATGAGTACCGGCTTTCTAACGTGCATTTCACATAACTGGACAATCTGATGATTCTGCTTCATGCATATTTTCACACGTTTCCTATTTATTTCCCTAATTCTCGTTTCATTCTGTAGCAATAACCATTCGTTAAAAGTGCTATAAAAAATACAGTTGAATTAAATTGAATTGAACATAGCGGTGGTCTAAATGATGTTAGATAATGTTTGCTCTCAGAACGTTCTTCGTCTTCAGAGATGTTTATTTAATGGATATTGCTTCTACTTTTGTTTGTGTGTACATCGCATCTGACAAATATTTATTTATTTATCCATTCATTTATTTATTTATATAAACACTCTTTGCCCAACATCCCATAAGTACGGTGGGAAGATCTTCACTGATCTTCTCTTCAGCAGAGTCCAGGGTTTGAATCCCAGACAGTCCATGGATGTTGCACAAGTCATATATGTGATAAAGTGTCAGGTGCGTGTAAAATCACAATGCGGACAGGATGATCTGCGGATCTGATGATCTGCTGTGGAGATCAGGAACAAGTAAGAAGATTTATAAGGTTTCCTGGTGGACTAGTGGTAGTAGGTGGCCACAGATCGGATTCAATTCAGGGCTTGAATTTATCCCCTGGGGGTTACATGGGCTAGTGCCATTCCCAAGTTCAGATAAAATGTGGAGTTTTGACATCCAGTATAAATAAAACCTGTACTGCATCAAATTTCTGGCTGACAAAAATCATTGACAAAATACTGCATTAAGATAGAGACACTATACTGGACCAATCTGGTGATACAATTTCTTTCCATAAAGCAAAGGCTTAATTTTGCATTTTGAATCTGTCTGGAACATTGTTTTTTTTACACCGTCATTACTGGTTTACACTTTAATAACAAGTTGCATCTTCTTTTTTGGTCCCGCAGCCTGACGAACTGACAGATATTCTGGAGATTAGCAATATCGTCTTCACCAGCATGTTTGTCCTCGAGATGATCTTCAAGGTGATGGCCTTTGGCCTCTTCGGATACATCAAAAACCCGTATAATATCTTTGATGGAATCATTGTTGTCATAAGGTAAAGTGCATTGGACATTTACTATGCAGCCATGCTTCACTCAGAGCTCAGCCTCATTCTATAATAAAGTCTTTAATTTAATTGAACCCACCATGTCCTATCATCCTGCGTTTGTGTAATTCATCCAACGTGTGTGCTGATCTTGCTGACTCAGTGACTGTGTACTGTATGTATGTGTCCTTACTAGTGTATGGGAGATTATCGGACAGTCTGATGGGGGTCTTTCCGTGCTCAGGACCTTCCGTCTCTTGCGTGTGCTCAAGCTGGTGCGCTTCCTACCGGCTCTTCGGAGACAACTGGTGGTTTTGATGAAGACGATGGATAACGTGGCCACCTTCTGCATGTTGCTCATGCTCTTCATCTTCACCTTCAGGTAATAAGGGATAGAACTCTCCACTTTCACAAATGTAAACTGAGTGAATTGAGTCGTATTAACCCCTAACAGAAGGGCCGATGTTAACAGCCGGGATTTTAGATATCCTTTGGAGTTATTCTCAGACGTCTTTCTGCTAAGAGCGGGTTCTTCGTAATCATGAATGTCTTGAATCAACAAATCTCAGCTGGTTCCTAATTGTACCTTTGAAAATTATTTTCCCAAAATGTGACCCATCACATCAAATTGGGTATTAAGTCACATTTGAGTTCAGATTCCTAGTTTATTACAAACCTTATTACTGGATCAGGAGGAGAACCTCAGGAAGATCTGTCCAAATCCTACTTTTAGAAGATTTAAATGAGGAATTCATAATGTAGTAATTTGACGCCAGGATTTCCCTGCTACCCCTAAAAATAATTACACAAGCAACGCAGTTCTTTGTTTTTCTATGAGAACTGTAATAACCAGCTGGGGTAGTGTACATTAAAGTGCTTTAAAACAATGTTTAGGATGGAAAAATTCTCAGTTCTGTTGAAGGTCCATGAAATGAAGGTATTTATCAACCGATTTTTGCTGATAACGTTTCACCTTCTGCAAAAGTAACCTAGGTGACTTACAGTGATACCTGGCTTTATATAACGGGTCACGTATATAAAAAGAAACAGCTTGATTTGACACATAGACACACTGGCGGCACACGTATGTACTGTACAGTAGGTGTCAGGGGTAGTTCAGTGGTTAAGGCTTTGGGCTACTCATCCAAAAGTCCCAGGTTCAAACCCTGGTGCCCCCTAAGCTGCCCTGTTGGGCCCCTGAGCGAGGCCCTTACCCCTCAACTGCTCATATGTGTATTGAGATAAATGTAAGTCGCTCTGGATAAGGGTGTCTCCCAAATGCTGTGAATGTTCAATGCTGATCAGGATAGTTTACTTTAAACATAACATTGAATGCTTTCCAATATTAATGAGCTTCTAAGTTTATTCCACACACAAACACGGTCACTTTGGTGAAATCCGTGTCGCTTCCTCGACAGTGTAAATTGAACATAATGATTATCAGATGTTGTTTCATTCTAAACCTTGTCATGTTTATATAGGCCTACCTTATTTTTTATTGTTTGGAAAGTAAATATTATCCAAATTTCAATGGTGTTGATTTTTCAACAGTTTTAGTGTTCAGTAAACCACACAAGCAAATTCATCACAGCTGTAGATAGTGATGTAGATAGTGATGTAGATAGTGATGCCCACACCTCATTTCAAATAACAGGGATAAATCATCAAGAGTTAGTAAAAAATCCTATAGACCTGTCCATCAAAAACTAAAATTCTCACCCGTCAATCGTCTCTGGTCAAATTCCATAATAACAGTCTTTTGATCTGTCAGAATCTTTAGCTTGCTCTATAATGTTTTACAGTATTCTTGGAATGCATCTGTTTGGGTGCAAATTCAGCCTGAGGTTGGAGAACGGAGATACCATCCCAGACAGGAAGAACTTTGACTCTCTGCTATGGGCCATCGTCACTGTGTTTCAGGTACGAACACTGCTTAAAATGATTGATGAATTAAAGGATCCGTTGGAAAGCATGTACAGTATGTTATCACTGACACACAGGCTTGAATATTGTCTAAAGCGGTTAAGGTGCCCTGTATACACTTCATTATATGGGTGTGGTGCTTTCTGTGGTTGTGTAAATGGATAAATAAAGGCGTCCTGCGTTTTAACCCTTAAATCTTGAGCGGCACAGAGCTGTGTCTGAATGGCAACATTGGGCAATTAAAAAAAAAAAATCCAAATTCAAGTTTTATCACATACACAGTGTGATATAAACAGACAGTGAAATGGTTATATGGCTTAAAAATAAGGGTTTCACTGCGAGAATGAATTGCACTAACAACTATTATAATTTTTTAAGTATTTAAATGCAGAAATCAAATATGAAATAAAAGAAAAATGATACACATATAGAAAACATTTAGCTTTGAAGAACCAAAGTTATCGCTCATTCTCATTTCTGTTGCTCATTCTGTTTTTGGTCATAAAAGAAAACAGAAACAACCATAACAAACATGTGATCATATGTATCTATGGTAATTCTTTGCCTATGTGGACCTTTTTCCGCCTAGCCATGTTTATATACTGTAATGTAATTGGTTAAAATGAAATAAGATTAATCTCATCATATTGCCTAGGTTGTGCAATCCTGAACAATACTGCACAATCCTGTACCTTATATATTTAATAAAGCATAATAATGCAAACATGCCAAAAATGCTCCAGGTTTTTAAGCGTCAACACTTTTACCTTTACGCCATTATTGGTTCTGCAACCATATGGAGGAGAATGATTGTTTTAATGCCATAAACCGATCGTAGTGCTTGTAGTGTTTGCTGCATCAGCAGAAAGGCGTGCTGCTGTAGGGTCGAACCTGCTGTGATTGTGATGTACAGTCTCGTGCACATTTAGAGAGGCGTGCCCGTCTCTACTGATTTACTGTCATGCAGGGGACATACTGTGCAAAGTGCCCCCAAGAACTTCTAAAGACAACTAAACAATCCTGACGGACTTTGAATCATTAGATGTCTTTTACTCCAGGTGTAGACTGAATGTTAATTTATGTGCTGGATTTCAGAGAAGACCTTCACTCACACACATACTGTAATGTACACACACACAGACGTACAAGCACATCAATCTAGGACATAAAACTACATACATATTCTCTATATGAATAGAAATGGAGTGTATACTGTAGAGTGCAGAGCCACTTGTCCATTTTTTATGACTGTTTTTTCCCCCCACACTTGTGTTTTTATTGCAGATACTAACTCAGGAGGACTGGAATGTGGTCCTCTATAACGGAATGGCTTCCACCTCCCCGCTGGCTGCACTTTACTTTGTGGCGCTGATGAGCTTTGGGAACTACGTCCTGTTTAACCTTCTCGTAGCCATCTTGGTGGAGGGCTTTCAAGCAGAGGTGTGGTGATATTTAGCGTGATATATACTTGTGCAATGTAGTCGTAGGTTTAAAGGGCAGCTGTTAGGCAAAATTCATTTTTAGGTATATTTAAACATTCAGACTGGTCTTAATAAGTGTGTGTATATACAAACAAAAAAATCATGAAAAAAATAATTCCCTGATGTTTGTCCTTTTTAATTTCAACAAGCAAATCAGATGTTCCCCTAATGTGACCTCACATACCAAGAGACCCTCCCCCAGTGCTCAGTGCTCAGCTCAGATTAGTTCTTCTAACCTCGGCCCAGTTCTTCCCAGCTCTGCTGCTTTTCTTGGATGCCATTTTTAAGAGCTACAGTGAATAAGGCTAGGCTAGCAGGTGGACAGATAACTGCTAACGGCTAACCTAGCCTCCTAGCTCTTGTGTTTTACCGTTTATATTGCTAAATATGAGGATGTCAATGTGAATTAGCGTTCTTACGTAGTATGTTTTTCCCTCATTTTGTTTGTTTTAGAATTGTGGGTGGGAAAAGCCTGAACATGGGTGGGAAATGCTAAACGCTTCCCTACATTCTGATTTGCTAGAAAAATGCCCTTCCACAAAGTGGTGTTCAGGGGCAGTTTGTTTAAATCTACAGACACTGAAACAGCGTGTTTGGAAAAGGAGTGTAACAGAAAGAAAATCAAGCAGCATAAATGCAGGACCAGAGTTGTATTTGTGCTGGAAAACTAACAGACAACATTTTTTGGGAAGCAGAGAAGTTAGGGGAATGAATTACGGTTCAGAAGGTTCCAGGTTCAAACCCCACGACCACAGAGCTGTACCAGATAGGCCCTTGAGCAAATCCCTTAACCCTCAGATGCATAATGAGATAAAAATGTAACTTGCTCTGGATAAGGGTGTCTGCCAAATGCTGTAAATGTAAAGACCTCTAAGACTTATGCAAACTCATTAAAAAGGAATATATTAAATACATGACCTTTAAAAATGGCTACAATGAGCTTTTGACTGAATGCACAGAATGATAACAAGTTTGTGGATACTGAACTTTCTAGGAATCATGTTGGTGAACTTTTAGTAGTTCATCGTGTGAAAAATATAACTTTACTATTAGGTTCTTCAACTGGGAAGTTATCTTTTAGACATTTTCTTGTTTAAAAAAAAAGATTGAAAAGGCATAAACGGCACACAGGTCATTTCAGTAGTCTTAATTGTCTGTGTCAGGAAACCATGTTACACACCTGCTTAGCATAAATCTCAAAATGATCTTTTACACTGTTTGTTGTTAGTCAACAAATCTAAATATGACCCAATAAAAACATTGATTAGATTGTACAGATGATCAGGCTCTTCTGATGTACTGATGCAGGTGCTGTAAACTAACACATATTTGCAAAAACCTTGCTATAAACTTTGAGTACTTGCTTAGGGTCAAATGAAATAACTTTCTTATTAATATGCAGTATGTAGCAATTAAGTTCTAAATGAATAAAGACAGGTTATGAATAAACGTTTGAATTCTGCCTAATTTGGGCTTAATTAAACAAATTATCAAGAAATAAATGAAGCCATTTTTTGCATGTGTTGACAAAGAGCAAAAAGATTGGTCTTTGTCTTTAAAGCGTATCTTCTATGTTGTAGGGCGATGCCACCAAATCTGACGTGGATGAGGAGAAGAGGTCAGTTAATTTTGAAGAAGAGGAGAAGATGGGAGAATTACGTGCCACAGGTTAGTGCTTAGCACTGTCGCCTTGCACCTCCAGGGTCTGGGTTCGATTCCTGTCTCTGTGTGCATGGTGTTTGCATGTTCTCCCTGTGCTTGGTGGGTTTCCTCCAGGTACACCGGTTTCCTCCCACAGTCCAAAGACATGTAGGTTAGGTTGATTGGCGTTCCCAAATTGCCCGTAGTGTGTGAAAGAGTGTGTGAGTGAGTGTGTGTGTGTGTGTGTGTGTGCCCTGTGATGGATTGGCATGCTGTCCAGGGTGTACCCTGCCTCGTGCCCTAAGTCTCCTGGGATAGGCTCCAGGTCCACGCGACCCTGAATACAGGATAAAGCGGTATAGAAGATGAGTTAGTGAGTGAGTGAGTGAGTGAGGGAGTGAGTGAGGTTAGTGCTTAAGTAATTTTCTCTTGATTAGCACTAAAAAGACTTGAATGATTAAGAAAAAAATCATTTTAACACAGGAAGTCCTGCATGACAAATCTTCCCATTTAAGTCTATCCAGTGGACTGTGGATGTAATTTGCCTTATTCGATATGTCAGGTTCTGATTTGGCATTACATTTCCTCCTGTTGTTTTTCTGAAATGGATTGCTCTCTTGCAATTACCACTAACAGAGCTGAAGATGTATTCTCTGATGATGTCTGCAAATGGGCATGTGGACTCTCGTGGTAATTTGCCGCCACCGATCATCATGCGCACAGCCGCAACCCCTATGCCCACACCTAAGAGCTCTCTTGGCACAGACTCCATTTTCAGTTTAGAGGAATCAAGGCGTGGCAGTCGGATTTCCATTGATCCGATCGGTTACGATCAGAGATCTCAGGTAGGTTTGTTAAAATCGGTGCTTTTAACAATTAATTATTAGAAAGATATATTAATTAAATTTTTTTTTAATCAGGCCAGTCCACGCAAATCACCCTGCCACCCATGTAGCTCAAGCAGTAACTGGGGCAGCCGCAGGTCGAGCTGGAACGGCCTGAGTCGGGCGCCTAGTCTGAAGAGGAAGGACACGTCTGGCGAGATGCAATCTCTGCTCTTGGGGGAGGGAAGGGGCAGCTTTGAGGATGAAGAGCCAGAGGGACTCATGTTGGGAAAAGCCGGAAGTGCCAGCGGTGGCTCTCTACACCACCCCAGTTCTCTGGACTACCCCGCGCTAGCCACACTCCCCAGCCTGTGCCCATCAGGAGAGTACCATGACTGCAACGGCAGGGCGTTACACCTGTCCACAGAGCTGCCGTCGGAGCTCAGCCGGGAGGACTCTACCGATGAGGATCTAGATGACGTGAGCAAAACAAACACAATACTGTACACTTACAGTATGTAGAGACGTTCATGTATGGTTGGTTTGTCAGTGCTGGTGCGTGTAGAAATGCTTTAACGTTTTGTAGGTAGTTTAAATTAAGGGCTATGAATATAGGGTGGTGGAAAGCTGGATACCTTCTGAACTACAGGAAAATTCCCAGGATCATTTCCTTATTTAAAGATTAAAGCATACAGTAAAACCTTGGATTGTGAGTAACTTGGTCTGTGAGTGTTTTGCAAAATGAGCAAATTTTTTATATAAATTTTTACTTGATAAACGAGCAGGTCTTGAAATACGAGTAGTACGTACAGAACACACTTACAGTAGGTGCCGAGCATCGCATGATCAAAACTGAGCCAATGGTTCTTCTCTCTCTCTCTCTCTCTCTCTCTCTCTCTCTCTCTCTCTCGTGGGTAATCGTCTAACATCCTATGGTTCTTTTCAAAGTGCAGGTTGATTTGTTTTATTTTTTATTTAGATTTTGTATTAATAGTTTTTACATGTATTTTTTGGGGTTGTGGAACGAATCATCTAAGTTAAAAAAAAATTTTATGGGGAAATACGATTTTTTGATATACGAGTGCTTTGGATTACAAGCACATTTCCGGAACGATTATGTTCACAATCCAAGGTTTAACTGTATTTGTCATCTTGTAACCAAGAGCTCAGATGGATATAATATAATATAAAAGTAAAGATAAAGAGACTTTATTGTCATTGTAATGATCCAACAAAATGTGTTTGGTAGCTCAGGAATAAAGAAAATGTAAGAATAAGTAAATAAAAAGATAATTGCACAAAAAATATAAATATAACAATATATACAGTATACACAATGGAATATATGTACCGGAATATATGGAATATAAAGTACTCTGCTATGCCACATTTTCTCCTCTGGCCTTTCAAAAGCCCATGAGACCCTGGTGAAGCTTCCATTTCGTTGTAAAAACCACAGATACTTCCTCCTCCTCACAGCACATTCCAGACCACCGGTGTGGTTTCCATTAGAACTACTGGATGCAATTATCTCATTGATCTCTTCCTGGTCGCATCATCACTGGAGAAACAGTTCATAATTGATCACGTGCTCAAAACTTGTTTGTTGTCACTGATTCTGTGAGCACACGCTAGTCCGAATGTGCACACATGATGCACGGTGAAAAACACAAAGGGCAAAACACACACCTGTAAAAGTGTAGGTATGCACGGTTAATACAGTAGGATGTGTCATGAAAAAAAGAATCCTTAGGAAAACAGGAGGGTCTAGTGTTATATATACTGTAGTGCTTGGGCCCTAAAACAAAAATCTGATTCCAGGACACATCCTACTGTATTAATTTTTATTTGTGTTACTTTTTGTAGATATTGGAAAATGCATTTTTGAGGTCTGTTTCTGTGCGTGCACAATGTTTATATACTGTACGCTCCAAAAGAATTTTGACATATTTATATTATGTCTGTATTACTACAGTTTGTAAACTCACTTCATTGTACAGAGTGTTAATGAGCTTTACATAATCGTCCCAGTTTTTTTACCATTATTCACAATTATTTAATTTTGTTTTCCCTTAAATTAAATATGTTGATGCATGAATAATACTTACAGTGTTATGAGCAGAAGAGGTCGCAGTACACTAGTGTAAATGTTCACTCGGTGTAATTAATCCACTCAAGTGGCGTAAAGTGCGAGCTTTCCCTTGACAGACGTCTTTAATATAAATAAGTGCCTTTTTTCAATAATAGAGCAATTTGCTTAGGTTTCGATTAGGTTAGCTAAATGTATTTTAACTACACTAGCTTAACCTGTAGCGATGTTTTAAAGCTGTCAGCTCCTGGGTTTAACTTGTTACAAGACTAATTGTTCCACTAAAGAATTTCAGCGAAGCACTTTGAACCTCAGCCTGTGAAATTTTTTTATAACTTTTTTTTTTTTTTTTTGGTGGGTGGAAAGCAACCTCTCCAATGATCTAGTGTTATGGCACCTCAGCAATCAAGAGGCTCGATGTTGAAATTGAGTTTCAAGAGCTGTAAAATAGAAAACAACAAGCTGCTGCCTCTCATCTGTAAAAAGGAGAAAGAGAAAAAAAAAGGCAGAAATAGCGTATCGCTCTGTGCTAGCTGTAGCTGTACAGTAAGAAGCTCACTTAGCTATCGGTCTGAATCCGGTCTCTTATTCCGCTGCAGAGTTTCTGTTTCCGCGCAAAGAAGATCCTGGACGCGTATAAACCCAAGTGGTGTAAAAGTCACGAGGAGTGGTCTCTCTATATATTCTCTCCAAGGAACAGGTGAGTTGTCTTCATCACTTCAAGCCTACTGATTGTGCACTGTATCGTTTATTTTTTTGACCGTTTATGTTTCTGTGATGTAGGTTTCGCGTGTTTTGCCAGAGGATCATCTCGCACAAGATGTTTGACCATGTGGTCTTAGTGTTTATCTTCCTTAACTGCATCACTATCGCTCTGGAGAGGCCACACATTCAGGCCAACAGCCCGGTAAGATCAACTGTTATATTGCTTAAACCTTTTGACCTCATCTTTTATTGAAAGCACTTTAATATGTACTGTAGTAGTGATAGTCGTACAGTCAGCACCAGAATTACTGGCACAAAGGCGGCGTGCTTCTTTATGAAACTCGTACAGTAGAACTTTTTTGGGACTTGTTTTTTTTTTTTCTTTCTTTTTTTAGAATCGAGATCACATTTCTCATTCAGTATTATTTGACAAATTTTCCTAGAAAATATATTCATATTTATTAAATTCTTTAACATGTATTCATTGTTCTTTAATTACAGCTTTAACAGTGAACATGAGCATTTTCAGGCATACTGTATACTGTAGCTATTCACATATTTATTTTCATATTCATATCTCACATTTATTTCCTACTGAAACAGGATGAGTTTCTTAACTTAAAAGGTAGAATATAAAAGTATTCATACAGTATTTAAGTATTTATATTCAAAAGTAGAATATAAATGGGAACATGTTCCAGTTACGGTTTTATGATCATTTCTATGGATAAAAGGTTTAATGTCTTTCATATACAGACAGTTTGCCAGGTTATGACTGAGATTCATTCCCAAGTCTTGTCTTGTCCCAGTTATCAGTATACTGTACTGTGCAAAAGTCGTGACCCCCCGCCCCCCTAATTTA
>JAQMYG010000023.1:19268361-19282776 GCA_030014215.1 Clariallabes teugelsi | reverse complement strand
CTTCCAATGACTTTCTTGTATTTTAATGTAGTCCTGAGGAATAGCTCTCCAGGCTTAAAAACATCTAACTTAAGTCCTGACCCAGTGAGAAACAGGTGCAGATGATGACAGATGATCAGGTGGTGATTAGTTACTGCTGATGCTGAATGCTGAGTTTTTGGAACAGACGAGAGGGGAAATGAGGTCGCTGCTGAGGCTGTTACATAAACAACCAGGTTTTAGATTTTATCTTTAGGCACTTTGCAGCCTGTCGCAGAAAATCATTTGCTCCCATTTCTTTAATTTAATCTACATAATTAAATTAAAGTGTATTTTAATAAGAAGAAATGAGGAGGCACTCAAGACTTTTGCATAACATTGTATATTATACCTTTCTATGCATATACTGTACTGTAAAACACTTAAGAAACACTTTCAAATGTACTAAAACACCTTAAACATAATAATAATGGTAACTTTTCCATTTCCAATCTTTTTTTCTTCTCTTTCTGAACTCTTGCGCTTTCTTTTCAATCTTAATTGTTTTCCTCGTCGTAGGTGTATCATCAGCACTTACATCAGATTTACACTTCGGGAGAATGTTCACGGGGGTAATAGGACAAAAATTTAAGCCGAATACAGTGTTGCACACAGAACAGAAGCCTTGCGGTGTTTTCATGCCTGTGTGTGCAGTCTTTATAATAAAACCAGTAAATTTTACTCAAACTTTAACATTTAATAGGCTTTTTGTTTGGCATATAGTCTTCCCATCTTTTCCAGTGGTGCCAATACTTCTGGAGCTGACAGTACTTATATATGCTTTAATGTCAGTGTCATGCTGTGATAAAAACCCTCCCTATGCTGTTCTGTGTGTTTCTCCAGGAGCGACTGTTCCTCAGTATTTCCAATTATGTATTCACTGTGATATTTGTTGCTGAAATGACTGTGAAGGTACCAAAGTTTCATTCCGATTCAGATATCCAGAGTGTCACCACCGTGCCGGGATCTCGCTCACTGAGTTGCCCATTTGTTGGTCTTGTAGGTGGTGGCTCTTGGCCTCTTTTCAGGAAAACATTGCTATCTGCAGAGCACCTGGAACGTGTTGGATGGAGTGCTGGTGTTTGTCTCACTCATCGATATCCTGGTGTCCATGGCGTCCACTGGAGGGAACAAGATCTTTGGGATTCTGAGGGTCCTGCGTCTCCTCAGGACGCTCAGGCCTTTAAGGTCGGTATCTTTTCCGAAGGGTTGAGTAAATGCCAGATCATGGGCTTCTAATACAGTTTTAATGCAGTTTTTCTTTACATGTTAAATATTCCCAATTGTCCTGGAATATATTCGAGTTATAATGCATTCTAGCTGTATCTCAAGCATCGTTCAGAGAACCGAGGAATCATTCAGATGCTGAGAATGTCCAATGTAAGTAAAGTGTTTGTATTTTTCCCGTGGGCAGAGTGATCAGTCGTGCTCCTGGACTGAAGCTGGTGGTTGAAACGTTGATAACGTCACTGAGGCCCATTGGGAACATCGTACTGATCTGCTGTGCTTTCTTTATTGTCTTTGGCATTCTTGGCGTTCAGGTGAAGACTGGTGATAGCGTTGTCTATAAGAATAAAAAAGTCTTCGTAAAGGTTAAAGTTTTCGAGAATAACGGATTTCTTGTGTTTATGTTCAGCTCTTCAAAGGCAAGTTTTACCACTGTGAAGGTTTGGACACGAAGAACATCACAAATAAATCGGATTGCCTGCAGGCCAAATACAAATGGATTCGGAGAAAGTACAACTTTGATAATTTGGGGCAGGTAAGAGTGCGCGTGAAGACTTAAGTAATGCTCGATATGTACATTAGAGCTTCCATCTTCTAATCAGCTCTGTTTAATAGCCCCGGAAAAAAATAAATAAAACCTCATCAGGGAGTTTTAATGCACAGGGTCTATAATGGACAACTAGATCCCTAATGAGCTAATGCGTCTGATGATTAAATCCAAAATTGAAAGTCGATTAGATTTCCAGGAATCCGCGTCTCGTGTGTAATTTCCGTGGCCTTGTGTGTCTGTTTCTCAGGCTCTCATGTCGCTGTTTGTGCTATCTTGTAAGGACGGCTGGGTGAATATTATGTACGACGGCCTGGACGCTGTCGGAGTGGACCAGCAGGTTTGTCGTCATCACGCTATAATACTGATAAACCATATACTGTATTTTTACCGTGCTGAGTGTTTAAAAGAATCATTTTTTCCCTTCTCGAAGCCGGTACGTAACCACAACCCCTGGATGCTGCTTTACTTCATCTCCTTCCTGCTGATCGTGAGCTTCTTCGTGCTGAACATGTTCGTCGGCGTGGTGGTGGAGAACTTCCACAAGTGTCGGCAGGACCAGGAAGAGGAGGAGGCGCGCCTGCGTGAGGAGAAGAGGCAGCGGTTGCTGGAGAAAAGGCGCAGGAGTAAGGAGAATTGTGGGTCTGGTCGGTAGTCTATTTTTCTGAGCACTGCCTGCCTCCAGAGCCTGAGAGAGAAACAGAGACCTAGAGAAAGAGAGAGAAAAAGAAAAAGAGAGAGAAAAAAAAACAAGAAGCGAATTATTACATATAAAGACGAAAGCCTTTAAAGATTTGTGTTGGTGGCCTTGGACTGTGATGGCCTGCAGCATGTTCGCCTTTGCATGATCCTTCAGCACTAAATACAGCATGACAGGGTGATCGTCACACAGAGCCTTTAGTCTGTAAACGCAGTCTACGGCCAGTCGATTCTCTTTTTTTTTTTTTTTTTTTAAACAGTGAACGTGCGGGAGCAATAACATTTATATTAGATTTCCTAACTCGGGCTTAGGCCTGTGTAAATTCTAGCCCGAGCCACACAATGCTCCGCTGGAGGGAATAAGGGAGGATAATGGACGCTCTCCCTCTGGCTCCATAAACGTCTCAGCGGCTGCGTCTTTGAATCATTGTGTGTAAAGAAAGTATGGGCAGCATATTATCCAGACCACTCATGAGAGAATTAAAGACGCTAAAAGCATTGGCTCTGGTTTTACATGATGCAGTCAATAAGGGAAATGTGCTCACGGTAAAGCTGCAGTACCTACAGTAATGATGACCGGCATAAAAAGCCAGGCGGTTTTATTTTTTTCAGTTACTGTACACACTCTATTCCCATGGGCCATTACTCTACAGTCTGCGGATTAATTGTAGAGCGTCTCTGATTTGTGAACTCCGTATAACAGCGTTACTACCACAGAATCTCAGCTGTAATCAAATCACATGAACGTCAGAGACATTGTTTTTAGGACAAACTTTCCGACTCTCTGATGCTGACATTTAAATAATCAGTACTCAGTAGCCTAAGAAACGCAGTCACATCTCTGGCAGAGTGCGTTTTCATGATAAGTCTTAATAATATGAAAAAAGAAGAAGAAGAAGAAGAAAGCTGGAACCGTCCCTGAAAGGCCGAGTGATTTATGAGCAGCCGTCAGCTTCGTCGGACGCGGACAACACATTTTAGGATGTACAAGAAGTTGGGCATGAGCTGCTCGGTGAGATGTTCCATGTCCTAAATGATCCATCATTCGGCCCGTCATCGTAATTTATGTCGAAGGAGAGGTGAATTGATGCTGCTTGGCAGACCTTAACGCGGTAACCGTATTTCTTGTAGCTCTGTCTGGCTCCTCGTCTTAGTTTGTATCTGCATGTGCATCGTTTTATAAGCGTCCTGCTTTCTCTCTTGTCATTTGGTTAAAGTTGAACAGTAAACATGCGCTGTATGGCAGACTCAGAAAGATGGATCCAAGCAGAAGCTGAAAATAATGAAAGTTAACAGTGAAACCTAACACTACTAATAAATCAAGAATCATTCAACAGTAGTAAATATTGTACTCACCATGTAACAATTACAATCATTAACATGGATATGTTTACACACACACATACACACACACACAGCCATTGACTGTCATGTTTACAGAGGCATGTTCCCAAATACAGCATGATCACAAAGGCATGACGCACGACTGGGAGCCAAGTACAGCACGGGATACCAACTTTAACGTTTCAGACTTGAATCAACAGTGCATTATAGCGCACCAGCGTTACAGAGATGTCCTGCTCTGCTGCACTCTTCCTTCCGTGCTCAGTACATTCCTGCCTGTACCTTTTATTGAATTGAATTAGCCGTACCGCATGTATCCCGCACTGTGCTGAATATGTTGTTCTGCGTATCTGTGTGTGTGTGTGTGTGTGTGTGTGTGTGTGTGTGTTTGGAACAAAAACAGAAGCGCAGCAGAGGCCCTACTACGCAGATTACTCACCAGCCCGGCTCTACATCCACACACTGTGCACTAACCACTACCTGGACCTCTTTATCACCTTCATCATCTGCATCAACGTGGTCACCATGTCCATAGAGCACTACAACCAGCCCCTGGTGAGTCACATCTCATCTCTCTTCAAATACTTTGTTACTTCTTTCAAAAGAGTTTTTCTTTTTTTCTTTTACATTTTTACATAGAAAACTTTTTCTTGGTTGCAGTATCTCGAGGAAGCTCTGAAGTACTGCAACTACGTCTTCACCGTCTTCTTCATCTTAGAGGCCCTTCTCAAACTCGTGGCTTTTGGCTTCCGGAGATTCTTCAAAGACAGGTAGTGCAGAAAAACCTGGAAAGCAAAGTACAATAATTCGAACACTTCAACAGATATCGGTGGTAATGGAATACGTGTTGCAGGAACGTAAAACCCAGATGGACAGAATTAATTTACAACAACCGGATCTGAAGAGTTTATTTCAGCAGCAGTACCAGTGCAAATACAGACTATACATTACTGTTTAAAAGCTGATTTTCTTCATATTTTGCTTCCAAAGGGCCAGACGTTCTTGTCTTTTTAGTGTAGTATTGAGGAGTAGCTTGTCAGGCTTCCTGAAGGACATTTTTGTGACTCATTTTCAGTCCATTTCCTGAACCTGAGCAGTTTCAGAGGAATGTTTTTGCACAGTGACTTATGAATCATTGAAGAATAAATTTTAAAAAAAAGAAAAAGAAAAGAAAAGTGAGAAACAGGCGTAGATGATCAGACGGTGATTAGTACACTGGTGATGCTGATGCTGAGGGGTTGGAACAGACGAGAGGGGAAATGAGGTCGCTGCTGAGGCTGTTACATAAACAACCAGTTTTTAATCTGTATCTTTAGCCACTTTGTAGCCTGTTGCTGTAAAAACTTTTGTTCCCTTTTCTTTAATTTAATCTACATCATCCAATTCAATCTAAAGAAATGAAAGCTGGCTCAAGACTTTATTATAGTGAAATGCAACAATAGAGAGGGAAGTAAACAAGGGAGCGAACAAGTGGAAGAAACAGCTCGGAAATGCGGAGAACAAGACGATAAAGTAGTCGGTAATAAAGTGATACTAATGTTGTTACTAAAAGAAATCCTCAATTAGGACGATGGGGGAAGAGATCTAAGCACAACATTCTTCTACATTAAACCCTTGACAGCTAAACATCGAGATCTATTTTATAAGAAGATCAGATTCATACCTTTGTTCCAATGTAAAAGCATTTAAAGTATGACGATAAATTTTTGTACGCTTTTCCGGCCACAAGCTTCAGGATCATAAAGGATGGCGTTGGACAGGATCTCATCACTGGTGCTCCGTACTTACAGGCCAAAAAACTAAATCATTATAAACACCGTGACATGATCATGATTAGAGTCAGGGTGATTAATGGAAAAGAGTTTAGTTTGAAGCAGATAATGGCAGATAATCCCGCAGGTACAACCACGTGATGAGGTCTGTGGCTGGTCCTCTATCATGTCAGTCAAATTTCTTATGTTTCTGTGAAACAGGTGACTATTGAATGTTTATTTGCACAAAGGTCCAGACTCTTTAGTGCAAGTTAGAGGTTTGGTTTATCTTTAGTCTGACTGCTGAAGCACATTCTCACATCTGCATTAAACTGGAATACACTTTTGTGTAGACAGAAATAAATAGATCATGTTTGTTTCCATTGTGTTATAATTAGGCTTTAGTGTAATATGAAATGACCTGTTAATCATGCTAATCTAAGATTACACATCACCCAGTGCATCTGATTAAACACATATTACACATGCATAATGCATGAAATCGTAATGACGCTCATCAGGTTATGGATTGAGTGTTAAATAAATCGTTTGTTTCCATTACACCAAGTCACATGGATTAAGAAGAGTCAGAGTTTACTGTGTTTGTCATTTAATCTAAAAGAATCCGAGATTAAGGTCTCCATCCTAAGTGTTTATAAACTGGAATTGTGTTCCTGATAATGTTTTTTCTTTTTGGGGGGGCGGGGGTATAATGCAGTATTGTATGTTGTGGCTGTAAACAGGATGAAACTGTAGGTGTTTTTCTCCTGACAGGTGGAACCAGTTAGATCTGGCCATTGTGCTTCTCTCCATCATGGGCATCACACTGGAGGAGATCAAGATGAACGCTGCCCTTCCCATCAACCCCACTATCATCCGTATCATGAGGGTTTTAAGAATAGCCCGAGGTATTTTATATCCTGTCTCCTAGCTCGTAGCAAATTCCACTACATTTTGTAATCAGACGTTTTTATATTCATTTCGAACATGAATTTCATGGTGATTTTGGGTTTTCAATGAATTCTTTGAACTTTTTCCAGGGCAGAACAATTATACAACATACTGTACATAAGGAATAGAAGAAAAGCCAGAGAATTTGGTGCACAGGTTTTTAATTTATTTTTGGATTTTTTTGGAGTCAACACGGGGTCGTACTGTAGTTATATACAGAACACTAAACACTATTTGGACCCTTAGCAAGCTTCACCTTTAGCGGACGTTCTTTTAGCAGAATGAGCTTCTGGCGGAATTCTGGTTGGATATTTGTCCATTCTTCATGGCAGAATTGGCAGTTAAATGTTTTGGATTAGCCTGCATTATTCATTTCACACCCAGGAGCGGGAGAGCGGGGTCTCTTTCTTGCATGGCAGCTTTTCAGTCCATGGTGATGTAAAAAACTTGCAGACGGTGACACTGGTGTTCCAGCAACTTCCAGTTAAGGGCAAGCCTGTGTCTTGATGGTTCCTCATCATCCAAACCAATTTCCGCTCAGCTGATGGTGACAGTTTGGGTTTTCTCCTAGACCTCGGCAAAGTGGCTCCACCTCCCAATAACTTGTACTTACAGCTGTTTGTAGCGATCTTGGAAACTTGCGTTATTTAGAAATGGCTCCATTTTGGTCAATCCAGTGACTGCTGTCGAACAAACCCTCTTCATGCTGCACGAAGAATCTACATTCTTCATAATCGACCTTGCTGTATTCTTCGATAGAAAAAAGCAGATTCGAGGAATTCTTTGAAAGCTCAATATTGCCATAACATTCATGTTCGTGATGAGTGTATAGTATGTAGTGTATGTACAGTATGTACTACTGCAGTTGTATAAGCAGATGCTTATTCACGGCTATGGATATTAGAAGGAATGTTGAGTTTTATGCATTTTTTGTATATTTGTTTCCCCAGTTTTGAAGCTGTTGAAGTTGGCTACAGGCATGAGAGCATTGCTGGACACTGTGATGCAGGCTCTACCGCAGGTCCTCTTTTTTTCTTCCATCATGGAAAGCAGTACTAATGTGATAGCAGTATTAGTGTGATAGCAGTATTAGTGTAGGAAAGTTAGAGAGCAGAAGCCGTAGAGTTGTTTATGCCGTTAATTGTTCATTAAATCATTTTAAACACTGCGTGCTTTTCTTTATAGGTTGGGAATCTGGGCTTGCTGTTTATGCTCCTGTTCTTCATCTATGCCGCGCTCGGCGTTGAGCTCTTCGGGAAATTGGGTCAGTGCTGCGTTTCTTGACTGCACTCACACCCGATTCTCACTTTCAGTTTCAGGGGCTCATCATCGCCTGCCGTTTTTGATTTTTAGGTCGAAGAGGGTTGGAATTGATCCTAAGGGCAGCTTTTCTTGTTAATCTAGAGCTCTTCCTAAATGACTGTTCGGGCGGGGGGGTTGGGGGCAGTTTAACGAGTTCTGCTATTCTCTGGAGATTTGCTGGAGCTTACACTTGTCATAGCAACGTTAAAAAAAAAAAAAAAGGGTAGAAAAGGGTGGGATTAAGGTCTGTTTTGAAGAACAGGCAGCCTGACTGCATTCATTCATTTGACTTTAAAAATAATGCAAATGATCCAATCTGACATGTTTTGTGGGCAGATGCGTATTTTTCAGTTCAGTTTTCCACTTTTTTTCCCCCTCTGATTTTTACACCTCATTTCAGTTATAATTAGGAACGCTTTAAAAATGAAACACTTCAGCTCGAGATGTATTTAGCGAGCCTGCGCTTGACTGTTGCTATGCGTTTTCATACTTTATTTATAGAATGCACTGACAATAATCCATGTGAGGGACTCAGTCGACATGCCACGTTTGAGAACTTTGGAATGGCCTTTCTAACCCTCTTCAGAGTTTCAACTGGGGACAATTGGAACGGCATAATGAAGGTATTTTATGAATGATTCATGTTAAAATGGAATCCCCGAAATGCGTACGGTATGTTGTTAAGTGGCGTCTGTAATGTTCCGTGTTCGTGCAGGACACTTTAAGGGAGTGCACCCCAGAAGATAAGCAATGCCTGAGCTACCTGCCCTTGGTTTCCCCTATGTACTTTGTCACCTTTGTGCTGATGGCCCAGTTTGTGCTGGTGAACGTTGTGGTGGCTGTGCTGATGAAGCACCTCGAGGAGAGCAATAAAGAGGCCAAGGAGGATGCCGAGATGGATGCCGAGATTGAGATGGAGATGGAAATGGCCCGGCGTCTCAGTAACGCCTCGGCCATGAGCTCTGGCGGACCGGAAGGCAGGGGCGGCACCTACATGGGGCCGAGGCCACATTCTCCAGGACAGGTATGTCTTCTGAATCTCACAATATTTTCTTCAATGACTCCTCTAGACCGCTAGAGCTTTGTGTCAAATGAAAAGTTTTGATTGGCAGCATTTGCACAGTAAACATAGAGAGTTGTAGATTTTGAACGAATATGTGATAGTACGATACTTCACATCAATGAATGCGACATTTCCGAATTTATGTCTGTGGATGGGATGATGGCTGAGTGCAGAACAGCCCAGGTGGACCTTTAATGAATTCAGTGCTGATTTGGCGACTGCGTGAAGAAAAAAAGTGCTGAAAGGTTACTGGGAACGCGTCTCTATAGTGGACTTGGACCGTTTCCTGCTGCAGTCTGTGAGCAACGTCTCTGCCAGGCTGGCGCTACTACAGTATATGTGATGTCTGTCACTTGTGCCAAGGAGACAATATTTTGGATTGGTTCAACTGATTTTATATGTAAATATAATGTGTATCAAATGTAAAAAGCATTATTCTTTATCACTGTGTTTCATACAAGTGCAGTGTGTGTCTGTCCTCTCCAGCACATACGGCTCTGACCACACACACACACACACACACACACACACACACACACACCTAAATGATAAATGACGTGATGTCTAGATTGAGCTAAACTTGTTACAAGTCATAAAAAAAATTATTCAGCTCTACAGTGTGGGTGAAAATGAAACTAGGTAATATTTATTGGATATTGAACTTGTATTATCACCGGAGCGCCACCCCATGGTGCTGCACCGCTCTGTTTTGCTCTGCGTCCGCGGTTAGACCAGCACTTTCCAAGACGATGGCTGGAAATGACACGGACCTCATGGACGGCCTCCTAGAAGTCCAGATCTTCTCACTCCATGTGAGGTTTTTGTCTGTGGGGGAGATGTACAGGACAAAGACCTCGCGCAATATTCCAAACCACTTCCTTTAGAAGACGTGTGCGTTCCGTCCCCGGCTGTTAGAGGAAACTAGTTGACGCCACTGGTGCCTATGTTGAAATATAAAGATTCGCTTTCATTTTCCTACTTAATAAAGTACACGTACAATTTGTTTCAATAAATTTATATCTGAAATATGGACTTGATTATCAGTTTTTAATGTTTAGTTACTTTTCACCCACCCTGTATAAATAAATGTGATGAAAATCGCATTCTGAGAAATGTAAATCCTTTTTTAAACCGGACAATTCACTGATAATGAACATTACTGCATAATGAACATTCATTATATGGAAAGTTCTAGATGTTCCATTACTTAATAGTGTGTTTGGTTCCCTGGTTATGAAACTGAGCTCGAAGTTGGTGCAAAGAGAAAAACTGTTGATGCACAATCTGTGAGCAGAACATTATACTGTATAGACTAGAGGAGCATGTCTGACTTGTAACCTTGAACAGCCTGTTTTTGCCGTAATGAAAGACTAGATCTATCAAAAGATTTAGCCGATGTCGTGCTGATCTTTACTTTGTTCAACTTAAAGATAGGAAATTGCACAGACTGGTGAAGACTTTCTGCTTCCCAGGATTAATGAATGTGTTTGTTTTTTTTCCTGTATAATACATTATATATAGAGACATTATCCGTGCTCCAGCGCCGTAATTTAACAGTGAGCTTTGCTTTAATATGTCGCTTGGATTCCCTGTAGTGGGTAAAATGGAAGTTATTAGTATGTAACAGGCAGATTAAAGAGGATTATGTGTCTCATGTGCAGGATGAACGGATGCAGAGAACTCAGGGGAATTTCTTATCTCCACGAAAGATGTCAGTGTCCAGGATGCACTCTTTGCCTAATGACAGCTACATGTTTCGGCCGGTGAGGCCGGCGAGCGCTCCGTACCCTCTGCAGGAAGTGGAGCCGACTCAAGCGTACCTAGAATTGGGTACTTACCACTTTTTAGTCTTAATGATAAATGTTTTGTATTTGTGTGTTTCTAAAATTGAAGACTGAACGGTGGAATGATTTTCCATACAGGCTCAGTGACCTCGATCCACTCGCAGCCGTGTGAAGGTCATTGCTTACTCCAGGTTCCTGACGTTCATCCTCAGCCCCATATTAGTATTTGTATGCCGAGGATCCCCAGTCCAAACTCGTCTCCCCTCCATGTTTCAGGCAGGCCTCTACGCAGACAGGTGCATCTGTCTTTCAAATTATTATTATTATCATTATTATTAGACTTTTCTAGTTTTACTTACAACATGCTTTTTTTTTTTTATTATTTCAGGAAGCGATCAAGAATGACTCGATTGATGTGCAGATGAGTGACTCTAAAAGAAACCTGGACAAACATATTAGGAATACAACAGTCGGCGTCACCCACCAGGTGCCGCGGATCTCCGCCCCCAGCAGCCCCCTGATGTCTCCTTTCTTACCCACTTATTGCCACATGCCCAGTGTCTGCCCCCTCCAACACCCTCAGCACCAGAGGATCGTTCCCCCTCGGCCATCCAGCCGCGCCAGCAGCAGCCCCAGCGACTCCATGTTTGACTCGGTCGACCCAGCCGATGAGGAAGTCCATCACATCAACAGCTCGGCCCGGCTGTGGGCCGGAGTCCCGGCGGAGGGGCGTTGCCACTCGTTGTCCCCCTACGTCACACAGTGGCCATTGCCTGTGAAGAACTGCACGAGCGCCACCAATCTTACTCACTACAGTTCCAAAGACAAGTTCTTCAATGTGGACAGCAGGGGGTTTCTGGACAAGCCATGCTGCATCGAGGATCACCGGCGGCACTCCATCGAGATCTGCTCTTCTGCAGACGACGGCGCGTTCGAGCAGGGAGTGGGTGAGAAGAGATACCTGCCCGCGCGCGGACAATCGTTTCACATCCAGAGGAAGAAGAAGATGAGTCCTCCGTGTATCTCTGTCGAACCCCCCATAGAAACAGTGATCCCGCTGTCTCTCGTGTCCATGAAGAAACTGTCCGAGAGCACACTCCTGCGGCGACGGACGCCGTCTTACGAGCTGGCCCTGCAGCGCGACTCCCTGGACTTCCTGGAGCACCAACTCCCCAGTCAGCCTCTCATCAAAGTGGAGAGGCAGCCCTCACACTGTGGCGAATATCTCTCTCTCCCACGGTTCCCCTTCCACCAGTCGGACTCGGGTTCCTGCGTCCTGCGTGACAGCAGCCCGTCTGCACAGCCCTCTCGCTACGACGCCGCGCTGGAGGAGTCCACAGATTTCAGCACAGTAAACAGGACTGCTCAGTGATGCGGATGACGGTTTCAGGCGCGTGCACACACGACGCAGTTATTTTAGACGTGGAGGAGCAAACACTTTATTCAATAGCCAAAGTTGTTTTTTTTTGTTTTGAGATGTATAATATAATGTAAGCCAGCCTGGAATGGCAACTTTGATACGAGCGTGATCGGGCACGATGGGATATGCAATTTCAGGTTTCCATATGGAACTCTGGTTCTTCTTCTTATTATTATTATTAGTTCATTTTATTTGTTTCTTCCCACTGCTCAATCACATTGATTCGAGTTCAGGATGTGTGATGGGTTTTCTTTTTTTGTTCTTTCATTTCTTTATCCATCTTGTCATTAATATTGCTGTTTCTGCAAAAGGATACACAGATTAAATAAAAAATGATATATATAGGCTTAACAAATGGTCTATATATATATATATATATATTTAAAAAAAACATACAAGAGAACTGTACATGATCCGATCTGTACTTTATTAAAGCATATGTTGTAAATTGAGGAAATATTGTTCTGGTGAAGAAAATAGATCTATTCATATGCACATATTTTTATAGAGATCTTTAATGTTTTTTGCACATATCAATTTGAAATTCAAGTTGAAATGTCTTTTGTTGTCCTCTTGTGAATGTACATTTTCTAATCGAATAGCAGTGGGAACAATTCTAGTCTATTTAGACCTTCTAATACTGAGATGATTTTTATTTTTCTATTGGGACGCGGGGTGCGACATATTTGAAGTAGATCTAGTGACAACCAAACATCGACTTATCTGTAGCCTGAGTGCAATACACTGTAAATGTTTATGTAAGTTTGACCTACCCTGTTAGGTTGCTCGCGTTTTATACGTAACATAGTAACGAGCATCTCACTAGAACACGACCTTATTCCATAATCGGATTCATCTCAATGTATTTAGTAAAGGATTCACTCACGTTACGTCCATCACGTCATTGAATAAGCGGCATTTCCGTGACCCTCGGCTGTGTGGCGCAGGCAGTGTGCACGCGAAGGACAATAGAGGTCGTTATAGATACATTTCGTTCCTTATCATTTTTTCTAACATGTCTTACGCCAGAGTGTTTTCTGACGGTTTATTTTTGCGTGAAAGTGATCTGGTTTACCTTTCAGCTTTGATAGCGGTTTCTCGAGATTTGTATTCAGTAAAGGGAGACGAAGTTTATATGAAAAAAGAAATGCTGCACATGGGTGATTCTACAGCTGTGGGCACTTTAAAACCTTCAAAATAGAGCTATTTAAAAGGTCCTGGTCTGGAAATTGCTCATACTGAGTCAGTTTGGCTGGTTTAAACTTCACCTCCAGTAATAGACAGGGTCTTACATTCATGACACATTCTATACCTACAGTACCATGACATGTTAGTGTCACTTGAGCCTTTTTGGTGCAAAATTTTTAGAAAAGAGAGAGAGAGAGAGAGAGAGAGAGATGGCAGGATAATGTGATTTCTTTTTCAATATCGATACTGAAATCTTAATTCTTGTATGGTTTGTTTCTTTTTGGTTTGTAGCCGAGGCATTTCACAATCCAAGGCTGTTTCACATTAAAACTGCTTACACTGTAAATATAATATAGTACAAATTATACGTAGAGCAAAATCAACCCGGGAAACAACAACACGTCTTTTTATACGCCGATCAGCCACAACTTTAACACCACCTCCAGGTTATTTGAATAACATTGATTATCGATTATATACTGTATCAGTAAACTGGTGACAGGGTCGTGGGCACCCAAGGCTCATCTACTGTATGCCTGCGAGGCACCAAAGGACAGCCTGCCCGGACCGATCCCGCAGAAAAGCCAATGTAGCACAAACTGCTGAAAAAAAGTTCAGGGTTGTTGATCCGGCCTTGTTGATGCGCCAGACAAACAAATCTGATCCATGGAAGCCCCAACCCGCAACCCACAGCACACAGGATCTGCTGCCAACATCCTGGTGCCAGACACCACAGCACACCGCCAGAGTCATGCCCCGGGGGGGACAGAGCTGAAATTAAACAATATCGTGATGTTTTGCATTGTTATATTATGGCTGATCAGTGTATTTAGACATCTGTTTCCCCAAATTAAATTCCAGAAAAGATATTATCCTCAAAATTTATGGGTGGTGATATAGTTTGGGTATAAATAAAGATTTTTAATTACTTGTAAGCCGTATTGTTCAAACTCTATACATAACAAAAGGTCTATATACTATTATAACTGTGTGTGTGTATATATATATATATATATATATATATATACACACACACACTTCAGGAAAAGAAAAAAACTTATAAAGATTTTAATACTAAATTTATTGCTATATGTTATATATTGATATTCTGTGTATATATA
>JAQMYG010000023.1:19248758-19262663 GCA_030014215.1 Clariallabes teugelsi | reverse complement strand
TTTCAAAAAGGGGCGTGGCATGTCTCAAGGCCAAAAATCAAGATGGCTGCCATTTTTTAATGAGCGGGAGTTGGGACAAAAAAATTGGGGGTTTTTGTTCTCATGCCAATACGAACAATTGGTGAAAAAATCAGCAAAATCTGAGATGGAATCACCCCTATAGTACATTATATGTTTATTAATGATCCTTAATAGCAACAAAGCCATCACAGAGTAAAAATGAAAATATCATGTCTCCTGTCTCTCTCTCTCTCTCTCTCCCTCTCCCCTTCTGTGTGTGTTCAGGTTGTCGGTTCCAGTTCCAGCCCTCTGGATGCCATGATATCAACCATAGTGATCAGTGGGAGTCCAGTGAAGAGCCAGCAGCTGGGAGAACCGGACCTTACTATGGAGGAGAAAAAGCAGCTGCTGATGGAGCAGTACAACACCAAGCCGGTCGTCTTTCTCGAGCGCTATCACACTCATTTAAAACCCGAGCATCTGGTGGCCTTCTCGCACGTCAGCGGTGACTGTAGGACACAGTATTACTGTACCGAAGTTCAGAAACGGACGTCGGGATCGGCCAACAAGACCAGGGTGCGAAACCATCGCTACGCCGCTCTCCGTGCACTTCAGAAGGGTGTGTGTGGTGATTTTGAATTTGCAGACATTATCATTTCACTGATTTTAAATTTGTTTTGCTACACATCATTTATTATGCTCTGGGTTCTGCATACCTATTGTAGGTCATGTCGTGGGTCTGAGCAGAAATCAAGTCTTTTCATAAGAGATTTTCCTTTCATATCATCTCAATTGAGCTTTTTTAAAATTTATTTTTATTTTTTTCGCCTTTCTAAAGAGGGTCAGTACTTCAGCGAGGAGCAGATGCGTTTTCGGCAGCCTCTTCTGTATGAGCAGTACATCGGTCAGTACCTCAGTGAGGAGGAGATCCTGCAGCGGTCTGAAGAAGCCATGCAGAAGGGCCCGATTGGTCTCTCGGACTTACTCATCGACTCTTACCAGGAGCAACAGCTCCAGAGACGCCTGCAGGAGGAGCAGGGACGAGAGGACAGTGCCACCCAGGAGGAAGAGGAGGGTAAGTTCTCTGAGGCCAGGGTTATAGTAATTAACCATAAAATGATATTACCACTAGGGGGCATTAGTTGGGGCCAAGATAAAACTCAGACAGACTTCAAAGTCAGAATGTAAAGCCTTATTTATTTACTGCCAGCACAGTTGTTATTGTAATGCAGTAGAAAGACGGCAAACTTGCAGTTACAGCATTAATTATTATTTATTTTTTGGGTAATGATGAGATACAAAGGCAGCCATCTCTCTCGCACACACGAAATTACATCAAGTATAATACCGACTGTGTAATGTTTTTTTAATTAGTAATGAATTATAGTTTGTTTACTGAAAAAATTATGCTGTGAAAAAGTATTTGCCCTTTTATTTATTTTGCATATTTATCACACTTAAATGACCATCATCAAAATAATTTTAATATTACACAATGATAACTTAATAGACTAAATACAAAATGTTATTTTAATAATTTTCATTTATTAAGAGGGAAAAAAATCTGTCCAAACATGCCGGGTCTAATGTTTTTGCCAAAAAACATCTTGAATATCCCAGTGACTTTTGGACAAATATTCTGCGGACTGATGAGACAAAAGTTACATTTTTTGGAAGGTGTGTGTCCCATTACATCTGGTGTAAATCTAACACTATATTTCATAAAAAGAACATGGTGTTGGTAGCGTGATGGTCCGGCTGGGGGTTTTTCACCTTCAGGACGTGGACGATTTGCTGTAATTGATGGAACTCTAAATTCTACCCTCTGTCAGAGAATCATGAAGGAGAATGTCTGGACATCAGTTTGTGACCTCCAGCTCAAGCAAAAATGGATTATGCAGCGCGATAATGATCCGAAACACACCAAGTCCACCTCTGAATGGCTCAATAAAAAAAAATAATAATAATAATGAAGGTTTTGGAGTGGTCAAGTCAAAGTTCAGACTTAAATCAAATTGAGATTTTTAAACAAGAGGTTCCTGCTCAAAAACACTCCAATGTGGTTTAAAAAAAAAAAAAAAAGGAGCGGGCCAAAATTTTTCCAGAATGATGTGAAAGACTCATTGCCAGTTATCACAAACGCTTGATTGCAGTTGTTGGTGCCAAGGATGGCACAACCAGGTTTAGGGGGCAATTACTTTTTCACGTAATCCCAGGCAGGTTTGGACCTTTAATAAATGAATAAATGGCTTTTCCCTAATAAATGAAAATCTTTTAAAAACTGCGCTCTGTTATTTTTGTGTAATATTAAATTTGTTTGATCAAGTGTGACAGCTATGTAAGGGGTCTATTATTAAAGTGTTCCTTGTCCCTGCTGATTGTGTTTCTTCACTCCACAGACGATGAGGAGTCTCCACAGGCAGAATGGGAACCGACGGCAGAAGAGAAAGTCATGCTGAGAGAGGAGTTTCTGAGTCAAATGCATCAGCGCTTCTTAGAGGGCAAAGATAAAGACTTTAATTACAGGTTCATGTCGGTTTCGTCATTTTGTCCCTCGGTACACTCAGTAAAAACTGCTTGGGTTACTGCGTTAATGTTAATGCCAGGTTTGGACGACTCTGTAGGCAACATGATCTAATACCTGTAAGAATTTGCTGAACAAAATATCTAATCTCGGGTTGTTTTAATGTTCATAGTCATAGTTCATAGTTCATTGTTTTAATGTTCATAGTTCATAGTTCATAGTCTTTCGTTATATCTAATTTTAATACCACTTGAACACTGCAGTTTTTTAAAAACATTACACTATTTCAGATATTTTTCTTACTGGAATTTCTTAAAGGGGAGCTATTTTACAAAAATCATTTTAAGTTGAGTGTACATGTACAAATAGGAAAAAATGTGAAGCAAACAGTCTATTTGGTTTATATATACACACACCCTTTAGAGTTTTTCCCCTATTGTGACCTCATATTAGAAGGACAGCTCTGCTGTTCTCTGGTGGAGGCGTGGCTTAGCAGTTGCTCATTTACATAGACACTAAAACAATACATTAGCAGGAGGAGTGAAACAAAGGAAGCTTGAAGAACGAAAGTAGAGGGGTATTTTGGCAGGAGTGTTAACACACATTGGAGGGCCTCTGAAATCTGTTTTCACTTGAATTAGTTAAATATATTACCTTTAACGTAACTACGTAGGATTTTCTTTTTTGTGTACCTCGGCTTACACGTGATAAATCTACTCTTTTATACATTACAGCGAAGTGGATGAGAACCCAGATTACGACAACCTGGACATTTTAAGTCATGATGCTGAAGAAAGGTACTTTGATGAAGAGGAGGAACTTGAAGAGGAAGATGAGGAGCATGAGGGTGACGACAACAACTAAGGCTTTTTGAAATGTTTTCGTAAATTGCTGCAGTGTGTAGGGAAGGGGGGGGGGGGGTGAGTGGGTACATGTATATATTTTTCTAAGAAGGTGAGTGACATGGTGAGACACTTCCCAATACAGTACTGCATCCTCTAGTGTAGTGTCCAGGTGACATGGATAAATATATTTCCTCCTTATGTAAATACTGTACAATTAATTATTTAGATAAAATTTAAGACATTTAAGAACACCTGAACATTTATTCAAGAGGAAGATTCTACTTTACTGTGCATAAGTCTTGAGCACCATAATTTCTTCATGTTTTGCACCCAGAGAGACAGACAGACCTTCTTGTATTTTAAGATAGTCTTGAGGAATAGTTCTCCAGGCTTCATGGAGGACTATTTTTTTCTTTATAGTCTTCTTTATAGTTAGAACAGACGATAGGGGAAATGAGGGTGCTGCTGCAGTTGTTACATAAACAAACCATTTTTAAATTGAATCTTTAGGCACGTTTCAGCCTGCCCACCCCCCCATTTCTTTAGTCTAATATGAAGAACTGATGACTCAATTTCTGCCCAGTAATGTATAGAAATCAGTTGAAATGATGTACACACCTTAAGGTTTGTTAGATAGAAAGGTGGTAGAGCCTACTTCTGGGCCAGAGACTAAAAACATGAAATTTACTGCATGTCAAAATTGCAGTTACATTTCTAAAATCACTTTAGAAAATCTGATGCAGAGCTAGGTTTAACTTAAAGCGTGTGTGTAATTCTAAGTCACAACCATAAGTCACAAAAATGTAAGTAAAAAAAAAAGCTACAATTGTAAATAAAGGCAAGTCTGGCTTAGCATTGAGTATTTTCCATATATTAAAATGCCGTTTGTGCTTCCATTGACTGTTAGAACCATGAATGCCCTTTACTTTTGAATGTGCTGTACAGTAGATCAGATGCTCAAAAATTTCAATTAAAATGAGTAAATACTTTATTAACAGAGTTCATTAGCATTGGGTATATCTACAAGTACATTTCTACACAAGAACACAAATTAAATACAAATTCACAGGCTAGGTGTGAGGTGTAGCATTATAGTAAAGAAAAAATATACACAAAGAAATCAATAACTACATTAGTGAGGTCGTGGCGATATTAAAAATAGGAATTACACGTGAAAAAAACATGAGGGCAGAGTAAATTCAACAAGTTCTAGCCATTATTAAGCCATGTATTAAAAATGTGATGGAAAATTTTTTTTTCGTATTCTTGAAAAAAAAAAAAACACTTTGCTGTTTTGGGAAAATCGATTTTTATCATTTGTACTTTAAATTGGCTTCACTAGAGATCGCGTCAACCATATAAACCGCCTTTATTCCATTAACGCACAACCCGACTCTGTTGTGAGATTGGTCACCTTGAAATGCTGTTAGAAAGCCTTTATTTACTAAATCTTAAAAAAAGAAAATTACAAAATTTTATAGGCAGTATAAAATTATTCTATCAAATGTTACACAGAGAAATCCATAATTATTAGTTCCTTCATTGTTGTTAATATGGTTACAAGTATACAGGAGTAATTAAAACTCACTGATTAATGATTATACCATGCTCCTTCAGATACTACAGTTCACAGTTAATCGTCAATGTTACTTACAATGGCAAGTGGTTACACGAGACATTAAAAAGGAAAGCCACAAGATTCTAATCAAACCCACAGGGTCCATAAGCTGAACTTTCCAATGGCCTCCTGATTCGTGGTTAGAAACCATCACAGTATTAATGATAGCGTTGATAAGGCTGCTGAGAAGCAACAAACATTTTAGACTTATGTCATGCCCCTTTACTGGCAAACAGTAAAAGGATAAGCAAAGTGGCATCATGAAACAGGGGGGGTGGGGAGGAATGGGAGCAGTAGGAAAAAAATAGCGAAGATGTGGTCAGTGCATGTATTCTCACAGCCTCTTTCCTGCAAGCTGGAAAACACTGTGTGTGAGAGAGAGCGAGAGAGAGGGAGGCTGTACACCACACCGATCTGTTGGCTGAGAATAAAATACTGGAGAAAATGAGGGCAAAAGAGTGAAAAGAGAAGAAAGAGTGCAGCATCTGCCTCTTGAAGTTATTCTTCTCATCAAGGTCCAATTGCAAATAACGAGGGAATTTCCACCACCGGCCCTGGAAACACAAAGTCATTAAAAACGTAAGCATTGAAAAAAATAATCAGTCTTTTCAAGTCCAATTATATTTCAATCTTAAAGCCACTTCAAATGGAACAGAAATCACACAAATGGAGTGCAGCAATTTGGAAAACTTGCTCTCCAAATCTAAAGCATCCAAACAGCCCTCGACTGTGATCAAGTGTGGGTGGAAACCAGTGAGAGAGTGTGTGTGTGTGTCAAACGTGGTCACAGAACATGGTGCTTGAAAATGCATCTAATTAATATAAATGCATTTCTCACAGCATAGTGAAAGCTCCAGTCTTTTTAAAAGGTCGCATATTATACTCCTTTTAAAACAAGTTTGTACAAGATTTAAAAAGATATAAATTTGATTTAAAGGGTACGACTCGGATCATGCGTTCTAGCATGCTTGATTTTCTTGCCATTTCAATCCTTTTCTAAACTCACCATTTCAGTGTCTGTAGGGTTAAATGAACAGCTTCCTGAACTCCCCTTTAAGGAAGTGCATTTCCCTAGCCAATCAGAATACAGGAACCAGAAACACCATTAAGTAATTCTCACCCGTTTTCAGGCTTCCCATGTGCATTTCTAATGAATAAAATAAGGGGGAAATATGAGGAGTGTTCAAGTATAAACAGGACAGGTAAAAACTCATTTTATTTCTCTATATAATCCTCTGCTACACTAACGCACTTATCCCAGTGTTTCACTAGTGCTTGGACACCATCAAGGTAGAAAATCTCTCTCAGTATGCCGAGTATACTCGTCTGAAGCCTCGGCCTCCCAGGAACTCCTTTAAAAATGTCCCTTTCCTTGAAATTGGAAAAATGGCCTGGTTTGTTCACCATTCTCTTTTTGCCAGACAATGCATGATCGGATTCTGCCCACTGCACAACTTGCACATTACAGGAACTCAACTGGGAGTTACTCCCACATCCCCCGTACAGTCCTGACCTCGCTCCGTGCCATTTGCACAGCCATTAAAAGAGTGGATTTCTAAGGGATTTAGGTACTCGAACATAGAAGTTGGAGAAGACGTGTACAAGCGTTCTGCTTTATTCCAGCTCTGAGCAAATGTATCATGCTTTAAAGTAAAAGGTTTCACTTTAAACAATGATTTATATTATCTTGGGCGAAGTAGACCACATCAAAAGCAGCATTGAAATGCCTCCATCTTACTTGGACAGATCATTTCAGAATAGTCATTAATCAATAAAAACAGTGGTTTACTGCCTCCTCCCTTTATATGATGGAGGTTAAGATCTTCCTACCGTTCTGAAAGACTTTTATACTGCTGTTTTTTCCCACATTTCTCCTGCACTTCCCAACACATCCACTGGGAGGAAGCAGACTGTCCGTTTCTCTATAAACATAAAAACCTTCCTCGGGGTGAAAAATCCAGATTCAGGAAACGTAAAAAACAGTTTTTCCCTTTTAAAGTCTGATGAAATAAAAAGGACTGCAAATCACCATTTCAGTCTGGGGAAACTCCAGAATGTTTTGTTTAATAAAGACGATCATTTTAATCGTGCAACAATAAACCCGTCTGCGGGATTTAAAAGGGAGGAAAGCAGACGCCTGTAGGACATCAGGAAGGAGACAGAAGGAACGCGAGAGGCAGATGCTCTCGTGAGTGCCAACATTCGCAGTCTGTAACACTGAGCCACACTAATGCTGATGGGGTGAGAACATGGCGCAGTCTGGCTTTGAGCTAGTTAAAAGTAAAAGTCAACTTCTGTTACAACATACAGCATTCAAGACTGTTTAGTTTTAGTCTGTCTTGTAAGCGCCATCTGTTTCCGTCTGTGTGGCCCGACAGCTGTATCGCATTTCATTTATCAAAAACGGGGAGGGGGCGGGGCAAGAAGCTGCACTCTTTAGTTAACGGTGAGCCAAACTAAACAAAATGTTTGTTCATGCACAACAACGGCAGGGAGTTGCCATCTTGCGTGAGCACACAGACACAACAAAGATTTTTGGCACAGTTAGAGATCAGATCCTTGCTCACATCCCAAATACACTGCCTGGCCAAAAAAAAAAAAAAAAGGAAAACATTTCAGAAGGATGAAATTATTTGGGTGCATCAAGCAAAGAAAATGACTCCGGAAATTTAAAATGACTGGAACTGGGTTAGAAGTTCCCAGTCAACACATTACCAAAACCTGGATGGATACTTTTGAACCGTTAACTTTGTGGGGGGGAAAAAAAAGTGTGGTAGAAGGAAAAAAAAAAAAATGTAATCATGGATTGGAAATCTTGAAACACTTTTTGCAGGATTAAAAAAAAATAATAATAAAAAATAAAATCTACAGTAGCAACCCGAGCTATGTTAAATAGTGAAAGGAAGAGCATTTTACGACAATGTGATGAGAACACAGGACTGGGACTAAACAGCTGTGTCTCTTGTTAGTGAGACTCAAACAAAAGCCTACAGTTTGCTAAAGAGCATAAAAATAGACTTTGGAGTGATGGAAAATGGTCATGTGACCTGATGAGTCCTGACTGATCCTATTCCAGAGTGATGGGCGTGTCAGGGTAAGAAGGGAAGCGCATGAAGTGATGCATCCATCATGCATAGTGTCCACTGTACAAGCCTCTGGAGACAGTGTTATGATCTGGGGTTGATCAGTTGCTCAGGTCTAGACTCAGTAACGTTATGGGGCAATAAAATGAAGTCAGCTGACGACCTGAGTGTACTGAATTACCAGGTTTTCTTCTTCCCTGACGGCACGGACATAATCCAGGACTCGGAGTGTGAAAGAGCGGCTCTGGAAGCACGAACTGGCCACCATATTGTGTTCTATAATCAAAGCTCAATGTGACTGAATGATCTTAAAGTGTTTGACACCTCCCCCTCCCACCCCAGTCAGTGTAGAATCAAACCCCACCCCCCCTCATCTCCATCCATGAGCAAGATCACTCACCACAAAGATCTAACAGAGAAGGTCTCAGTTTTAAGTCGAACTCACCTCCAGAGGTCAACACCCATCAGTTGATCAGAATCCTTGGTAGTCGTCCGTCCTCTTCGCTCATGTTCCTCAGGTTATTCTCGGCCTCATCCACACTCCTGCACAAGTAAAAACAACCATATTGATCGGATACACTACACGATCCTAAAAAGAAAGTGAAAAACAAAAACAATGCTGCAGTGTGCTTTAGCGCCAATACAATACTATAGCGTGATCACGTAAGTGGTATCTGCCAGAGTGTCTGTGAGCCAAGGACTCACATTAGGAAATCTTTCACATCCTCCACAGTGAGCTCCCCTGTTGTGTCGAGCGTGATATCAGCGCTGCTGTTTGGGGAATCCAGGCCAGGAGAGGATAAAGCACTCTGCATTTCCTCAAACATGCCTGATATTGTAGTGATGAAAACAAAACAAATCAACTCGTGTTAATGCACTGAACTTCAACAACATGGATTTCCAGGCATATTGCAACACATCACATTTCACAACATTCTTGTAGTGTCACAAATGTACACACACCATGTACTAGGAGATTTGTATCACCTTCTGCGTGCTCTGAAGATTTGCTCCCTCCTGGTGATTGGGTCTTGTATGTGCCGTTGGCTTGAGGCAGTCCTGGTGTACACAAACTGGAAAGGTTGCGTAATAGGGAATTAAACACAAATCTATGCTGGTTGGACATTTAATAATAATAATCTACAAGTCTTGCGACATACTCATGTTCAGAAGGTTCGGGAGGCCGGTCTACCTCCATTAAACACTGAGGTACAGTGATGACCCGCGCAGACAGAGAGAAACGTTTATACTCCGACGGTGAGATCAGATAAAACCCTGTCAATGGACGATGACAAGATACCGTCAGCAATAACAGCGCACACGCGCGCACACACGCACTTTCAGAAATAAGAATATGTTTTAATGAGCTCGTCACCTTGCCCAGTCTTGGTGAACACACAGGACGCAATGCCGCTTATATCCTCCTTGCGGACGCAGTCGTATCTCACTTGCGGCCTCAGCGCGGGCACGCTGAACACGTGAACGTCCCCCAGGTTGGTCAGACACACTAGGCCGTTCTCACTGTAGTCCTCAGAAGCGGCACTGCAGAAGTTCACCAGAGCCACCTTCCGTACACGGCAACCCTCATGAGCGGTCAGCTTGAATTTGGTCTTTGCGCTGACTTTCGGCAGAGTGAACACCTGCAACAAACGGGGACGTGATTACAGAACAATGTACATGATTACAGTTCGCAAGTTGTGTATGTGACGACAACTAGGGATTTAAAAAGAAAAAGAAAAAAAACTGGCCAGGTTGTATAGAAAGGGAAGTTTATTCCACCATATGAGGCATTGTAGCACCAAGTTCCAGTGAGCTAGGGGTCACTGTAGTCCGACCTTATATTGATGAGATACTAAACAAATATCTGCCACATGGCACTGAAGTGAAATTGTACAGGAGGAAAGCTGCATGGCTGAATGAGGGTTGTAACCAAGTGCCAAACATCATTCAATATGATCAATGTTTGTACACTTTCGTCTTACAAGGTGATGAGATGTAATCCATGAGAAATTGTCTGACAGAGATCATGAGATCTATATAAAAACCTACAAGTGGGACAAATCATTATTTAATCTCCTGTATATTTGGTAAGTTTGCGCACTTACAAAGAAATGAAAGGTCTATAACTTTTCTATCCATCCATCCATTTAGGAATAACTGTAGTCCAACCAGGGACCATGGAAGCCAATGGTGACCACTGTATTTATTCCCATTTTGTATTTATTCCCAACCATGGGAGGACCTACGGTCAACACTCACGTTTACACACTGAGCAATTTGGGAACGTCAGTTAGCCTAATCTGCATGTTTTTGGACAGTGGGAGGCAACCACTAAGCACGGGGAGAACATGCAAACTCCAGACAGACAGACCCGAGTTGGGAATCGAACCCAGGACCTTTTGTTTTTATCATAGGTTTATTTTAAAGGATAGAGACAAAATATCGACCAAAAACACACTTTATAGAAAAATGTTAACGTATTTGATCTCCCACCAACCAACAAGAATTCTGGCTCCCACAGACTGTATTTGGGATCAAATACTTATTTTAGTCATTGAAATGTAAATCAATGTATATCCCTTGTGTATCATGTGCTGTTTCTGGATTGTTGGTTGATATTCTGTCTCTATCCTTTAAAATAGACCTATGATTAAAAAATTATACACCCTTAATTTCTTTGTAAGTGGGAAAAGTTATAAAATCAAATAATAGTTATAATGTAGATCTTTCGTGCTGGATCGCAGGGAATGATTTGAAATTCACCTTCAAACTGTATTACAGAACCAAGAGGAACCAACACATTAAACAGAAAGAGAAAAGGATCAAAAACTATGCCTTTCTGGACACCATTCTTCATGGAGCATTAAATCTGTTACTTTATACAGAGGTGTTGTTGTATTTAATATTCTGCAATCATTTTATAGTTGAATTTTGCTTCATGTTGCATACATTTTGTTTAAAGTACTAACAGACCCCCATGGTCTCCCCAGCCGTCTATAACAGTCTTCCTAATGATTATTGCATGGAGTCCCAAGTTGAGAAAATCTTCGACTCTTCAAGTTTTATTGTACTTCAAAAAATATTTTTGAATCAAAACTACAGAAACTTACTAACTCCATTTCCCTGGCTATCTGTACTCATCAGTCCCCCTCCATGTCCTAAATCATCTCACCTTAAACTGTTCCTCAGAGGCGATCAGGACCGAATGGCTGCCCTGCATATCTGGAGCTTTGGCCAGGTCTCTCGACTCCTCGTAGGGCTCGGGCAGAGGGTTTCCCCTGCCATCCAGCACGACAATGGACACGACCGGAGCTCTGTGCATGAGTTGGATCTCTTTCCCCAGCAAAGCCTCCACACTTCGCTCGGAGAACTTCTCTTGCGAAGGCACATCCAAGGCGTAAGCGTACACGCAGCCTGAATTCGTCCCAGCCCACATGGTCGGGCCGTGATGCGTTCCTGAACGAGGGGGAAAAGAAAAAAAATCATCAAATTTAAAATTACTCCTCAGGACGTAAAAGGTTCAGGTGTCTTTTCGAGCAGAACAGTCTAACACTTAAAAGAAATGGACGTTATTATGTACCTGTGCCCCTATGTGCTCATTTGAACTTTGATACTATGCCAGCAGAATCTTATGACCCTGGGACTGTATGAACATCCAAAAACAATAACTATTAAACACAATAAATTTGGGCCGATTACACATCAGACTGACTCACCACATTAAACGAACAATAACGCATTGTATGGAATCTCTCCTTGGAGTAATATCGCCTGCCAGATAGCCATTGGACCTGGATTGTGCAAGCGGCCTGATTTAAAAGAACATGCAGATGTTGAAGACAAAATGGCCTGGGTGTGTGTGGTCCAGACAAAGATCTGACATGCGTCCAACTCCAGCATAATCACTTTCAGTGAAACACTCCAGTATGGGTGAGTCTCTGCAGCCTTCTACAGTACAAGAGCAGTTTCCCAGACCTCATTCAAATGTTAATTCGACTTCATTTCCCCTAATGCATGCACATAATCTGGTACAATTCAATTCGACTGCAAAACATGTATTTGCATTTTTTTGTGCACAGTAACGCACGCTGTCGGCCAAATTTAAAATGCAAATACAAAGTCCATGTGGCGTTCAATGGTCAATGTCAAAACGGGTCAGATTCTGACGTGAACGAAACGTGATAGCAACAGTTTCATTTGCAGTTGTTCTCACTCATCACCATGCAACATCTTATTTGCATTATTCTGTATTCAATCGGTCTGAACCTGTACATGTGGTGGCAGATTCTCTTGTACTAAAAGGGAAAAAAAAAATGGAGATAATGGCTAGGGAAAGCTTATGGGAAAGTTTTTGGCTTTCACAAATGCACTCAGTTTGCAAAATTGCAAATGAAACGAAAAAAAAGAGCAAAAAAGTAAAACAGCAAAGAAAGCGCGAGTTGCAGCCTAAGAATAAGAAAATGCAATAACAAATGGAACAATTTTAAATAATCATTTTGGCAAAAAGCAATTTCCCTCTGGGATTAATTAAGTTCTTTGAATCTTGAATGAACGTTTCTGAGCACGAAATCATGAATGTATCAAATTAACAACAGTCAAGAAAAACGCTACAGCAAAAACATGCTTGAATTAAAAATCACATAGATGATCAAGTTTGTTTAGACAAAATATTTCTGGTGTCCTTGAATATTTAAAGTAATCAAATTCTCAATTTCTACTTGGAATTGATCTTTTTTTAATCTATAATATAATAATATTAATCTACAATATAATCCTTCCTTTTGGTGAAAATCTGTGAATACTGTCTGTACGCATCACTTGCGGAGTGCAATGTTGATTTGCTTATACCGTCTCTAAGGAAGGTATCGGCGAAGCAGAGGCAGCGCACCACCCCAGATAACGAATCATCAGCTGAACGGGGCTCAATCCGTCTCTGTACCGGCGTCACTTCAGCATCTAGCTGAGCATTAGCCTCCTGGACCTGAAGAACAACAGAGACAGAACAGCGCGTGCGTATCATACTCAAAAACTCATGACAGGATTAGTAATTAGATAAAGGATCAGATATACAGTGCAACAAGCAGGCCACAATTAGAAAAACTAGAATGCTTATTATTGAACTCGAAAGAAGAAATCGTTACTCCCACTACAATGAGCTTGGTTGGTCCTTTTTCAGGTCATTAAATTAGGTTGTCTGGTGGCTCCACCCTTTTCCTCTACATAGAGCAGGTAAATCTGGTGGCTCCGTCCTTTTATTCTACATAGAGCCGATCTATCCATCTCAATCTTATGCTGTTTTGTTTTTTTTTATTTTTTTTATAAAGACAGACAGAAGAGCACTCACTTTACTGGATGGGCTGCTGACCAACACGCGTTTCTTCCCAGACACTCTACTCTTGCGGATCCTCCTGAATGACTGACGGAGTGACTTCTTCAGGGACTTGACTCGTGAGAGAGGTCCCTCCATAGCCAGAGAGTCATTAGGATGTAGCGTACACCTATAACAAAAAAATATTACACGATTTATTCATTCTTAGCTTTTTTATCCCAGTTAGTCATTCATAGTATAGGGATGCACCGATACCGGTATCGGCCTCGATACTACATTTTCTAAAGTACTCGTACTCGTTAAAAGTCCCCCGATACCAGGGACCGATACCACGGTCTGAGAAATGTCTATTTTTGAGCGGCGTGTAAGGGGTTAATCACAGGTGCCGAGTGCCCGCCCCAGGCCCCGCCCCCAGCTCAGACCGGGGAAAAACATGTCAGCCGTGTGGAACTATTTCAAAGTGAATGAAGATGATAAAACAAAGGCGGACTGCAAATTGTGCTCAG
>JAQMYG010000023.1:19213286-19223986 GCA_030014215.1 Clariallabes teugelsi | reverse complement strand
GTACAACACGCTTTCATGACGTGCATTTGCATGTAGTGACGCCCACAAAACTCCTTAAAAGGTTAAAAGGGAGAGAGTGTCCTCTTAACAACGAGAGAGCACGAAATCTTCCACCAGCTGATGCACTTGTTTATAGACTGACCGGTGCACCATTTAATTATATTTATTTATAATTAAAGGCAGTAATATAAAATAACCGGTTTAATTTTCGATGATGGTTGTAAACTACACCTGCATTCTGAAGCATTTATAACAAACTCCAAAGCTTTTCTAGAAGTCGCTTAAGGATAAGAAAGTCTGCTAAATGCTAGAAATGGATATATATAAATAATAATAATAATAAATTTAATTATATAAATGTATTATTATTATTATTATTATTATTATTATGTATAATAAATTTAACTCAAAAGTACATTCCACATTTAAAAAAAAATGCATGTAAATATATATGATTGTGATATATATGTTTCCATTTTCTTGCAAATAAATTTACACACTCGATTTTTTCTTCCTACAGGATTCTCATGAAATACCGACACGCAGGTCCTGATAAACCTGATTTCTTTTTTTTTTTTTTTCTTAAATCAATCCAGAATAAGACAACCATTGTATAGTTCTTATCTAGTTCTGATTATGCCATCTTCATCCATCAGCAGATGAAAACAATGTTGTTTATCTAAGGTTCGAGGTGATGGAAGGAATTTATGAGCTCCTTCTGTCTAACTGGTTCAAGATGGACACCAGATAAGCTGCGCAGAAGGAAAGAAAAAAACATGAATCATGCTATAGTTTGATTATTAAACCAAGAAATGAACAACGTAACAATAATTTCTTAGAAGACAAACACCTTAGGGAGGTAAACACCCCTATAGTTAACAGGTCACACTTCTGAACTTCACTTTTCCTTCTGAAAGCCCCCGATGCTCAGAGCGGCGGAACGGAGTGACTTTTTAGAGACAATCTTTTATGGCTGACCAGATCACTCACATGAAGGAGAAAAATAAATATATAAATAAATAAATTACAATCTGCTACATCACACGCTGCTTATTCAGATGAACCGCTTTTGAAACCAAAATTACTTATTAGCTAAATTCAGAACAGCATCTTCTCCCTCAATCAACCTCGCCTCTTTTCTCCCTGATTCTCAATCTGAAGCAGCACTTGGATGGTGTTTAGAACAGTCTGGTAATTGGATGACGCTGTCCGAGACGAGCAGAGCTCAGAGAATGAGTCAGGGCTTCAAAGTCGGCCCCTCGGCTCGGCCGTGCCGGATCGTACCAGCCTCCTTTAACCACTCCTCTGCGCGACTCAAAGATCTGCACTGTGTGCACGGTGCCCACACCACTAACGGCTCAGGGACATGTCCCAAGTCAGACACAAGGACACACATTCTGTATCTTCATCTCGGGGGCTCTAACTGAAATCAGGACAAATAGGGAAATAAAAAAGGTTTTTTAAAAAAATAATAAAAAATAAAGTCAGGATGTCTCCACGGTTCCTTCTCTGCCGTTTATCCCAATCGAACTTGCCAGATAAATCACAGGCTGCTAAAGGAGTCTCAGCTACTCGGTCTGATAGCAGTAATTACACCCTCCTAAACATTCCTCTACTCCAGACCACGGCCACGTCCAATATAATCAACAGTAAAGAATTTAACACAGTTTAAAAAAAAAAAAAAAAAAAAAAGCATTAACTGTGGGAACACTGCTAGCTATTTTCAACGCTTTGGGCTCAATATGAACCACTGTTTCAACACAAAACACAATGGAACCAGGAAGAGACGTCAGGCTTTTTTACCCTAAATGCCCAAAATATTAGAGGGGGAAAAATGCTTCAAACAAGAACTGAAAAATCTCAAAAGGTTAAGGGACATCGAAACTCTAAATGCACATGGTACATATGAATTTAGGTGTATTTCGTGTTGCCGTTGTTGTATTTTCATTACAGCCGTAGGCGCATCACTGCCGGTGACATTTAATAGGAGCCGCGAAATAAGGGATAATCGTCAGATTTGACTGTTAGCTCATAAAAACAAAAGCACGAGAGCTTCTATTTCCTCACTCGGGACTGTCCAGTGATCAGTTTTTTAACTGAATATTTTTAAAAAATTAATAAAATCAAGCACACAAAATACAGCAAGTCCCCTACATACGAACATTCAAGTTACCTACTTCTGAAGGTGCAAACATTCACGCATATTCGATTACGGAGAAAGCAGCGGCGGAAAAGCAGCAGTGATGAAGCTGGTACTGCTGAGAAGCTCTGAGCCATAACGATGGAGACAAAAGTGAAAATAATTGAGAGAATGGAGCGAGGTGAAAAGATGACAGATATTTAACTTTTAACATGAATCGTTCAACCATCGGCACGATTCTACAGAACAAGCACAAGATCGTGGAACCTGTACAGTATCCCAGTACCTAGATAATGTTTGTTGGACTTATGAACAAATTGAACTCATTCACAGGTAGGGGACTTACTGTATTGAACTCAAAGTTCCAAGCAATGCAACGCATTTATAGCAGACGCTCAGCTCGACTACAACAACTAGCATGCGTCATGCCGTTGGCAGTATTAGCATCAAAGTTGAAGTTTTGGGAGTGTATACTGTATGTGTGAGTGGAGTGTATACATGAGATGAGAGGAAGCGAGAGAGCTTGAGAGATTAAAGCACTGCTGCACTTTTTTTAGGTAGAGAAGTAAAAATAAACCAATCTGTCAAATTCATTACAAAAAAATAAATAAATAAATGAATGAATGAATAATTCAACCCCAGAGTGTCGCAGGGACAACAAGCTCGCCACCATCACCCAGAGATTGCAAGTTCGAATCCCGGGTGGTGATGCAGCCTCTCACAGCCACGAGGCGTTCGGCATTCTAGCACTTTCACATCAATCATGGTGACGTCGGGCCAATCGTGGACATCTGTGAGCTCACACAAGCATAAGGAGTAGATAAAGCGCTGTGCTTTGAGTGCGTTACGTCACTCCCTACAAATATAGAGTACCCTGGTATGGGGTGGGAATTGGATATAACTATTTTATTAAATTAAGTTTATCAAAAATAAAATCAATAAATAAATGGCGGAAATCACGTGTTACTTAATCTTCAAGTTGATCATCAAAGGAGGATCTTTCGCTTTTAAACCTTTTTTTAAATAATTTTTTCGCAAAGCCTTTTTACACATTTCGACTGAAAATGAGTTCTTTGACTCGGTTTGGGCGCTAATTAACATCACTCCATATTGATTAAAACCTTAATGAAGTTTAAAAAGGTAACTAAAACAATGATGTACATCAACACCACACATATACGGATACTATAGTACACACACGTCCAGTTTGAAAAGGATACACTTTTATGGCTCCTGATTTAGTTCCAATGGCCATTAGTTGCAGTTTGGGGTCATAGGCCAGAGCGCTCGGCTGATTGGGGAATCCATGTTCGACAGCCTGGATAAAACGAAGAGGAAACATACATTTTTCATTACATGCACATGACAGACTGAAAGGCACTACTTCAGCATCCCGACATCTGCTGCTGATACTCGGCTGTGCGGCACGGCGAAATAAACTTAAAGAAGATCAACTGCAGACTTTCTGGCTTAATGACTGATACTTATACTAAAATGTTGCGTAAGGACATTTAACATATTCCAAATGTAAGAATGATTTTCTATCATCATCATCATCATCATGCAGTAACTGTAATAAAACAAATATGTAAAGTCAGAAGATCTGTTCTTGATCATTTAATCTTGAAACAATGATGTAGAACAGACGTGCACTTCCCAATCAAGAGCTAACAACTGAAATCAAATGACAGGGTGTGACATCAAAGGATCAACTCTCATCCAGCATCACTTGGTATATATATGATATGACTCAAATTTTGACTTTTCTGTGACGAAAGCTTTGGCTTTGGGTCACTGCAAGAAAATCACAGCTATTTCCGGTTCATGTTACACTCGCAATGCTGCATGATAATGTATCTACGGTATTTAAAATTTATTTTTTTTATTTTTTTTAATTGTATAACTGATACGAGCTTGCCGTAACTGTGTGCCCAAGAAAATCTCCAAATTTTAATCTAAATCTCTGTGCTGTGAAAGATTATTTTTGATTAGCTCAAATGGAGATGTTCTCTTTTGTGCCATTTTATATAACATAAGAGTAGGAGAGAGTCAAATTCCTTTTTTTTTTTACCTTTATGTCATAGTTTGGCTGCAGTTCTCATGGAGAATTTGGAGCATTTGTGTTTACTTGTGACTTTCTCTGTGAAGGCGTGCTTGTGTGTGCGTTGCATTATTTAACCCAATTGTAATACATGTGGCTCTCCCAGTTCTTCCCACAACTATGCCGCGTTTGTTTTGTTCACATCATGGGAACGGTCTTTAGCACTTTAATCTCTGCAGCTCTTTAAACAGCTATTAGTCTCACTTGTGAATGATCTCAACTTAAACACACAGGGGTTAATGATACACATAAAAAATAAAAAGACAAAAACAAAACACTGTCTAAAAATTTTTAGTATTCTTTATAGGTCATAGATCTCCAATGGGGCTAGAAATCAGACTGCGGTTTTAATAACAAGTCACAGAAACTGTGTGGTCTGTGGTTCGAGTTAAACTCAAGTGGAAGAAATTTACACCCCCCTCCCTCTATTGTGTGCAGCTATAACATGACTTCAGCTTTTGGGCATTAAAAGCCTGGACATGCAAATTAGGCTTTGATGTGCAAATGAGGCCCAAATCTTTTCCAGATAATAGTTTGGACTTTTATTTATTTTTTTGTCCTCTTTTCCTTTACTTTTTTTTCTTCTTTAAAAAAAAAACAAACAAAAAAAAGCCAAGCTTTGTGCATGAATTAGTTGCAAGAAAAGACTGGACACAGAAATTGTACGCTTAATTTTTTAACTAAAGAATGTTTTTCAAATAAAATCACTACTGAATAAACAATAAATAACATGAAACAGAAACGCTGTGCTGCATGAAGAGAAGCCCTTTGATCTTGTAGCCACTTTGTAACTGTTTTGTGTCCAAATGTAACAACTGTGAGAACGCCGGCGGTTTGATCATCCCGCTTCAAGCGCAACGTTCTTACAGTAGGAGATGAAGCAACCAAACAGCCTGCATCCGGTGTTTCCTGGAGCTTTTTACACCGCAAGCTGAACCCGCACGTTTGGAAACAGAAAATCCGTCCCGGTGTCTCACGGACTCACCTTATTAAACGCGAACAGCTCCTGCTTGACTTTCTCCCGCTGAGGGTCGTTGCCCTGCCGCCTGAACCGAAATTTCATCATCGTGTGTCCCGGTGTAGAGGCTCCGAACCCGCGCGAGACTGAAATCAGGGTAACGCGGATCCCATGCGCGAGCGTCGCGCGACTCCTCCGCTGTGTGCACGCGCCGTTTGAGAGCAGGACGAGTTCACAGGAATCTCCGAGCGCTCAGCCAATCAGCGCTCGGGGAAAGCTGGCCCATCAGTCAGACCACGCCCACAACGCGCAACCAAAATCAGGGCTGGATCAGTGAGTGCGGACCGGGATTGACCTTAATCAGTCCCAGGCCAATTAGTGACGTAGACGACAAACTCATCAATCAATCACAATCAAATCATAATCAATCACAGTATAGACAATCATCATGCATAGAAAGCAGTACTTTTATATTCATATTTTTTTTCCTCCTCATTAATGCATCTTAAATTGTAAACAGTTAATTTATTTTTACTTTTCCTTTTTCCTTACTGCAAATCTTGTTGTTGTTTACTTTTTGTATAACATGCTTCTGCCCAACAAACATTGTCAAGGTACTAGGATACTAACACATTCAGCTGTACGCAGTATAAAACTAACACGTTCCACGATCTTGTGCTTGTCCTTTAGAGTTGGGATGCACGCTTCACGCATGTGACAAAGTACACCGGACATGTGATATAACTTCTGTGACTGCTTGTTCGTATCTTCAAAAGTTTGTAACTCGAATGTTTATTTGACTGTATTATTATTATATACCATTTATCCTGTATACAGGGTCAAGGGGGCCAGCAATCATCACATGGAAAAGCTAGCTTTAGGGTGATAAAATAGAAAACTACTAAAAAATAATTAGTGTTGCCTCATTAAAGCTTGTGTTTAAGTTGTTATGGTTTGCATTACTTACTCACTTAATTTAAGTTACCAATTTCTCCTGGTCAGGGTCATGGTGGATCCTGAAGCTTATCTCAGGAACACTAGGAATAAGTCTGGAATTCTCTATGGATGGGATAAATATCCAGCAGAGATTTGCATTCATTTTAATTGTATTTATGTAATCAGCCAAACAGGCTAATGAATATAAGAAATAAGTAATATACTGTATATAATAACTATAATAATAGTGAGTTCCAATACTGAACTAATAATTTTTGTTAAATAATTACGTATCAATCCTTAGAAGATCACCAGACCACATACTGCTGCTAATGAGGAAATAGGATCTTCCCTCTAAACCTGGTGGCAACATTTTTCTTTTCAAAAAACATTTTCATTACATATTAGATCAACCATGTTGGTAAACGATAAATAACACAATGGGACCTCTGGAAATAAATTTTTCTTGAATAATCAAATTTATAGACCAGTTAATAATTAAGTTTACTGTGAAACTGCGGTTTACAAATTTGAAATTAAAGCATCATTTTAAAAGCAATGTAAAAATATATTGTATGATCATTAATATTAACCTCAATATGCCATAATATGTTTTACAATTTCCCTTAAATTAAAATACAGAAGCTCAGCACCACTTGACATTCACATAAATTAAAGGTGTTGGAGCGCTGCTCCTGTGAGGTCCTGCCTAATTTTTACCCCGGCTTGTAAACATATCAAATACTCAAATGCTCTAATACCTGTGGATTTGTTTTGTTTCAGAAGTAATATTCTTAAACAGCACACAAATATAATCATTACTCTATGTACATGTTATCAAATAGTAAAGTGCAAATCATTTATAACACAATTCAGCAGTAGAAAAAATAGTATACTTTTTTTTTTAAAGTACATACATTTTTCAAATATGTCAGAATTTACCCCCTAAAAAATTTAGATCACAGACCTGGTGGTCATATGAAATGAATTTCGACATTTGTTGAGAGGTAGTCATGATTTTTAAAACCATGAAATCATGTTCAGCCACAATGTACACACAAAAATGTGCTCGTTCTGTTCTAAAGTGGAGGTTATCTCTTCCAAGTGTAATCCTTTAACAGGAAAAAGCTTTGTGGATTAGTTGGTAAAATGTGGTTCAATCTGGTGAAAAATCCAGTTGGAAGCAATATGCTAAGATCTGAAGCATCGAGGCTTTGATGAGTGACAGTGAATAGTTGAACGAGCCACATTAAAGCAGTGTGATCTCGCTGGGAGGCAGAGTTAGTCTCTTCTCTCGCACGGACAGCATGTTGTCCATGTGCATGGCGATAACGCGGCACAGCTCCAGACTCTGCAAAGTCAAAGCATCTTTCAGCGCTCAGAAAACCGGGTGAAAAAAGGCGACTTGAAAATAACAGATTAATTTCCCCTAAACTATATTGTGTAATCAAGCAACTACAAATCTCATACCTGGTCTACTTGTAGTTGTGTGATGCGCTGAGATGTTAGATCCCCCAGCATTATCTCTACATAAGGGTAACTGGAACCAGCTACAGGCCTCTGTGTCCGCGTGGACTGCACCTCTTTCAGCGGGAACTTCACCATCAGCTCCTGGAGGTCAGAAGCCATTTATATAAAGTAGATTTTTTAATAATAATAATAATAATAATAATAACATATAATAATATAATATTGGGTAAATTTGTTTAGAATTCTAAATCTTGTGCATTTACTTACATGAGTGTCTTTGTTCAGAAAGTTCAGTCCATTTTGATTGACAGCTAGTACGCAGGGGCAGTCTATGGAGCTGTTACTGCTGCTTTGTATATAAAAGAATGAGGAGCCAAACATGGGGAAAACACTTACAAGCCCTACAGAGACAAAGTACAGAAATAGAAAAGTTACTATCAGTATAGTACAGTACAGTATATATACACTGCCCGAAAAAAGAAAAAAAAAAACTCAAGATTTCACTCTAAGATTTCATTTAATCACATTGAGCTTTGATTACAGAACACACTATGGTGGCCAGATTATGTCACACTCTGAGTCCTGGAATATCAGGGAAGAAGAAAACCCTCCATAGATGTGATAACCTGGTGATTCAGTACATTCAGGTGGTCAGCTGACTTCATTTTATTACCCCATAACGTTACTGAGTCTAGACCTGAGCGACTGAAGCAACCTCAGATCATAACACTGTCTCCAGAGTCTTGTACAGTGGACACTATGGACTCATCAGGTCACATGACCTTTTTCCATCGCTCCAAAGTCCAGTCTTTATGCTTCCTAGCAAACTAAAGCCTCTTGTTTCTGATGAGTCTCAATAACAAGTGGTTTTCTTATAGATACACAGCTGATTAGTCCCAATCCTGTGAATTCTCATCACGTTGTGTTTGTATGGAAATGCTCTTACTTTCACTATTAAACATTACTCTGGTTTTTACTCTGGTTGATTATTTTATTTAAAGCATCTCTATGCGTTATTTTTTTCAACCATGTTTCTTGCGCAAAGTTGACAACTCTATCCTTCCAGGTTTTGATAATGTGTTCAATGGTTCTTAACCCAGTTCCAGTAATTTTAAATCTCCTTAGTTGTTTTCTTGATTTAAGTAATTTGACTATTCTGAAATGGTGACTTTTATGTTGGTCAGGCAGTGGACTGTACTGTATATGATGAATAAGGTGCTCACCCAGGAATTGGGCTCTGGCCTGATGGGGGCTCAGTGCCTGGACTTGCTGCATGTTCTGAGTCACCATGTTCAGCCAGTGCTGGGAGGACTGTAGTACATATAGAGGGACAGGGATGCAGTCCTGGACATCACGGCTTTAGCAGCATGGAGAGACGAGAGATGTTATTGGAAAGATTTCATAAAAATGACATTACAAATTACAAGGATGTAACGTTCAATCAGAACCACTTTGAGTTTGTGTTTCTGAACGTCTAGTTTTCCTTTTGTTTGTGTTGTCATTGTTGCGGTTTGTTAGAGGACGCTGTAATGCGTTGTACAGATTAGTGAGTGTGGAATTACAGGCTGGGAAGAGAGAGGGTGTCCTTGGCGCGATGTTGCAGGGCAGCTAGTTTAGACACCTGCTGAAGCTGCTGTTCGCTAAGCCTGCCCTGCGGCACCACGTTCAGAAGAGATTTTAAGTAATCTGGCGTAACCTGCAGAACAAATAAAGAAAAATATTAATAGGCAAAACAAGTATTTACTGTTGCTGTGTTAAAAAGAATCTTGACATTACTTGATTATAATGCGTGGTGACTCCAAGCTCGTTATCAAATTTTAGCGGCTGGTTCCAGATCACTCGTCTAAACCACAGGCTGTAGTTGCTATCAATAGGCTCTGCTTCTGTAGTGACATCAAGGATGTACTCTCTTTTGTTCAATGGCTGAACGTTCTGACCTGCAGATTGACAGGTTCAAGTTATCAATTAAATGGCAAACATTCTCTTAACCCAAGTATCCATTGTTCTAATGCATTCTCACCTCTGTTTGTGACGACAAATACAGCATATTCATCCATTCCCTCCACGCTGTGTAGACCCATCTCATAGCACAGCTCTTCAATGGCATCCCAAACAACCTACATACCACACTCCTTTTACACCAAGCACATATATGCATGTTTGTATAATGTAACCTTGAAATAATGTGGGGGGAAAAAAAGAACATCTCACTGAGCAGGTCTTAATTTTCAGATGGCGCTCGATTCCACCTGGGAGAAGAAATAGCTGGCGTTTGGAGCTCCTGCTGGCCTAGAGTGGTCGAGAACATGAAAGGCATGATAAGTAAGGATAGAGACAACACCACTGCTCAGGAATTATTAAACGTTTAAAATGACTCGCCATCATAGCCTTTAGTTCCATGGTGTTAGGGTATTTCGTGCGGCCACCGTATTGGAACGTCTTCCTTAAGTTCTGTTCGCAAGCCTTGGCAATGCCTGAAAAAAAGAAATCAAGGACCTTCTAAAGTTATGCAATTCCGTAAGATCATTATACTGTATTTTTAAACTCCGGCTGTAACAGATCTGTACCCTGGTATTGCACCCCTGGACCCGCACAGGCATCTTGGAGGTATTTCAGCAGGTAGGGCTTCAGGACTTCTGAACATCGGTAGTATGCTGTAAGAATGTACAGGATCCTCCAGCCTCTTTGACAGCTGTCTCTGAGCAACACAGCGGAGAATTCGAATGTCAGTATTATTAGGCACAACGCATTCATTATATATACACTGCCTGATCAGAAAGGTCGCTGTTTCAGAAGGGTCGAATTATTGGATTGCATCAAGGAAAGAAAATTACTGGAATTGGTTAGAGCTGGAAGAACAGCTCTGAAGTGTCGACTTCTCGAAAGCTATGTGGTCAAGGGGAAAAAAACAAGAACAAAAAAACATGAATGACCCTGATCTGAGATGACTTCACTTTAACACTCGGTGAAATTGCATCAAAAAAAAAAATCTGCAGAAATCAGGGCTACTGTATGTTTAATAGTGAAAGTAAGTAAGAGGATTTCCATATGAACACAATGTGAGGAGAACTCACTTCATCAGAAAAAAAGGCTTC
>JAQMYG010000023.1:19173623-19184495 GCA_030014215.1 Clariallabes teugelsi | reverse complement strand
TAAATAATTCTTTTGATTGTGTAAAGCTGCTTTGCGACAATGACAATTGTTAAAAGCGCTATACAAATAAAATTTAACTGAATTGAACTGAAAACCCAACAAAAGGTAACATAGAAGAGTATTTTTACTTAACAACTAAGCATTCAGAATTAGATGTCACATTCTGTACTTAGTCTTAGTGTAAAGTCACCTGATTGAGGTAATAGTAGGTCTCCGCCTCTTGGAGGTACAATGACTGTTTTTGCTGTGAAGGAAGGCCTGCAAGCATCTCATAAAAAATGTGGTAGTTTCTTTCATCTTTGGCCTGGAATAAAAACCGTACAAAGCACAGAAATCTAAAAACGTCAGCTACATACATACAAACCAAGTAAGCAACCAAAAGTGCAAATAAAAAAATAAAATAAAAAAAAGGAATTGCAAAGATTACCTGAAACACAATCCTTGACTTTTCAAGTAGATACTGTGAGGTTATGGCACCACTGATTACACCCCTGATTTATAAAAAGCCAAAGAATTAAATGTGTTAAATATTATGTTTTAAATAATGCTGAGAATGTTTTTTTAAATAACACATTAATTGAAAAGAGACAATATAAAAGTACTTTTATAGTAAACAATATTCAAATAAAGACAAAACATCTAATAGAAAATGATATTAGTTGATAGATATGATCAGGCTTTGTATGAGTTCAAGCATGCAGACATATAAAGATTATTTTAAAAAATCACACTCACTCCTCCAAAAAGATCTCAATGAATTTCCCGAATCGACTCGAGTTATCATTCCTGACAGTTTTGGCATTTCCAAATGACTCTAGGAGTGGAGCAGCTTCAAGAATCTGTAGAATTAAACAGGAAGTTACAAAATGTCAAGCAATAAAAAAGACTAAACGTGCATTATGTGAAACATCTCTTCATCAGTAACCCACTGTACTGTAAATACAACATACATACAGTCAAAAGTATGCAGACACCTGACCATCACACCCATTTTATTCATTCTATTCAATATTCAGTCTCTTTTATAATAGTCTCCACTCTTCTAGAGAGGCTTTTAACTGAATTTTGGAGCAGGACTGTTATTTTAGTTTTTGGTTCAGTTGATGTTCCAGTTCATCTTAAAATTGTCCAGTGGGGTTGAGATCAGGGCTCTGTGTAGGACATGCGAGTTGTTCTTCTACTTCCACCTTAGCAAACCATGTCTCCATGGAGCTCTCACGCTCTGTACAGGAGCATTATAATCCAGTGAATAAATGGAAACTGTAATGATTCGGCATACGAAGACATTCTATACAATTGACTGTATAGTTTCTAGCATTCAAACAAGCTCATTTATATAAACCTTGCAGCTGGCACTTCTGCCAGAGCTTCTGTTACGAAAAAGTAATCAACACCTAATGACCAACAGACATGAGAATTCAGTGGTATAAATTAACATATAAACGTACACAACTGCATACATAATATATGAAGGATATACAGTATTCAGGATGCACACATACTGTACAAGCAAGGCACACACTGTACAATACCTCAATCTGTCTCACGGCATGTGCAAGTCAAACACAAACAGACAAAAAACAGATTCGTTGGATCCAAATATAAGAAAATAAGAATAAAAATTTTAAATCATAAAAAAAATTTAACCATACCTGTTGTGTAATGTTGCGCTTGTGTTGTATTGCAGTTAAATAGCGCAGGACCAGCTTTGTGGCCTCAGTCTTCCCAGAGCCACTCTCCCCACTGAAAGATAATAATCAAATTCCTAAATCCCTAATTATCCGTTTAACGCCGCACTTAGGTAACTTGGCGTGTAATGAAACCATTTCCACCTCCTTTACTTCGCATTTAAGTAATGAGCATGGTGTCTGGTTAGACAGACGTGAAATCAAATGCTAAAATGCGTGTGTCATGCCAGCTTGCTTGAGACGACACTGGGTACATTTCAGAGACATGATCCGTACGTCCAGTCCTAAGCCAGACACTATCAGTCTTGCATTACAAGTATCTTCTTCTTCTTCTGAGAGAGAGAGAGGTTTAAAATGTTCCAGATCATCAACTGTGTCGACCACAATTGACTCTGATTCCTTAATAAGTTTTGTAAAAACCTGGGTTGAGTAGTTTTATAAACCTAAGACATAACGCATTTTTAAAGTTTAAATATCAACTAAAATAAATGATAATATAATATGCTTGTCAACATAATCCAACATTACCTGATAATAATGCATTGGTTCTGTTTGGCATCCATCATTTTTGTGTAAGCAGCATTTGCTATAGCAAATAAGTGCCTGCAAAGAAAGTATCTGAGATGACAGTCTAGACAGTTCTGGTCTTTGGTGTTTAACAAATAGGAAAAAAGAAAGAAGATACTTAGTTCTTACGGAGGATTTTCTCCAAGGGCATGTCCTTTGTGCTGTAGCACCATGTCTGTCCCATAAATATTGTACATCTTGTATGGATTTACACCAACCAGAATACTTCCAATGTATGTCTTAAGAAAAAGCAAAATTTTGCCAAACTCATGTATCACTTATGCAGGATCCATGCACAAACTGACACAAGCCAAAATATATAATCACACAAAAGCTGTAGTGGACAATTTCTGGGAAAGGGTTGTAAATACTTACATAAATCAGTTCTCGTTCAAACCTTTTTTTAAGGTTGAGCAAAACAGAGGCTTCATGAAGTTCCCTAGAAAAGGAGTTTTAAAGAAGTTTATAACAAGAGCATTATTGCCATTATATTATATTGTATACAACAGCTGCCTGTACAAATCACCAAATCATTTAACAGTAAAAAAAAAAAAGTTTAAGAAGTTTGTACTCAAGTTGTGTCATGTCCTCAACGCCATCCTCTTCAGCTCGCTCGCGGTACAACATTGTGGGCAGACTTCGGATAGAGTACATCTGCATGCCAGAGTAAATGCACAAATAAATCAAAGGAAAAAGAATTGCAGCTAGATATATTAAAAGGTGTAGTAACTATGATGCACTGCTCATTTCTTGTCCTGGGCAAATGCAAAAATGCTGAGAAACTCCAAACTATGTGCTCCAGTGCTGTGCACCTTCTGGACATGAAAAAGAACATTACTCCATATATTGTTTGGCATTATAGAATGTACTACTGTGTCCTGTATATGTGGTGTACTCACAAAAGTAAAAGATTCTTATTATGAAACTACAAAACTCCTAAATGACTAATTACAAGCTAGGCAAAATGTACTGATATATGTCCAGGCTTTTAGCTTTGTACCTTATCATACCACTGGCCTTGAGGTTCACCTTCCCTGTCTGGTGACCACTCAGGCTCAGAAACGTCAGCATCTTGTCCAGGATACACAGGGACGACAAAATCCACCAGTTCTTCATCCCTGTACATGGACCATTTTATGAGGTTCTGCACAGTATGGTGTGGAAGGACTCTTTCTGAGGACCAAACATCATCTGGCTCATGAGCATCTATTGTGTGGGCTTGAGCCCAATGTTCACCAGGTTGACCCTGAACCTGAGGTGTCACCACTGCATACCTTGGATCGTCCGGAGATCTCCTCAAAGTTGTGGGTAATTTATAGGAGGCTTTGTGTAAATGAACATTCTTCAGGGCGCTTCCCAAAAATGGTGATGTAGGTTGAGCAGTTTCAGCTGTTTTTCCCCTGGTAGTAATGGTTCCATCAGGCAGTCTGTAGGTAGCTTTACGAAGATTTTGGTTCTGGAGTGCGCTGGACAGTACCGAAGTTTGTTCTTTCTTGTTGGGCTTTCCGAATAGGCCAGAGGTACTGGGGAGTCTAACATTACGAAGATTTGTGTTTTGCAAAGCACTTGACAGATGGGAAGAAATATTTTGCTTTGAATCCTGTCCTGAGCTCTTGTTTAAAAGTGTTCCATCTGGAAGCCTGTAGGAAGCTGTGCGAAGGCTAGCGTTTTGAAGCGCATTTGAAAGAAGACCGGAGGGGGACTGCTCAGTCTTCTGGTCCCGAGAAAGGATATTTCCACCTGGCAATTTATAAGAAGCATTGCGGAGGTTGGAATTCTGTAAAGCATTTCCTAGGTATGGGGAAAATTGTTTAGTTTCAGTTGCTTGATTAGAACCCTGTGAGAAAATAGAATCGGGAATTTTGTAGGAAGCTTTTTTGACATTGGCATTAAGAAGAGCATTAGATAATAGGGAAGGAGATGAAGTTGGTTTTTCTACTTCATTTCTTGATTTGATTGTTCCATCTGGCAACCTGTAAGTCGCTTTACGGAGATTTGGGTTTTGTAAAGCATTTGCCAATACCGATGGTGCTGTTTCCTCTTTTTGGTTTTCTGAGGTCCTGGAAAATATTGCTCCATTAGGTAATCTAAAAGAAGCACCTTGAATGTTTTGATTCTTTAATGCGCTTGACAAAAGGAAAGACTGTCCTTGCGCCTGGACGATAGGTGTAGGGCTTCTCCGTAGAGGAGACATGTATGAAGCATTGCGCAAATGGGTGTTCTGTAGGGCACCAGACAGTAAAGATGGTGACATTTTTAGATGAGGATTTTGCAATGAGTTTGCCAGACCTGGGGAAGAATGCACTGAGACTTGCTGCGTGACCATTGGATGTGAAGATGCAACTCTCTGTAAAGAGGTGCTGAATGAAGAATTACGAAGATATGGATTTTGGAGTGCATTATTTAGCATTGGAGAACCTTGATAAGTGACTTGAACATCTGGTGGTATCACTACTGTAGGAGTAGGAGATGCAGCTCTCTGAATTGTTGAGTTATAAGAAGACTGAATTGCATTCTGATTGATGTGTGCCATTAGTGGAGACTGTGCAGGATTGAAGCCTTTAAGTGGTGAATTATATGAAGCAGTGGAAAGATTTGGATTCTGTATGCCATTTGTTAAGAGAAGAGAAGGACCTTGAACAACTGTCTGGTCAAATGATATTATTTCTTGCGGCTGGCCACCAGGTGTAACACTGAATGAAGTTTGGTTGATGGCTTGATTATGCAGGGGATTTGTTATTAAAGGAGTAGAAAGATTCCCAAGTTGTGGAGAGTGCACAAGAACCGGTGTGCCAAGTCTCATTGGGAGATGAGGCGAGCCTGGTCTTAGTGGGATACTGGGGGAGACTGGACTTGCTGGGAGATGGGGTGAGCCAGGTCCCATTGGGGAATAAGGTGAGCCTGGTCTCATTGCAAGCTGAGGTGATCCAGGTCTTGCTATTAGATGAGGTGAACCTGGACTCATCGACATCTGATTTGGTGTGTGCATCAGGGGTGGTGGTGGCAATGATGATCCTAGTCCATTCATTAAAACTTGCTGCGGAAAATGAGCATCACCATTCATAACAATAGGTTGGCTTGCCCCCCCGACGGACTGCCTTAGTGGAAGAGGGTTTATTGGTACTCTTACAACAGGACGACCTCTCCCAACAGGTCGATGATAACCTCTCTGGAGATTTGGAGTTCCTGTTGGGAAAAATCTTTTTGAGTCTCGGAATGCTGTCGGTCTAGAACCTTGTCTGGTTAACATAACCGGTGATGAGGTTACACTTTGATGCATAGATCCTGAACCTATTACTCCATTGTGAATGGAAGATCTGAATGGAGACATGTTTTGGTTTAGAGTATGTTCCTGGTGGCTTCTTCTTTGCAAAACTGGATTGACAGGGGACGGTTTAACAGTGCCCATTGGTACTTTATTTCGACCAAATCCTCTAAATCTACGTGTAGATGGATGAGTAGATAAACTTTGTGTATCATGCTGGATTCTAGCAGAAAATCTTGATGGTGTAGGGGAAAGAGGTCGCTGAGAGCCTGTGGCAGAAGAAGACATTGGTCTTGGTGATCCTGTTCTTTGAGCACGAGGGGGTCCTGGTGGATAATGTGCAGATTGTCGATCAACATTTGGAGATAGAGGAGGACTCATTCTTCTTAAGGATGGTTGTGATGAATCAGCAACTGATCTTGAGGATATAAATGAGTCATGTCTTTTTCCACCAATTGGCCTGAAAGGACTTGGAGGGGGGCCTGAGTGTAAACTTTGCCGTAGGCTCAGTCTTGGAGATGGGGGAGGGCTTTTTCTTTTTAATGAGTCACGCAATGGACTTCCTCTTTCTACAACATTAGGTGAGTGTACTCTAGAAGATAAAGGTCTTCTTTGGGGTATGGGAGACTTGCCCTTCAAAGGGACCGTCGGAGATGGTCCTCGTCTTGAAAACTGTGGGGAAGATGGAGGGGTAAACCTTTTTTGAAGAGGTGATGGTGGTCTTTGTGTATTCATATTCCATGATGACTGATCAAATACTCTTTGTTGTCTCGGTGAAAACCCAGGACTTATTACCTGCTGTTGGGTATCAAACCTTTGGTGGGATAAAGGACTTCTTCGTCCTGGTAAAATCTTACCCCGCCTGATAGAAAGCTGTGGTGAGACATGAGGACTTCTTCGTCTTAGTGTTGTTTGTTGCATAGTCTCAAAGGGAAATTCAGGTCTCTGAAGCATAGGATCTGGATAGATGTAAGGGGCATTTACTTGATCAACATAGCTTGGGTCAAATCTCCTTACAGATAAAACGGGTGATACTGGTGTTGAGAGTGGCATGTGACCCACAGGTCCAAACGAGTGTCTGCTTGGAGTGGGTGATACTGGCATGGGTGGAGGAAAAGGAGACCTTGCTTGAAGTAATGGGGAAGATGGCAATTGTGGTGACTGGACGAAAACAGGACCACCACTAGGTAATGAGGGAAATGCTGCTGGTGATTGCTGGACCAAAATAGGACTCCCACCTGTTGTTACAGGAAATGCTGCAGGTGTTTGTTGAACCAAAACAGGACTGCCAGCTCTTGCTGCAGGAAATGCTGCCGGTGTTTGTTGGACCAAAACAGGACTGCCAGCTCTTGCTGCAGAAAATGTTGCCGGTGTTTGTTGGACAAAAACAGGACTGCCAGCTCTTGCTGTAGGAAATGCTATTGGTGTGTGTTGGACCAAAATGGGACTACCACCTGTTGCTACTGAAAATCCTGTTGGTGTTTGTTGGACCAAAACAGGACCGCCAACTGTTGCTGCAGGAAATGCTGTTGGTGTTTGCTGGCTTAGCATAACAGTTGCTGTGGAAGGCTGTTGTGGAATTTCTACCATTTGCTGTGACATGTGTTGAGGAAACCCCATAGTGTGAGGAAATATTTGAGGGTTTTCATGTTGCATATCAGACATCATTTCTAAATCATTGAGGGCAATATGCGGAGACGGTGGATTCGCAATTTCAAGCTTCTCTTTTCCAAACAGTTTGACTTGTGGTCTCGGGAGCCGAAACTGATCTCCAGTCACTGTATTTTCCATTGCTAGATGTGCATTTTCACTGCCAAAAATCTCAGATGGCTCAGTCTGTTCCATTATATCCCCCATTAGGTGAGTGTATGGCTGATTAACCCCTAAAAGAGGATCTAGGTAAACTGATGTAGGTTTTACGGTAAAGTTGTACATATTTTGGTTGTATGGATTTGGGTAAGTTGCATACATCATCTGAGCATCTGGGAGCCAGTCTTGGACACCATAAAAATTTTGCTGATTACCATAATAATCAAACTGCTCTGGGTAAGCCGCATAATTGTAGTATTCCACGTCATTTCCATAGTTGGCATATTCTTCTTCAATTGGGTAACCAGCTTCATTATAATATTCAATGCCACTATCAAAATAACCATATTCATCCATTCTTTGCTGCCTAGGATCATAATAGTCCATTTCATTATCATAATAGTCATATGGTTGTCTTTCATTAAATGGGTCAAAGTAATCTTCAACATAATAGCCATATTCATCTGTATAAAGGGGATCATAGTAATCACTCTCGTCACCATATAAACCATAATCATCTTCGGGATAAGAATCATACTCTTCATCATGGTAGTCAAAGTGATATGGTCTTCTGAATCGTTCGTGACCATATTCATGGTGATCCAAATATCGCCCTCGTGGGCTGTTTCTTTCATAGCTCCTTAAATCATAGTCGTCTTCCCCATAGCTAAATTCTGCCTCATCATATTCATATCCTTCGTTCTCATAATCATATCTATCCATGTTTGACTTGCGACGACGAGCCGAGCGACCTAGTCTTCCCCGAGATGTTTTAGATGATATGAATTTACTAATGAGCCAATTAGTAGCTCCCGCAATCTTTCCCATAAGCCATCCCTTAGCCTTGAATTTTGGAGGTGCAGTAGTCTTCTTGCCCATAAATCCTTTTAATTTGCTCCCTAGACCAGAAGTTGCAGCTGCACTGCTTTTAGTTTTTCCACCAATGTTGAGCAGCAAAAGAGATTTTTCACCTTCTTTCTTCTCCACTTTTTTTTGTCCACCACTTAAAAAACCTGACATGAATTTAGACGTATTCTTCAGATCTTCAGGTTTGGACTTGCCAAGTCCTGCAAGCAACTTTGAGGGATTCTGAAAAGCTTTCAAAGGGGTATCTTTTTTTTTCTTCGACAGTCGCATAAAAAGTCTAGATGTAGATTTAAGACCTCTTTTCGGTTTTGGGGCTGGTGGTTGGGCCTTTGCTTCTGCCTTTAATAACTCTGCATCTGAGCCATCTTCAGATTCACTGGTCACAGCTGGCTTTCCCTTTCCTTTTGCCTTCTTAGGATCTTCTTTTACTTTGCCTTTTGCAGGTGGTTCTTTAGTCGCTGCCTTAGCCCCTGCCTTTGCCCCTTTTTGTGCATTTTTTGCTCCTTGTGCAGCTGCTGCAGGTTTCTTTGGTGGCATTTTATGTTAGTGTATGTGACTATATCAAAAATAATGTCAGAAAATTTCACTGTAAAAAAAATGGTGCATTTCAATAGACTTCAATAAAAATGGCAAAGATTAAAAATAAATTTTTTAAAAGAATGACAAAATTTGTAGTCTAGCTTTCTTTATTACAGTCCCGAATCAGAAGCAGGTCTTTTTTCATGCTGCAAATCAGAAACATGCTTCCTTCAATGCCACAAACATTACACTCACTCAGGACTCTACCTTGCATGGTTATATCCCTCATTTTAAAAAAATAAATAAAAATGTCCAGTCCAACAGATTCTGTCCATTAGCTGTTGTGCTGATTTTGGCAAAAAGATTTCCCAGTCAAGATGACCTCTGCATTAGAATCCCTTTTGTCATGCCTTTTGAATTTTCTTTTCCTGAAGGTACTCCAGGTATATACAGTATCTGTCCTTGGCGAGTCTGAGAAAGTGTTCTCACAAAAGTCTAGGAAACATGTGTCTGAAAGTATGCGAGGGCTCCCTGTTATAGTTGGAAAGGGCACCTTAAATGTATCAACTACACTCACTTAGAGTAACATTATCTCTTTGGTTCATTCCTGTATAAATTATGCAGTTCAGTGAGCTGTTACTAAACTGTCTGAGAAACATTTCCAAAGAGCAGAAGAATACGGCTGTACGGATGAAGAGCAAATAGAAGGTGAGTGAAAATGCCAAGAAATAAATGTAAAATTATGTTTTTTCCCCATTACAGCCTTTTGCAGAAGTAAGTGCTTGCTTTTGTTTAAAAATATATATTTTTAATAATTTTGTATACATTCGCTTTTGCCATATTCCAAAAGACAGTGATCTAATGATCTACTGGAGCGTACGTTTTATTGTCCAGAAAGTATAATAACAAATAGATTAGAACTGCCACAAAAAAGAAATGTTCAAATTGTAGCTTTATACATGTTTTTAATACTTTACTGTTATATGAGTTTTCCCCATTATCTTATTCATTTCTATTTCTGTTTTCTTTTCCCCCAGTATGGTCAGAAAGAGCATTCTGGAGACCTTGCTTGAGTTTGCCTTTCGCTACTGTGTGCTCTTGTTATTAAGGAGTTGCCTGAAATATTTTGCTGTTGTTTTGTTGCTGTTTTAAATTTTTCATTTCTATTCATTCATGTTAATTCATTGACGACAGATTAATATTCTAAGAGTTCATGTCACTAGGAGTAATAAATTCTTAATGGCTAGCCTGTATTCAGCTTACTAAGAAATGATGAAATATTAATCGAAAAAGCTCTAAATATATCTACAGTAATCCTTTTGTTTTGTCAGGTTTTATTCCAAACAGTTAACAGATCATTCTTTTAGTTTTTGTGATTATTGTGACAGTGCAACAGTGCTAGAGTTTGAACTGGATTATTCTATTGAAAAATAAAAATGCATTAATATACTACAGGTATAAATATAGATCAGGAATACAATATATAGGATTTAAAGATTAATGTTTTGTTTCTTTTTTTACACATGAAAATCAAGACAGAGCTGGAAATCCTAAAAGCATTTAGTCCAAATATAGACTTCGCTCATTATCTCAGCCAAAAGCCGCGGTGTCAGGTTCCAGTCAAGTGCTCTGGGGAAGCTCTGTCTTGAATTTCATGCACGAGCTCGAATGTGTGAAACAAAAACTGAACAGCGATCTTTGCCATACATGGATGCAAAGCCAGTGACGTGTACACTGTATATTGTTTCCATGTTGTTTTATTGGTTGATTACTAATTTAAAAAATAAATGATCAATTGTTGGTATGTCACATCACACGTTCTGCCTCATTTGTTCTGTTGCTTTAAACATATTGCATGTGTTGCTCTTACAAACTGCATGGTGTAAGCAATAAAACAGCATCATTAAAGGCCCATATTGATATGAAATTAATAAAAACACAATGTGATAAAGTCTAATTAAATTTTTATACTGTGGTTTATGTATTCATGTATTCAGGAACATTCCTATTTATTCCCAACACAATATTTATTCCTGTATACATGACCTTGTGGATGTGATTAAGCAATATTAACTACAAAACACTGTCCTACAACAAGAAATTAACACATAAATATTCCCAACAATACAGATTTTATACTTGTACCATGTATATATA
>JAQMYG010000023.1:19104425-19145672 GCA_030014215.1 Clariallabes teugelsi | reverse complement strand
ACAATGAAGATCTGTAAAGTTATTTGGATTTTTACAACATTATTGTTGAAATACACAGTCCTGAAAAAGGGGCGTTTTCTTTTTTTGCTGAGTATATATATATATATATAGTAATAATAATAGTATTAATAATGAAACTAGATCTTTGTATTTAACCATTTAATTTAATTCTTTTAGGAGTCAGCTGTTCATCATTCCTCAATCTGTAGGTAAACATTTCATTTTTCATTGCTGTGAAAAACAGAACCAGACTCCAACATAACACAATATTCAGTCATTACCGGGTATCAAAAGAGAAGTGGACAGGAAAGCACATCCGGCCTCTTCTCCTAATGCATTTACAGACATGAACAGATTTGTACAAAAGCAGGAGCAGTGCAGATGCTGGGCACAGTAAAAAAAAAAAAAAAAAAGAAAGAAAAAAAAAAAGTTAAATAAAATAAATTAACCTGCAGTCGAAATAAAGAATGTGCGATTATTCTCATATGTTTAACTCCAAAAGTCGGTGCCTCATTTGGCTACATTATCGCAAGAAGGCTGATGGTTGAATACAAAAAAAAAAAAAGGTTACGAAAAATAGAATTTTGTGCGTACTCGGGTACACAATCCTAAAAGCATTGTTAAGATATCCTCCTTCAATAATAAGTCCTAAATAAATAATGATGAAAGCTTAAACAAGTGCTGAGGTGTCACAGTGACTGTGTAGCGTGTTAGGAAATGGAGTCACAAAGGGTCTTCAAACACAGGAAATTAACTGTATACATATTTAAGAAGGGCTGAATTATTATTATTGTCCTGCATCAAGCAAAGAAAACAACTAAGGAAAAAAGACTGGAACTGGGTTAAGAAGTGTCCAGCACGTGGAAGGACTACGCTGAACTGTCGAGTTCACGGAAGAAATGCAGGTGGGGAAAAATGATCTGATATCTCTTACAAGACTTTTTAAGAAACGCCTTTCCGCGCACACACACTGTGATGAGAACTCACAGGATTGGGACTAAATGGCTGTGAGTCCATAAGAAAACCACTTGTTAGTGAGACTCATCATATAAAAGGCTTTAGTTTGTTAGGGTTCATAAAGACTGGACTCTGGAGTGATGGGAAAAAGGTCATGTGACCTGACCGGTCCAGACTGAGTCCTATTCCAGCGTGATGGGCGTGTCAGGGTAATATATTTTATATAAAATCAAACATATGGGAATAAATTTTTAAAAAAATTATTTTTCTGATGTATGTATACATTTAATTGGCTGACTCTGCATGTGTGTGTGTATATATATATATATATATATATATATATATATATATATAAAAAATAAATAAAATATACAGTGGTACCTAGGCATATAGACCTTTTGCGAGAAATTTGCCCCCCAAGAAATTTCCTAAGGATGTCATGAAGCACATCAGCCAGGATAAAACAGAGTGGCTTTCAGTTTGGTTTTTAAAGCAGCCGGTGCGAAGAGGAATCATAAATTAAGATTAAGTGAGATTCAATGTATATTTATTTCATTTTTCATTTACATGTCTTTTCTAAATGTTTTGTTTTTATATGCAGAAATAATGATTATAGTGTTGGAAATTGGTAATAGTATATTTGTAATGTGTTTTGGGGTGGCTGGAACGGATTATCTGTATGTACATTATCTCCCATGGGAAACGTGTTTCACTATGCAAAAATTCCACCTCAAGGACTCTGGAACGGATGAAACTCGCATGCCGAGGTACCGCTGTGTATAAACACAATAATAAAGGTCCGATGCATGAACTAGAATTAGAAAGTCATCATGTCTAATGTATGAAGGTATAATAACTGAGGAAAACGTCACCCAGAACTCCAGAGACGTGAAACTGTATTATACAAGAACAATAATGATGAATACACCAACGAAAAGACTTTTCCTCAAAACCATTTCAATCTCACCTTGTGTTGGGATTTTTTTTTTTTTTTTAATATTATAAATAAAAAAAAAAAAAAAAAAAAAAAAAAAGGATTTCAAATGCTGTAACCCAGGGTGTTCAAATCCAGTCCAGGAATGCTAACGTGTGTTTAACAAGTAATTAACTATCATCCCAGAACCAGGATGTCACCAAACTTCACTGGACTCCAATACAGGACTTGGACACCCTTGGTCTTGGACACACTACAGCGCTGAGTGACTGATGATCCCTCGTCGCCTTGAACATCTCTCCATCTGTCGGAGTCGTACCCATGTTCTCGGTAGTTAACTGATGATCTTGCTAATAGCCTGGAGAGAGGGGAAGTCATCTTCTCCGATATGAAGGGTCTTATGCGCGTTGAAGTCTTTAGGGGACAATACCTGCTTGCAGGTAGGACACACCTGGCAGTCCAAATCTAGGTTGTTGTTGTTACCCGTTTGCCAGGCTTTCTTTTTGTTCTTTTTGCCTTTGGAGCCTGGCTGAGGTTTCTCCATGGCTTTAAAGTCTGCATGGGCAGTGAGAAGCTCCTGCTGTTTTTGTGTATCTGGAAGTAGAACCAGCAACTCGTTGAAGACCCTGCTGAAGTTCTCTCCCAGCAGCTCGTGGCAGCTTGTGTGGTACTGAGCAGCAGAAATTACACCCTGGGAAATACAGAAGATATATTATTGTTATTGTTATTATTATTAATTAGCATGACGAGAAAGGAAGTGAATACAAGACCATTAGCATTGTTGCTAATTAAATACTTCTTGAGATTTAAAAAAAAGAAAGTTTTTATACAGGGTGGCTCAAAAGTCTGGATCCATAAGCATGTTTTCCTACAATAAAATTTTATAGTTTTCTTTTTATTTCAGACTCAAGAGAGCTTTGAAAGTGTGTGGAATCCTTTTATACAATTTCTTGAGCAAAAAGTTATACAAATAATATTAAGTTTGTTGTGTGCATCTGAAAGTTTATTTTATTATTTATTTACTACAATTGTTTTTTTTTTTTAATCATTGGTTAATGATTTTTTTGTGTGTGTATGTGCATATAAATATGGGAAAGTAATTCCATGTCTAAATATTTGCAGAAATTGGATGATATTCTTTATATTTTAGTTTAATTCTTATTACTATTATCATCTATTGTTATGTATTGAACTATTTGTAAAACAAAAAAAAAAATTTTTTTTAAAAAAAAAAAAAAAAAAAAAAAAAAAAAAAAAATCATAAACAACCATGGAGTTAGAAGGGGTGTCCAGACTTTTGACTGGTAGTGTGTGTATTTGTATACAATACAAGACGTCTGGTGAAGACGTATTACCTGTCTGAACTGGCCTGAATAGTTTTTAAATTCGTTGAACTTGTATTCATCGTTCTGGAGATAGTTCTGTATAGACTGAATGAGGTCCATGTTCCTCTGCTTGAAGTTTTCAGGCATGTGATAAGTTCCAAGTGTGGATGCTGGTCTATAATTGTAGGATAAAAAATATATATAATAATTATAATAATAATAATAATAATAATATATGCTTGTCAAAAACCTAACGATTCTAGCTAGTATGGATGGTATTTTTTTTCTATTCTCCCCATCATGCCTGCTCACCTGTTAAAGACGGGCAGTGTACATTCTGCTACGTTACTGTTGAGCGGGACGCCGGTGAACCCTGGAGGAGGCTTGCTGATCACGGGCGCAAGACCAGGAGGGGGGGGAGGCAGTGCTGGCTGAATGGTCGTCATTGAAAACGTGCTCTTAAAACCTAAAATACAAACACAAAACAAAACATCGAAAGGCCTTATTGCTTCAGACAATACACAAAGACTGGGTGCATATAGAAACTGGGCGCGTCATACCAGGTGGAGGTTTCTTAGAAATAAGAGCTGGGAAATCCTCTTCTTCAGGCACTACAGGCGATTCCGAGGTGGGCTGCTTTTTGGCGACAGGGGGCTCTTCAGGAACTACGGTGTGCTTGGTTTCCTTAGATCTTTCCTTATATCCGTTTATAAACGTATTTGATTTGGGTACTACAGTGCCTTTAGCGTCTGAAGGCACGGTCTCGGGGACGTTTTCTTTGTGAGCCGCGGTGATGACCGATTCTACGTTATGTGCAGATGTTGCAGGAGTGGCTGAAGGCTGTCTCTTCTTCTTACCATTCTTGTTAGCGGGCTGCGGCGAGCCATTTTTCACCGTGAGCAGAGATGAGATGTCCAACATGGTGGGGACGGCACGGACCTCCTGAACCATTTTGACAGCCCGGGGGTCCCCGTCGTCGGACGAGACCGGGGATTTGACTTTGGGTGTGGTTTTAGCGATCGAAGAAGAGGTAAGCTTCTTTTTGCTACGAGACGCTTGAGCTTGAGGAACGGTCGAGGAGGGTGGCGGGTCGCTAGCGGAAAACGCGGGCGCAGCGCTGCTCGAGTGAACCCTCGTTGGCAGAACGACGGGCTTATTATTATTATTGAGCGCACCGGATTTACTTCCTACTTGCGACCAAGCAGATGTCTTATTCTCTTGAGGCTTATGAGGTCTGATCTTTGAGACGAGTGCTGGGAAGTCCTCCTCTTGGAAGGATGAAGGCTTTCTTGTTTGAGCCACGTACGCTGGGGTCATTGGTGCTGAACTCACTGTACCGGAATGTACCAGGCTGGGGAAGTCATCCTCTTTCAGAGAGACAGGAGTGGGTTTCACCATGCTGGAACAATAAAAATAAAAAAAAAAAAAAAAAAAACAATAATAAATTTTAATAGCGTGTAGTTCTGAAATCATAACGCACAATAAACAAAGCAATATCGAGACAAAAGTTTCATAAGTTTCAAGTTTTATTATCTGTTTATTATTTAGTTATCTGCTACTTCTGCTCTGTAAAGCTTCATAACGGCTCTAATCTGAGGTGCTGGTTGTTAATTGGTGATTTTTGAGGCTGGTGACTCTAAATGAACGTCTCCTCTGCAGCAGAGGTCAGTTTTGGTCCTTGCTTTCCTGGGAAGGTCTTCATGAGAGACAGTTTCGTCATGGACCTTGATGGGTTTTACAAACACACTCAACACAATACTGTTCTTGTAGGAACCGTTCCAGAACACCCGACCTTCATGTCTTATAATAACAACTGACTGTGATTGTTGTTACATAGTAACATTATTCCATAGTTTTGAAATCCCTTGTATTTTAGTAGAATTTAGAAAATAAAATCACTAGTCAAAAAACCCAAGTGATCCCAAACTTTTGAGCGGTAGTGTCTTTTTGCCTTTTGATTGTGTAAAGCTGCTTTGCGACAAAGTCACTTGTTAAAAGCGCTATACAAATAAAACTGAAGTGAACTGAATTTAATAGTGTATAATGTGAACAGTCCACGGAGTGTGAAAAATTCTGCAATGTACAAAATATACATTGTGTGTACAAGTAAAAGTGTGTTATTACACAGTTGTGTGAAACATACCTAAGAATAGGCTGTGGTGGTTGTGTTGGTGGTGGTGCTGCACCAGCTCTTAATACCGGGAAGTCTTCGCCTTTCAGCGGGACGTTATTTTTTGTTGATCGACCTAAAACATATCAATACACTTTTTTTTCAATTCACATATAAATTTTTTTTATACATTGCTGTGAAAATTCTTTTTGCACATTTGTCACACTTGAATGATTCAATTCAAACTAATTTTCATATTACACAAAGACAACCCAAGAAAAAAAAAAGCAGTTTTTAAATAATATTTATTTAATAAGGGAGGAAAAAAGGCTGTCCAAACCTGCCTGGCCCTATGTGAAAAAGTCATTGCCCTCAGACCAAACAAGGGGAGGTGACTGAACTCTACTCAGTGGGAATGTGATTAGCCTGTTTCAGTAACTCTCACAGTGAGTGAGGGCGAGATCAAGCCTGACTGATCAGATCAATCACAGTCTTTAAAAAAATCATAATAAACTTTAAACACCACTTTACCTTGCATGTCTCCAGGAGGTTTAACTGCACCTCGGCTGCCTCTTAACTCGTCGCCATCCGCTGTCTCCTCCTTACGTGGTTTTTGTCCACCTCTCTCATTAACTTGTCCTCTTTCTGCCTGTCGCTGAGCGGCCTGTGAGGCCCGAATCGCTGCGGCCAGGTCCCGGTCCTCTTCCTCTCTGAACACAAGCACATTCAGTACCGGTTATGAATCGTCACGCAGTAATGAGTGTTTGGAGATTAATGTTTTAGGGTGTGGTTCGAATCCATTCTCGAGGTGGAGATCCATTATTACATCAGGAGCATTATTACACCAGGAGCATTATTACACCATAATGAGATAAAAGAAATATAAAAATCAGGTAAAAGTAGTGCTGCACACTACGTTTGGCAATAACTTGTAATAAGTATATGTTTACTTTTTAAACCCGTTTGAGGTGATGAATATGTTCTTAACAAGATCATTTGTGCCCCATTATTTGCTGTTAGCCTGGAAAAATAAGAGTGAACACAAAACGATTTAGTAGTTTTAATAGTTACAGATCGCAGATGAATCGCAATCGCAGTGTGTGTCTAAACAACCAAAATGTGATTGTTTTTTTGCTTTTACTAGGGATGTATTTAATAAAAAAAATTATCAGATTTATAAAAGCTGAAATGTAGAAAATGCTCCTTTATTTACAGAAACTGAAATGTACAAATAAGTCTGTTTTGTTCTCATTCAAATCCACGTTATAGCACTTTACTTTTGTTGCCTAATGGAAGACTTATGTCTTAGACTGCTTATACTCTACATCTTCCTTAGAAGAATCAGAAAAGCTACATCAGATGTGGCAGATTAGGAATAGTCGCTACCAGCATACCCAGTTGTCTCCAACCTCTTTTTGTTTTCCATGGACCGGCCATCACGCGCTGGTAATAAAGCATAACATGGGCATAATTTTTCCGAATTAAAGACTTATGAGAGACACAGACACCTGAAGTGTATCGCTCATGTCCTATCTGTTCTGTAATTTCATTTTCATTGCTGTCACTGACCCTGTTTCACAAAGACAGGTTGTTGAAAACTGAAGCATGGGTTTCAGGGCTTTGTGGCGATCTCAGGATATTCCCTTTTGGATTTTAATCCAGAACGTCGTCAGATTTAAAGTCTCAAACATTATTTTGAGTCCACATCTATTACACAGAGCGGGCTTGGAGCATGTGAATCACCTTTTGCTACAAACCCATAATTTAGGTTGGACTCTTGACATTTTCTTTTAAATGCAGCTTTTGTTTTGTTGGCAGCCTCAGAGCCTCCTCTGCTGTCTCATTATTTGGGTTTTTTCCCTTTTTTCCTCCTCAAAGTAGCTCTTATGTTTTAGCTTGTAACATAAGTTTAGTTTTATCAGGCATCAAAACCGATACAGAAAGAAATGTTGCGAAAGAGGAACACACGGAAGCGAACGGGAGAAGATCTGATCGTTTTTCAAAATAAAACACTCTGCTGTGGATGCAGATGCAAAAACATGCAGATTAGTCTCCTGGGATAGGCTCAGGGGCACCATTCACATTTACAAGAAACTCTTACCACTCCGACATTCGCTTAAGACGCACTTGTCTGATGACACAAATGGGCCGTCGTGTTATTAAAGCCTTTGTGAGGAGACAGAGCCTTACCTGTTGTACCTCCAGCTTCTCACGTTCTGGTGCACCCCCTGAGGTCGTCCTCTTCCTGAGTGCCCTTGTCTGTTGAAGCGATCAGCTTCCTCGTAATCGTCACCACCCACGAGACCTGAACGAGCCAATCAGAGAGCAGCGGTTAAAAAAATCTGAGAACAGCTCAGAACCATGACTCTAGACTACAGGCAGCTGAGACGCTCACCGTCGTTCCGTCTCTGCTGGCGTGGAGCGTACTTAAACTGTATGTCGATCTGCCGGTTTTGCCGCGCCTCGGCCCGGCTCTTACTGTGCGCGGCCGCTTTGTGGGCCTTGTAGTCGATCTCGGTCCGAAAGGCGTGTGTGAACTGCTCTGTACTGCAACGACCTTCCTCGCACAGGAAATGGCTCTCTCTGAAGTGCTCGCTGAGAAAGTGGTAGTCACTAGAAGGGAAAAAAGTTAATATTAATATCCATAAGTATTAAAATATTATAAAACAATCACACGCACATGAGTGTTTCCCCAAACACAGAGTATACATTGGCGGGCCGCCCAAATATACTGACGCCACCCAAGTGTATTTGCTCACGCTTTTTAAAAATCTTTCAGAGGGAACGATGCCATTGGCGATCGATTAACCATAAGCGGACAGTTCCCATCTCGCGCTCCTGTTTACTCTAAAAATAAATAAAGTAAAAAATACTTGCACGCTAAACCTAATGACTGGTTTTGCCACCCTTGGCAGCAACGACTGCAATCAAGTGTTTGTGATCATTTGAATTTATTTTGCTAGACAGTAAATCCAGCAGATGCCAACTGGCGTAAAAAGAATAAGGCGGCTGTACTGATGTTCACACGTGCTCAGTTAACCCAAATAAATAAATAATAATAATAAAAAAAAAACAGGAGGATTAACCCATAAAACTCGAAGGGCACGGATCAGTGCAAGGGTCTTATGCGCCAAAATCATACATATTTACTCATTATTTTAGTTCAGAGAGATATGATAAACGTCTACAAACGATTCTATACGCCAATTTTTCAATGTTAGAACATTTCATGTTCACAAAGGCTGTCGCGGGACTACAGCTAATTATAATAGGAATATAATATTTGATCGTGATAACACAGCATTGGTCAATGACCATAAAAATTTTTTTTTTTGGAGACTTCAGACATCAAACTGTGCATTTGGGTTTTCTGATAAGTCATGTAGAATAAATGTTATAATTACTTTTAAAATATGTAAATTTTACTGCTACCAGAATATGGGAATGATGTGGCAAAAATGTAGAACTCATAAATTTGCACATAATAATAATAGTAATAATAATATCTCAGAAACAAACTAGAACAACCATAAAACATGTATGAATCTATGAATCTGATCTAATCTAATGAATGTGTTATTTTTTTTGCCTATTTCAACCTTCTTTTTGTATTTTTTTGCTCAGTCATGTTTATATAGTTTGTGAAAGGAAATAAATTACAGTTCATCATATTGCCTAGGTTGTGCTGCAAAAAAGGTTATGTCACTCTACACTGCACAATCATGAACCTTATATATGTTTATTAAAACATAATGCGAAAAGTGCTCTGGTTTTTTAGGGCTATGTTCTCTGACAAATAGTGCGATTTCTGTACACAAAAGAGAGTTTAGTTCTTAATTATTTATGATTATTATCTTGGGCCTCCGAGTGGCGCAGTGGTAAAGCGCTCGCCCTATCATCCGGAGATCGCTGGTTCGAACCCCGGGTGATGCTGTTACCTCTCACAGCCTATTATCTTAATTATACTTCGTCTTACTTCGTCACATACTGTATGAGCAGATGGAGGGAAGAGTTTGTAGGCTGGATCTTAGAAATGTGAAATTCATGGAAATATCAAATAAATCAAAATACTTGGGTAAATGTTATATGTATTTGTTGTACATAGTAAAATCACTTTCACGCTAGTTGGTCATGCAGGGCCCATTCCGCCAGCTACCACCGCAGGTGTATTTCACACCTGAGGGAAACACTGCACAGGTGAGCAGAAACAGGGGGCGTACCTGTAGTATTCTTGCGCTCCATCCGCGTCACAGAAATGACAAAAGTAGTGGTCCCGCCGCAAATGCTTAAGCAGTTCGTCATTATCCAGAAACCGGCAGTCGCAGAATTTACACAGCGGATGTCCGCGGTGAGACGTGTCGTCCGGGTCGCCTTGTATCCGATGTCGAGCCAGTTCTTTACGGTTGTACCACTTCCTCTCATAGGAGAAAACCTGCGTGTAAAAGTTTGTACGATTATAAGTAACACGTTTAACAATAAGTTTAGTCCTTTAAGCGGGCACCTTTAAGTGCTTTAAGCGGGTACCTTTAAGTGCTTTGCGCATAATTTGCAGGAGAAGAGCTCATGCTGCTTCCGCATATGCTGCTCCAACTCCTCGAATTTGGAGAACACCTTGGGCTCGGGACATCGCGGACATTCGGACAGTAGAATCTTCCTGAATTCGGTGGGAAAGTTGTAGGTAAGAGATAACATCCCGGAACAAGATTTAACACAAAATACAAAAACTGACAAGCAAGTACCTGAACTGCGCAAAGATCTTCCCGTCAGCGAAGCAGAAGTCATATTTCTTCTCGGACTGGTAATCGTGCTGAGCGAGAGCGGCGAAGGGCTGAAGCTTGCGAACAAATATAACCTAAGAGAAGACAGATTTTAGATTGGTGAGGATGAAAAGACAATATGATGTAATACAATAACATCCTGCCATAGGGTACGACTTAGAGGAGTTATATAACCAGTTCAGCTAAAACATAAAGATTCCTGTGTGTTGAGTCAGCAGTGTGTCTGAGGGACACGTTGGACTGAAGATCTGACCTGAGGCTGATTAAGATGGACAAATCTGGAAGATCAATACTGTTTGTCTCTATATTTCAGTAGAAACTGACAGGATTTAAGTAACAAATAATAAGCGCTTTTTAAATCATAAGTTTTCACTTTAGCTTATTTAGAGTCGTCAAGATAGTTACAGAAACACAATTTTATTTTTTTTAATGACTAACAGAAAACTTGAGAAACTAAAAACTTTAGTGTCAGTTAAAGTAAAAGTCAGCTAGCTAAACTAGCCTGTACAAACTTCACTCCACTTTAGTTAATCACTCGATTCCTGAGGTAAACCATATTTTATATTATAAACAAATAGCAAATATTCCAACCAGCCCTCTATAGCCGTACACTAGCCGGCTAGTTCCTGATTAGCATCAGGCTGAGGGAGCTAGCAGGCCCTGGAGGCTAGCGGATTAGCCCTGTCTCTCTCCCCCGGCTAGCGGAGGCGCTCAGGCCGATACCTTGTCCAGCTCCACCCGGCAGACGGCGCAGTATTTCTGCTCGCACAGCACGCGCATCTTCGTGGAACACCGGTAACACACCGGGTGGTCGCACTTCCCCACCGCGAAGATGTCGATGTCCTGGCAGCAGAGCACACACACACTCTCGGCTTCCTTCTTCATCGCTGATTCCATTTCTACAACAAGCGCACAATTCCGATAAACTCCGCTCTCGTGCTCGCCGGAACTGACTGTAGCTAACGCGCTAATGTTGTACTCAGCGTGGACGTAGTCACTTGGCACCGATGCATCATGGGTAGAGCGGGTACACATGACGACACAAAGTCCGCCATATTGCAAAGGTCGAAGTTCTTAAGCGTGTGCAGCACGAGCTAAGGGTGCAGCCTTGTGATATAAATGTAGTGTACAGTATATAGAAATATTCGAGAAACATGTACGTCATAAACGTCTATAAATCATAAACATGCGACTTATTTAGTGCTACTTAGTGTTAGGCATTGTGGCTTCTCAATTCCAGAGTTGAGAATTCAATTCTTCGTGTGTGGAGTTTGCATGTGATTGATGGGTTTCCTCCGGGTTCTCCAGTTTTCTCCCACAGACCAAAGACAGTCCATCCATCCATCTGGGAACCTCTGTAACTTTATACTCTGTATTTATTAAACCTCTGTATTTATTCCCATTTTTACACCCGTGGTCGGACCTCCGGTCAACATTCACACGCTACAGTCAACCTGGGAATGCCAATTAACCTAATCTGCATGTTTTTCGACTGTGGGAGGAAACCCACCAAGCACGGGGAGAACATGCAAACTCCACTCACACAGACCCCGAGGCAGGAATCAAACCCGAACCCTGGAGGTGTGAGGCAACAGTGTTAACCACTAAGTCAATGTGCCGCCCCAAAGACAGGCAGATTAGGCTAGTTGGCTGATTGGCATTCCCATATGATGGATGGGCAGGAGAATACCTGAGCAAGTTTATTGCTTTAAGCGAGTACCTTTAAGTTCTTAGTGTATATAATTTGCAGGAAAAACGCTCACGCTGCTCCAGCATACAGTATGCTGCTGGTAGTGGTGTTAATGTTATACCTGATCAGTGAATGTGTAATTAAAACCAAGTACTCTATTTTCAGGTGAATTAATCTGAAAAATTATAATAGTTTAAAATGTATAGCTTTTTGTGCGTTTAAAGGATGGTTTCTCATTTCTTGGTTCATTTTGCGGTCACTTAAGTTAATATTAGCAGCATAAGTCATGATGATAGACCTAGAGTGTAGAAATCTGCAGAAATCCACAGATAAGGCAGGGGCGTGACCTTGGCAGCCTACACACACACACACACACACACACAGAAACAGAGATAAAACTTCCTGTTCTGTGGTTCCCTTTATCCTTGAATTGGGATCAGAGTATATGACTGAAGAGAACACAATCCTACCACAATCCGTATATTTCCATTGTAATTTATGTTAGTGGTAACTCAGTGGTTAAGCTGTTAGACTACTGATCAGAAGGTCATGAGTCATGAGAGCAATGCAATTTGGCTGTTACTGAGCAAGGTAAATTCATTTAGTTGGGAAAATGAAATAAATTTGCTCTGGATAAATATAAATTTATAGGACATTCCTGAAAGCTGGCATCTAAATACTGTACTGGAATACTATCCATCCATCTTTTATACCAGGGAGAGAACTGAGGGCTTGAATGGAATGCCAAGCTATTACAGGGCACACTGTGCACACACACACACACTCAGTCATGCACTACGGACAGTTTGGAAAGGCCAATCAGTGTACTTTGTATCACATGTCTTTGGACTGTGGGAAGAAACCCAACAAAAGCAAAGAGAGAACATGCAAACTCAACACACACCAACCAGAGTGATATATCCAACTAGCTTAGTGGTTTAATTGATGAAACAATACAAAGAAACAGACTGCTTCTGTTCTAAGTTACAGATCTGCTATCAGGTCTTTAGTTGATGTTTAACCTTTTTATAAGCCACAAAGCACCACAGTCTGAAAGTGTTGTTTCTTGATGAATTTATATAAAGGTGGCACTTTTTATAAAAGCATCAAGGATCTAGACTTTCCTGAAGGTAATAGAGAAGGGGTAGGTTTTTCTCGGGTAGACTTTATAAGGCATATTATTTAATGTCAACAGTCAGTGGTGGACAAAGTACACAAATCCTGTACATGAGTAAAAGTAGAGATAGCGTGAGATATTACTCCAGTAAAATGAAAAGTCCTTCATTTACATTTCCACGTGAGTAAAAGTACAAAGGAACTTGCTTTCAAATATACTTAAGCATCAAAAGTAAAAGTCTGATTATTTATTGTGGCATCTAGTGTTATATTACTTTTGTTAAAGTAGGGCTTCACTCCACCAGCCGACTGTCTTAGAATCATCAGCCGCATGCAAGACTAATTAACAGACATTTTATTTACCCAAATGTTAATCATCTATTGTTAATCATTTTATTTCACAATATGAGAACATTCACTAAGGTGAAACTACAGGCTGATGCACTGATCTTGTAATAGTAAAGTGTGTGATGTATCCTGACTGGTGTACCAGATCTGCTTCAATTTCAATCTTTTATTTTTCCACCTATACGTACGTCATAAAAACAGATGTTGCATAATGTAGTGGAGTAGAAAGGATGATATTTTACTTAGAAGTGTAGTGAAGAAAAAGTAAAAAATGGAAATGCTTCAGTAAAGTACAGATAAGTATGAAATGTACTTAATGTACAGTAAGTACAGTAACAAATTACATTTACTCCATTATTGTAGAACACTGAAAACAGTTAACTATTGACTTTATTCCGAGATGTTCATATGTATTTTACCACCTTACGTCGGCCCTCATTCACAATAAGAACTGCAACAGAAACACACACACACACACACACACACACACACAACCAGAAAATCAAAATGTCATGAAGTGATAGTAATGCTTCTTTATTGGTAAGTGGTTTCAATATCACTTTGAGTAGCAAACAGTTGTATTTAACATTTATTAAGCAGTTATTTTCAGAATAGCGATATCTTCCATCTTAACATAACATCTTCATAATATCTTTTTATTTGTATTTCAATGAAGTCTGTGACTAAAAAAAGGAAGGAACAGATTATTACAAGCATCATTTTTGGTTACTAAAGTAAGGCAGTAACAGTAAAGTGAATTATAACAATAACACACGTGCTTGTGGTTCTAAAGTGAATAAGCGCTTGCTGTAGTTTAGATTCCTGAAGCAGAACCGGGAACAAGGTGTCTCATTAAACAGAGAATAAAGAAACGTGTAAACTGCACTCAGTGTTTAAGCAGTTTGGTCTAACCCATCTTCCTTTCATGAGAGAGCAGCCACACCTTAATTTTATCTCCATTGCCTCCCATATATTTGCCGCTTTCCCCCGAGCTGCACAGGACGCGGTGACACGGCACGATCAGAGGAACCTGAAAGGTGCGAACACGAGCGAGAGGAAGGTCAGCTGACAGATTTGACATTTGTACTCGCAGAAGAAATTAACTCATGTAAATGAACCTGACCGGATTTCTCCTCATAGCCCCGCCCACTGCTCGAGCAGCCTTGGGGTTTCCTGCCATCTCGCCGAGCTCCTTGTAGGAGACGGTTTGTCCCACGTGTACCCTCGACTGTAACGTCCTCAACACGTGGGCAGAGAAGGAGTCTGTAAAAGTGGTAGAGTTTTATATAATTGACACCAACATGACACTGAGTGTGTGTGTGTGTGTGTGTGTGTGTGTGTGTGTATGTGATACACATACCTCCCTGCAGCAGAGGGTGGTGTAAGGCAGGAAAAGGAAGAGAGCTGACTGACTGTGCAGAACGAAAGTAACTCTGGAGCCATGTCACACACCGCTGGAGCTCAGAGTTCAGCTCTGCCTGGTCTGAGATGAGGCCGGACCTGATGACACGCAAGAAGAGACGCAATGAGCAACGAGCATTTAGAGAGTTAAAATAGAGTCATGAAGCCGTTTACCATCAAGGTCGGGGCATTCGCGTACAATGTGTAAAGGTTCAGTTACTTAAGAAAAAACAATAATTGTGGTATTGTAGTGTGTAAAAAGACGAGCTCGTCCATGGTTTAAAAAAAGAAAACGAAAAAAAAAAGAGCTAAAAAAAAAGGGTCACTGAACTTTGGTGTCAGTTTTTCATACTCTTATCGACTCTACTATGTTTTTCCAAGTTTCGGTTTCCTCCAGTGAAATACATTATGACCTCGAATTTAGGTCACGTTGGTGATTTTCTTTTTTAATGAGCTGTCTCGAAACTAATTTTAACAATATCCCTGAGCCCAGAGCTTTAGAACAGCATCTCTTTAAACACAATCCTAGGAACTCTAAGGAGGAAACGAGAGCTTTCTGAACTAACAGGCAACATGTCTGACTGGATCAACATGTTATCAGAGCCTGCAACAGCCACAAAGAGTTTTTACATTAACAGATATTTTACTTCTTTCTTTTATTTCAGCTGCTCCTGTTTGGGGTCTTTAACAGACATTTAACTGACTTGTGAAATATTGCAAAGACATTTTGACTCGTTTACTCACTGACTCAAATACTCATTTGCCCTCATCACCAGAGAGGAAGTTAAACCCCCAAAGATTTATGATCAAATGTACACATCTAAATGATCACTCATGCTGCCATTACTATAACTACTAGTGGTTTTCCCTGTTTTCCAGAGTGGAATATAAGCACGTCTAGAAGAGAAAATTTCAAAGAAATTTCTGATTTTCAAAGAGGTGAAGAGGATTGTTTGTCAGTCTGAGGCCGGAGAGTCTTAGAGACAAATAGTTAGAAATCTAGAAATCCCCTTACTAAAGGTAAAGTGTAAAACAATAACGCGGGCATGACCTGGACCTTCTGAAAGACGTCTCCTTACTGATCAAAGATCTGTTGATAATAACTCTCAGTCTACGCCTAAGCTAGTTGCTGCTTTTAAAGCCACTAAATAAAAGACTCAAAGTATCAATAAACACTAAAATACATTTAGACATTTTCATAAAACTGTTGATGTCTGTTTAATTTTTGAGCATTAAGTCCGTCCCTGATTATGTACAATAATTTCTAAAACTCTACGCTAGAAAGAAACCTTGAATATTGTGCTGTTATCTCACATGATGATCATCTAGGCATCTCTGATCCAGCTCATCCTGGACACCTGCTGTTTGAACTGCTTCCATCAAGAAAAAGTCTGAGCACAATAACAACCACCACCAGAACACACAGAGGAACAGCTTCCTTATACAGTACATGCTGCTGCTCTCCTAACCTGTACCTTATCCAAATTCAATTCAATTCAATTCAATTTTTATTTATATAGTGCTTTTAACAATGGTCATTGTCTCAAAGCAGTCCAAATCAGACTAGACATCATATATTTCATATATCTTTACTGTTACATCATTGTCTATTTATTTATTTATTTATGTGTTATACCGCTCTCTGTTAACCCCTTCCACATGCACTTTCATATATTAGGAGAGGTGTTCGAGTCAACCTGGGACTTTTGATTTGTACATAATGACTGAACACAGTTTTGAGAGTAAAAACTCCCTTTATTTCTCTATATAACCCCCTGATACACTAATGCACCATCAAGGTAGAAAGTTTTTCTCATGTCATGTCACCGGCCTCCCAGGAACACCTGTCATTGAACAGATAATTTCCACTGTTTTACTAGGTTACTAACTAAGTGTCATCAGTCACACATTATTGAGAAACTTTATTTATTTATTTGGACCCGCTTTAGTCGTCGCTTAAAGACCTCACATAGGCCGAAGAATAAGGGAAAAGTTTTTATGCTATTTTGATGGCATAGTGGCACAGAGTTTCCATGGTGATAGTGGTATCCATGTGTTGTCTCCATAGCAACAGCAGGCTTTCTGTGTAGTGTGTGTGTGTGTTTGTGTGTGTGTGTGTGTGTGTGTGTGACACCTGTGCTCAGGTTCTATAGTGATGGTGTGTAGTCCTTTCTCACATCCACTCAGCAGCAGCTCTCCCACAGGAGACTCCACAGACACACACTGCAACACACACTCACTACTAACACACACACACACACACACACGAATAAAGGCTGATAGATGAAACTGATTAATATAATAAATGATATTATAAACAAGTAATGCATTATCCCTGAGCCTTGTTTTGTCTCAGGATGTTGTACAGTACATACCTCTGCTTCTGCATGGTAGAACACACACGCGCGCGCGCACACACACTCTGACTCGAGCAGCGCTGTAGCACGCGATAACTTTTGCATTTAATGTGCGCGAGTTTCATTTCTGGTTTAAAGAAAGTGAATGAGGATTGACGTGAAGCCTGACCAATCAGCTGCAGGAGATTCAAACGTCACTCTCACACTGCGTCATGATTGGACGGCCTCCATGACGTCATTTCGTTTCTTTCGCTTCCGTTTAATAATAATAATTTAAAAAAAGAATAAACATAACATAGAATACAGAGGAAATGTATTTATTTTATTGGGAAAAATATTATATTAATAAATGTGAATTTTCTTTAACATTCCGAAAATTACATCATTTTCTTTGCGATCACAACGACGTAATTACAACACTAAAAATATTAATACCGAAAAAAGTAAAAAAAAATTGTCACATTATATATGATGAATTCTATGTACATTTTGATCTACTACATTTGTAACATTTTATTTTATATATTTAGTTTGAATTATTATTATTTTTTTTATTATTTTATTTATTTACTTATTTATTTTAAATGTTTTCCTACATTGTTTTTGCAATTATAATGGCATCCAATGTTATACTTTAATGTTGAAGATGTATACACTTGTAATAATAATTTTTTTAAAATTATAATAATTTTTAAAATGAAACAAAATTTTATATTTATCCTGGAATGCTTCTTAAAATACAATACTTAAGTATATATTTATTATCAAGCCTTGCATTAACGTAAAATATATTACAAATACATTGTTTCATAAGCCTTAATTTTCCATCATTTGTATCTTTATCATCATCACCAGTCATAGTTCCCCCTTTGCAGACTTGACCCTATAAACTTCCATCTCCATCTTCTCCACCTTTCATCCTCATCACTAAATGCCTTCTCTTCCTCACCATCATCCACTACCTTAGCCATCACTTTTGCATTCAATTTAACAAAGAGACAAACGTCGTTTACAAACTTTCGTATTCCTTCATTAAAAAATTATTTGGTCTGAGCTGCGAACCACGAACGCACCGCTGTCTTCTTCGTCCTCGTAGTTCTGCTTTCAGGAGACCGAACAGGTGAAAGTCTGATGGAGTGAGATCAGGACTATAGTGAGGCTTTAACACCTCAGAGTGTCGACAGTGTGGAGCAGAAGTGTCTCACTGTAACGAGCACCGTTGATTGTTGAACCTTTTTCCTGATAATGTTCCAATACTTCTGGACCTTGAGAATCCAAGAAAACTGTAAGCGTTGATGAATTTTCCAGCTGATGGTCGACTTTTAAACTTTTTCTCGGTCAGTGATTGAGGATGTTTCTGTTCCACACTGCCGTTTACTCTCAGACTCGTAGTGATGACTCGTCTTTTGTCCAAATCACAAGTGAGGCGTCCATTTCTGCTCGCACCGCAGTTACTAATGAACTGATGTAACATGTTCACCCACACCTGTACAGCAGTGACTGGAGAGACAGGAGCCTCGAACGGAAAGTGCTGATAAGAGAGTACGGCCAACAGAAGGTTTAATAAAACCAGAAAAGGTAAATTATTGGCTACGTCAAAAATATTCAGACCATTCTAGATATACATGTACACCTTATGGCCATAGGTTTATGTACACCTGAACTTCACAACCACATCCCAGATTTTCATACTAGATTTAGTCTCCCTTTGGTGCCATTTACACAGTCCTCCTCATGAAGTTAAATATTCTCTCCACTGTGCAATATTAGGTGCAATACCACTGATATTTACAGTATTTGAAAAAACATTGCATCCTACTTCACTTTTTGTTAATTGTATTTTGTTTAGTGTTTGTTGTCATCTCTGAAAGCTTCTGTCACCAAAACAAATTCGTTATAGAGTATATAACTAAATAAAAACCAATAAAACAAACAGCAAGCCGTTTGAGATTTTACAAGAAATCCTCAATGACACGGTTGGGAACTATTTTTAAACTTTTATTTTCATACAAAATACATAAATATAGCATCTGCAGGTGGGTTCGGCGGCAGAAAAAATATTTGTACAGACACATTTCACGTGTACGCACACGAACAAACGACAGTCACGTTGAAAAGTAAGGAGACGTTCTTAAGAAAGGAATTCGTCTCTCCCAATCCCTCTGAAACCTGATTAAATACAGTGAACTGTTTAATCCTTGGTCAAATGCATTTCCCTGTCTGAGTGGAGAAAACCTTTCAAAGAATTCAAGCGACCCATAAATAAATAGGGTCATTACTGCTAAGGCATTATATTATATATTATTCACTGCCATTATGTACCATTATTACATATATTCCTTTCTTTTTCTTTTTTTTCTCTTCTTTTTTTAAAAACAGTGTGTATGTAGAAATGGGCATCATGGGCGTGAAGCAGCAAGAAAAAAAAAAAATACTAATCCTGATTAGCCACCAAACATCCCAAATTACCTGAACGTCTGTAACTTCAGCAATGCCACTCACTATCCGTATAGTGAATCATAAAGCAGCAGATGAAAATGACAGCACACACACACATAAAAAAAATAACACGTAGTGGCTGTCTATGGCACCAGCTATTTCTGAAGATTTCTTGTGAGACAAAGCGCAGTTTGTGCTTTAAGTGACATAATCTAGGCTGTAAAAATACAGTACTGCCTAGTTTCGTTGAATACAACACTAAACATCATTCACACCACTGATATATATATTTATAAAGAACTCAAATTATTTGAGAAGAAAATATGAAGATGTGGAAGTGTGCAAATTTCTTTGGGTATCTACATTGTAAAAAAAAAAAATAATAATTCAAGCAACCTTATTTGACACGGGTGAAGCAGAATTAGCAAAAGGTTAGCAAACACACCGGTTGCGACTTGATTCAGCATTCATTCAAACCTGATTTAAAAAGTTATTCTTAGTTCAACACCATAAATAGACCGTAAAACCCAGTGACCCTGCTCTGTAGTATTCATTCATTGCGCGGATGTTTTTCTTCTTCCTCAAAAAAAAAAAAATACAGCAACTTCTAATCTCAGGAGGTAACTCTTAGCTAGACATCTTTGTCTCTCTTTTTGAACCTCGCTTATAAATAGAAACTTTAATAACCATTCATGTAGGTACACGTCATATTGTTTTGCGCTTTTCAAATGATGTGTTACTATAATAATTGCAGTGCACGAAAAGAAAAGGTGTGTGCGTGTTATTGTTTTTTTTTTTTTTTTTAATAGTTGAAGGGTTATTAGAGTAATGCTCTGTTGTATATATAAAACAGCTGTGTTGTGTGTGTGTGAATAGAATATTTTATGCCAGAACTGTCCTGAAGGCGCTCCAGGCATGGAAACAGCGAGTAAAGCAATGAGGTTCGTTGCCTTTGCGCACCAGGCGCAGCTTCCTCGGGTGCTCTGCATCCTTCGACCTCATGTGTTGAATATAGACCTGAAAAAAATTAAATAAATAGAAAAGAGCTAGTAATACAGGTAGTCCCTGACTTACGAACATTACGAGTTCCGTATTTCCTCAGATACGAATGGACTGCAGTTCTACGAACATTTGTAGATGTGAACAAATTGCGAAAGTAGTTCACGTGTATTGTACAAAAAAAATAATTAGACACTGCAGTGCACCAGATACCAATATTTACAATTATATACAATATTTTCAGTGTGTAACTGAATGTATAAAATCTCTAAAGTCCGGTATATCGTATGTGTGGTTGGCGCGTGCTGGGGAACTGAGTGCGGGGTTTCAATGAATCACTCCGCGAGCACGATGATAGCAAATGTTTCTCCTGTAATGCTGTCCCGATGGTAAATAATCCTAATTTTGGAAAAAAGTCCGAGAGTCCTCACTAGGAAACAGCTCTGAGACATGTGTGAGATTAATTTCCTTAGGCGCGGTTATGGTTTTTGGCCACATGATGGCAGTGTGGGGAAAGGGGGACAGAGATTTAGTCAAGTGGATTGGTATGCTTTACATTGTATATTCGTGTCGGAGGTGTACAAGACTCACATTGTTAGACTTGTGAACAAATCCGACTTACGAACGTGATCCTGGAACGGAACTCGTTCGTAAGTCGGGGACTACCTGTACCTAATTGTGGTTGTAATCTAGCATCATCCTGGTCTTACCTGACAGGCCTTGAGACTCAGTTTGATCTCCACCTGGCTTGTCTGGGTGCCAACCCACATGTACACCTGCAAAACACACAAACACGAGCCTTTAAGCACAACTCCTCCACCGAGGCTTTGTTCAAACGATTACTCGAATAAACATTTAAAGAACGCTCTTACTTCTTTTCCGTTGTCCAGAAGCATGATGTCATCATCGGCCAAATCGTCTTGACAGAAGTCGGAACATTTCTCAGAGATAGAAAAGTAGCCCTTCTCATTAGAGCACCTGCAATTAAACAGCACGGATGAATTAACATTTATTTTTATTTAAAAAGAAAACATCACACAAACAAAAAGTAAAACAAATTGCAATTTCTGACCTAAAGAGCCTGGCGTATTTCATGTATTCTGCGTCTTCGTCGTATTGTTTCTGCGAGCCGATGCCAACCCAGAAGAAGTTTTCGGGCTCCTCCCCCTCGTTTATTACCTGTAAAAGTCAATAAACTCGTCGTCGTGTAACCCGTTCAAAACGTTCGTCTTAAAAAGACAAAACTAACATTAGGTCCTAACAGGTACCTGCTTGCTGTAGGTGTCATCAAACATGGAGTTCATGATATCCTCTGCCAGCTTGGCCTCGTCCGGGTCGGCTGCTCTGCCAACCCACGTATACACAATACCCTGGTTGTCTGTACTCTCAAATGGCACCTACAAGAAAACAAAACAAACAAGCAAAAAAATGTGTGGGCATCCACAATAGTCACAATCATGTTTTTCTTTTAAAAAGCAACACCAGCACTACAATTTCTACAACATGAATTTTTTTTAAAGCCTCAGAAAGGTTAAAATTAGTTTTTTCAATACCATGTTATTTTGATCATGGCTCCAAAGAACCAACATGACGCACACATTAAATTATTAATACAAACTATGAATAGTCTCTGTTTACAGTAAAGGCTGTGATGGCGGGCACACATTAGCTAAAACCTCTCGCTCGGACCACTCACACACACACGGGGTAACCCTACACCGCCCTAACTGCAGGATCTGCGTGTGTGTGAGAAGAGGGCGGGGCCTGCAAATACACCTGGTCTGGAGCGCAATTGGAGGACGCCATGCTCCAATGCCGCCTAGTGAGTAGATCAATCATACCTGAAGCTTTAAATCACACGTTTCTCCTGTCTTCGCAGACTACGAGAACACTACACCAAGAAGGAAGCTAATTCACTGTACACGTTTAAGTTCTGCTGAACGGTGTGCTTGAGTAAAGACTTGTGTTCATGCTTGTGGAGCCTGGTTCCAGTGTTTTCTCTCCTTGTTAAACCCGTTACAAGTTTTATTTTTACTTTATATTTTCTATTAATCATTTTTATATGAATATTTTTGAGTTGTGGAACGAATCGTCAGAGTTCCCATTATGGGGAAATTCCCTCGGAGACAAAATGGCGTCCGGGATTCCCCTAAGGCGCAGAGACAACACTGTTGCATTTATGTGCGTTAGGTTCATTTCCTTAGACGCGGTTATGGTTTTTGACCACATGAGGGCAGTCTGGGGAAACAGGAACATGTTTAGTCAAGTGGATTGGTGTGCTTTATGTTGTATATTCATGTCAAAGGTGTACACTTTGTTAGACTTACGAACAAATCTGACTTACAAACAACTCTGACTGACGAACATGCTCGGGGAATGGACTTCGTTCATAAGTCGGGGACCTCCTGTACTAATCACGTGATATTTCGGAGGAATTTTAGAACTAATAAATCACAGTCCCGCCTTCTTGTTTTCTATTGCCGCTCTGTCAGACGCTTGTGAATTCACAGGTAAACCCTGACCCAGATAAAGTCAGTGTGTGTGACCTCTGAGCAATCTAAACAGCTAAGATTTCCCAATCCATCTGTGACTCATATGTTTATAAACAAAGGAAGCTATTGAAGGACTTCCTGCATACTTTCTCCGTTCAGTGAACTGCGTTTTCTGCTTGGGGATTTCAAATCTGATACGTTTTTATCTGACTGACGCTAAAGCTGAGAAAGTGGAAACACGCTGCTTTGAGGTGGCACTTTCGCCTTTATCTCCGGTACAATTCCATAAAACATTACCTTAAGTATGAAGCAGAACTCAGAGTTGAGGTTACTGGAGTCAGTGGAAATCTGGATAGTCCTACAGAGAAGGATGAATCAGCACGTTAGTCCAGAACAAATATTAACCTACAGTAATTATTTGACAATTTAAACACGTGTATGGGAGATGGCATCAACCTGGTGCAGAGCGCACTGCCGTTCGTCCTGATGTGATACAGACTGGGCTGCACGTTGTCCACCTTCAGCTTTCTCTTCCCTTTGTGGATAATGAACTTCCTTTTGAAGTGTGACAAGAACTTGAGGTTCTCCTGCTGCTGGGTCATCCTCACAACCTGCAGGAGGTACACGTTATTTAAAAAAAAAAAAAAGTGTTGTTTCTGAATAAATTACCTTACAGATGACTGAGAAATTAAATCATACCTCCAGCTTGCCGGGGAAAAGACTCTCAAACTTCTTCTGCAAGCTGAATGTAAATGTAAGCCAGCCCATGTTGGAAGCCTCACGACCTTGCCAGAAGTAAACCACACACTGGAAATCCTCTTCGGGTTGCTTGTCCTCCTCCTCTCCTTCTCCATCCTCACCTTTTTCTTTATCTTTATCCTCCTCATATTCAACTGGTACCCAGTACCTACGATCCGACAAACAATCAAGATAACCGTCCATCAGCTTTTACTCTGATAGTATTGGTTCTAATTAAAAAAAAATTTCATGTTATTCATACAATACAGAAAATGTTTGTGGCAAAAAAAGCTACTTCTGAAGTCTATGCAATGTTGAAGTGACCGATCTTGCTTCTCTGAAAAATTTCAAGCTGCTAACTTCAGCCGTTTTAGAGAGATGATTTATGTGCCCCAAAAATAAAATATTTTCAGCGTTATACTGTCTCGCTTTAAACAATAATAATTTAAAATACAAATGATTCATATTTCTTTATTGAGTATTGATATCAAATTATGTGTAAGCTTCTAAAAGCATATGACCTGTAAAAAATGTTTTACTTAAATAGTTTTTGGGAAAAAGCTAAAAGAACAAAAAATCTGTAGTGTCCGTAACCATGTCAAATTCATGTTGCAGTATCTTAACAATTTAGCATTTTAGAATAATACATTTTATTTCAGGTTTCTGTCTTTTCATGTGAAATCTAAATTGGCCAAGTTTCACCTGAATGACGATTAAGATCACTGAAAGATTTTGAAAAAGAAAAAAAAAGAAAAAAGGGGTTACGGACACTACACCTATAGTACGTGACACTTTTTAACACCAATACCATGTTTTATTCGTGTGCATTACTTAAACGCAGAATGCACATACTCACACATACTGCAGAGTCTGTCTAGGCTGAAAGCTACCACCATGACTACACTTAAACTTAACTAATTATTTTAATTGCAGCAATCATGGAGAGTGATCATAAACACTGAAAAACATTGCGCTTCGCAGAGACACAAATACAATAACAGTAAAATAATTAATACTCAGAATGTGTGTCAGAATAATATCCGAATGAGCATCCCGAACATGTGACTGTCGTCTTACTCAGTCAGACCAGGACTCATTTACAGTTCCCTTATATCACAGCAGAAATCTGAACCACGTGCATCATGTTAATGAATAAGAACGCAAAAGATTACGACATGCTGTTACGTGTAACAAGTCTGCCAGTCATAATGATCTAGTAAGTGATGCTTCAAAAGCTCTGAGTTGTGTTGCCAGATGTGCAAATTATTTATTTTTTTCAAATAGTAAATAAAAAATAAAAAAAACTCATTCACTTTATGTTCAACTTTTTTCATTTTATGAGAAAGATCTCAGCACTGCCTAGGTGGGATTTTCTGTTTTCGTCTGAAAGAATCCCTGAATATTAATGAAAATGAGCTGTCTGAATGACAGAAAGCTGTTGCTTTAACTCATTGATGATGCTCGTTGATGATACGTATCCCATGTATAGCAAGGAAAATAAGAGGGATTCCTATTTCCACAAGATCATCAATACATGTATCACTTACCTGCAGAGAAACACGTAACAGTCCTGGGTGTGGAAGTGGCCGAACTCCTCCTCTGGCAGCCGCGCAAACTTTTTACCTTCCAAAACGAATCCTTCCATACCATCCAGGTCCTCGTTCCATTCCTCCATCATCTGTTCAGCCTGTATAACAACCACAGCAAGGAACACAGGGCATGTCAAAAACAATGTTCAGAACAGAAGCGTTTGGAGATTTGGATATAAAATTCAGACCGATACTCTAAGGAAGGTGAAAGTTTCTTAAAGAGAATAATTACTGGTTACTAGATACGGATTCATCACTACGAGTCTGAGAGTAAACGGCTTACAGTTTTCTAGGATTCCCAAGGGCCAGAAGTGTTGCAACATTATCAGGAAAAAGATTCCACAATCAACGACTTCGGGTCAGCAAACATTCCTGTTAAACTTGAAAGTGGGTACGGGTTCCCTTGTGTATGGGGAAAACAATTTCACGGCTTTCTTAAGGATTCTTAAGGAAATTAAGTAAATAATTACACAGAGAGCTCGTACCTCAGAAAGTGGCATGGGTGGCTGCCTGGGCAGGAAGAGTGCAGTCAGGTCAGCCTTCATCTGGTTCTTTTGCTCTGCGTCCTTCTTCACCTTTCCAGACAGGTTATCGTTCTGTTTAACGCTCTCTGCGTTCCTGGTGTAGTCCACCTTCAACACATCATCCCAGTTCTTAAACTTGGATTTGAAGACCTAATAGGAAAAAAAAAGAAAAAAAAACAGACATTGAGGGGGGGAAAAAAAAAGTCTTTTATCTAATTTCAGTTGTCTTGTCAGAATGTCTATTATTAAGATTGAGTCAGAAACACAACTCTTAGCATTGTACAAGCACAAGACAATAATTTTTTTAAATAATAAATGTGCTTGTATTATAAAGCGTGTCTAACCTGGCACTCTGTACCCTCCAGGTTGCGGATGACCAAGGCGTGTTTTGGTCGATGGAGCATGCTGCACAGCTCTTGGCCTAATTTCAGAGCAGCCGCTCTTACGAGACGAGGGGACTTGCGTCCAATCCAAATGAACACCTCAGACCAGCAATCCAGTACATATACACCTTTAGTGTCTAGAAGGCTTTGGAGCTGCAACAGGACGACATCAGTACAGTTAAAAGAAGGCAACGTGTTATTTAAAAGCAATATTATTTATATGGTTGAACCTTCGATTGTGTTTGTACATCAAAGCACTAGTATATCAAAGCAAATTTCCCATACGAAATAATGTAAACTCAGAGGATTCGTTGTATAGCCCAAAAATATACTTATATAAAGATAATTAATTCAAAACATAAACTAAAAACAAAACAACTTAACCTGCATTTTATCTTTGGTTCAGTCGCGATCACATGACGCTTGTATACATACTACACATATTTCAAGACCTCGCTCGTTTATCAAATTAAAATGTAAAATTTTTTGCTCGTCTTGCAAAACACATGCAAACTAAGTTACTCGCAATCCAAGGTTCCACTGTAAAAATTTTAGCAAATTTTTTTTTTTTCCACATACCAGCCTGAGCTCAGGAAGAACATCGAGCTTGAATTTATTCTTATGTTCGACTGAAAGCTTGTAGTTGATTTGAGGAAGTTCGAGATATCCTAAACCCAGACCAACCTAGAGCACAAATACAAGATCAGGTTTTATACATCCTTATTTCACACAGACTTTTTTGTCTGTCTTAAAAGGGAACGAAAGCACCTACCTTGTAGAGTTTCGGTCGTACTGGAGAAAAGTTATCTGGAACGTGTTTCTTGATTTCTTCCGGCTGTCCACCGAGAACTTCCCAAAACTCAGGCGGCTCCTGATTCTGCATCAATGAAGTGATTTCTGCTTTGCCTTTCCTTTCATTCTTATTTATCTTCTCAGCAAATAACCTTTAGATGCCAAAATCAGGTCAGAGTGAAGAAGAAGGAAAAAAAAAAAAAAAAAATCAATAAGCATACAAAAAATAAAATAAAATTCTACAACATACCTGGCTTTTGTGGTGCTGCTCAGGGTGGCGTTAGCTCCCCTCCACACGTATAATTCAAGGCCAGCATCCAGCAAGAACACATAGCTGAAAAACAAAAAGCAATATTTTAATGTTTTAGAGATAAACCATCTTTGTACACATCTCAGCAGATCAGAAGTTATCTTGGACTTACCGAGGATCGAGGGAGGCTCCCTTCAGAGGCACAGCCTCCAATCGGATGTTTTTCTTCCCGTATACACGATAAAGTCTGTCCCAAAAATAATATGTTAAATGCGTTTGTAGAAGAAGCATGCCATTGTTTTTAACAATAGCTTATAGTTTTAGTTTAATACCTTGTCGAGTATTGTGTATCTTCCACCGTGTAGAATCCACTAGCAGTTCCTCCTTCTATGTAGGAAATCTCAACATCAAACACCTGAAGGAATAAAGAGCAGGAACAAACCAAAAAGATAAATAAAAAAGGATTTTAAAACATCTATCAGTGTTTCCCTTGGTAATTTGATAGTTTTAGGTTGTTTCTGTGACTAAATAATAATAAGATGCAAATTTTGTGAGTTCGACATTTTTTGGCGACGTCATTCCCATATACAGGTAGCAGTAAAATTTACACGTTTTACAAGTAACTAGCTGCGTCTGTGATACGCGTAAGGGCGTATGAAAACAGTACAGCGCCCTCTGTTGAATTTTGAGATGAACTAACATTGTTTTTCTAGGTATGATATAAGGGTGTTTCCTTTAAAAATTCAAACTAGTATATCTTCTCTTTCTTTGTGATGAAACAAAGCCTATATGTTACCTCATGCTCAGCCAAATACACCTGTGAAAACCGTATTAAAATTCCTTCAGTAGTTTGTATGTGATACATACACAAACAGAAAAATTCCAAAATCCATCTATTGTATTCTATTACTCAACTTAACCCCCAAATAATCTTTTCGCAAAATATCTTTACGCCCACTTTTAGTGTGGGCTAATGTACAGTCCTGATCAACACATCTAGCTAATCAGTTGACGTTTAACTCAAGACAGACAATACAAAAATTTATTAAATCGATCTAATCCTTGTGCTCTACTAACCGCAGTAAATTCTTCACTTTCGTCTCCCATTTCCTCTCGGATCGTCCGGCACTCGGCACCCAGAAAATTACGAAGATTAACAGCATGGATAGCAGAGCCTGCTTTCTTATCCAGGGTGGCCTCCTGACCGATCCAGTAAAAGATCTGCCAGGTCAAAGCTCCATTATCATCTAGATAAGTCTGAAAATAAGGACAGAGATAATTAGAAATACAAGAGATGAGGAGTAAACCTCTGTATGGAGGGCAAAAAAAAAAAGAAGCACATTTTAGCCGCATGAGCCGAAACGAGGGAGAAAACATTACCTTGAGGACAATGTAACAGTCAGCCTCATAGAACTTTCCATGGAAAGCCTCGTCCACCTGAACAGGCAAGAAGTTCTCGATCTGCCACACAGTGACTCCGGGAACATGACCAGCATCCTCCAGGAAAAACTCCGAATAGTCAAGCGGAGGCTTCTCAAGGTTCTTATCCCAGCGTTTGGATTTCGGGTCAGAGTATTTCATATCACCGTTCTCCTGATTAAACAAGGAACATAATAATAATAATAATAATAATAATACAATTAAGGTTCTTGTGCAGAATAATACCCACACAGCATTACAGTATAAGTGATCGAGTTATTTTGAGCAGCTATAACTTCTTACAGATTGATTTTGAAGTATTTAAAGCTATTGAAAGTATTTAAATACACATTGTAATGCTGTGTAACTTCAATGTGTTGTTTATTGTTGTTTATCATTTCGCACACAAAGAGATAATCATCTGTTCCACACTTCGGTCCAGTAGGTGGTGTTAATGCAGAAAACTCAAAACTTAGCACTTTCTATTTTCTAAAAGAAGCTGTATTAATATTTTCAGTTACAGTATATAGTTATCATCATTATATCTTAAAATAATTTATCTGTTTTTTTGTTTTTTTTAATACTCCTCACCCTTTTGTAGGGCTGAGAGCTAAAATAATGATCACAGACTGGAAACAATTTGTGCACAAGCCTCACCTGTGCAATTCATATGCCAGGGTTCCTTAATATCAGGTACAATATTAAATAATGATATCAGGTGCAATATCAATTAATTACCATCATGTGCAATAATCAATTAATATCAGGTACAATATCAATTAACACTATATGTTATTTTTACTTTATTTATTACTTCATTTAATTGCTTCTTATATTTTATTACTCTTTGCTCCTGCATCAGTGCCAGGCAGAAGAATTTAAACCCAGATTAATAAAGGTGTATCTTATCTTAATTGTAGACTGCTTAACGTTTTAAGTTACCTAAACAATTTAAAACATTTTATAAATCAATTATGAATTGACCGATCCATCAAATCCAACAAAAGACTGATTAACTTCCGTAATCTATTAAATCTCACGGCTCTCCTGCAATCAGGACTCACCTGAATAGATTTGTTCTTCTCCTGAGCCACATCAGACATGCCTTTCAGCACCTGTTTCGCCTGGTCGTCCTGTGTGGAATCCTTCCGTCGCCTTAACCTCATCTTTCTGGCCATCGTATCCCTCGGACTGTTTCCTATACAAGGATTATATACATTTGTTAAAAAAAATAAAAATAAATAAACACTTAAATTTCCTTGTTCAAGCAGCACTGGAATCATGTCATGTTAGATGTTATATTGTATAACTATAATACAATGTAACATTGTATGTCTGTTTATATTAAAACGTGAACCTGCAACCTTAAAATAAATAAGCATTATATGTGAATATCGTTCTTGTAACCGGATACGTGAATCTCTTTCGCTGGAACAAAAAACAAAAAACGACAGGTGGTTTTACTGCACCTCCACCTGCAGCGGCCACGGTAGCCGGCGATGCTCCGGCCAATCGCAACTGGTTCTGCAGCGAGAAGTCTATGTTGTACCACTCGGCGCCCCTGTCCACTGGTTTGGGTGGCATTACCAGGTTTGGATTTTCACGGACATCCAAAACCTATAATAAAATATTAACAGGAGTATGGAGTGAAGGTTAATTTATTTAGGTTTGTCAAAAAAAAAAGAAAAAAAAAAAAGAATACTTTTAATTTTTAACCCTTACCTCTAAATCAGTGAGGAAATGGATAGCCTCTGGTAACGTCACAAGCCTGTTCTTGTTTAAAACCAATTTCTTTAGTTTTGCGCACCTGAAACACACGGATGAACCCCATGGTTATGTAGTGTAATACAATTTGTAATTAAAATTTACCGGTGAGGAACAGAGATATTTCACTCTGATGAGATCGACTCCAAGAACAAAGAAAAGAGCTGGATGTGAATTGGGCTTTTATTTATTTATTCACTAATAAAAGCCAGCATTCCAGGTTGTTTACATTACTGTTTACACTCTGAATAATAGAAACAACCAAGTATAAATAGCAAATATTATAGGCAAGTTTAAACAGAACCCGGGTGTGTTCACACTGGACTTGTAGCTTGATTCTCTTGGTTCGGTCCAAAGCTGAAATTAACACATTAGTTTTGGTTCACTTTAATAAAGTCCTGGTTCGCTTAGCTATCACGCTGATATTTTCATCAGATCAAAATGCAGGACCAGAGGGCATGCGGATTAGACCATTTTAACCGTGCGGAACTATGGCTCAAGATTAGCATAATTTTTTTTATTTTGCGACTATCCAGACAGCCGACAATAGCGACCCCCGCACCCCAAAACAAAAAAATAAAAACAATAAATTCATTATTTTAAAAAAAGACAAACAAAAAAAAAGGAATCAGTGACATTTAATCCTTTGATAGACCCTCCCCTCTCGTGTCTGTCTACCCGGTACGAGAGCACACATAGTGCACTATCGTGCAGTAAGTCCCCGACTTACGAACAAATTCCGGTCTGGGAGAACGAGTCACAATCGTTCATAAGTTGGATTCGTTCACAAGTCCAAAAAAGTGAGTCTTAATGTGAGTCCCTATCTCACCTATGCAGAGTCAGAACTTTTCTGAAATTATGATTATTCACCATCAGGACAGCTTTACAGGACAGACATCCACAATGATTTTCTGTCATCGTGCTCCCGGACTGATTCATTGAAACCGATGAGGCTGACTAATTTACTTACACACTGAAAATATTGTATATATAAACATTGATATCTGGTGCACTGCAGTGTTTAACTGTTTTGAGCTACTTCCGTGATTTGTTTTTATCTACGAATGTTTGTAAGTCGGGGACTAACTGTACAGCAGGACAGTTTAAAATTATCAGAGTGTATAAAAACATATGACCTGTTGAAACATATCACCTCGTCATTAAACGTAGTCCCGCTGGGCTAACACGTGCATTCTTGTGCTCTCATGCACTGTCTACAGTGGATCGGCAGTTTTTAACTTATGATGTTAGGTATTTCATATTTGTAGAAACTCATCCAATTTCAAGGGGTCGTACCTGTTCAAGTGAAACACACTAACAGAGCAGCCGCAACAGACGTCATTTTAATCGGAGCAAACATGTAATTTGTGAACACACCCTATATGTAGGAAGTCCTGCGTTAGTGGTTAGGATTGTAAATTGAAAAATGAAACAAGTCCATGACTTCCTACCTGCAGAGCCCCTCTGGAATAAGCTCGAGGTTATTATTGGCTGCCATAAACTCCACCAGACTGGACAGCTTCCCAACACCAGGGGGCACTCCATCAAAATCAAGCTTGTTTGAGTTCACATACAGCTTCTTCATTTTGGACAACTTGCAAATTGCAGACTAGGGGGGGAGGGGGGGAAGATCAGATACAACACCGAGTCAGGATTAAAGATTAAAACACTTGTCTACAAAATATGACACTACAAGTGATAATTTGTAGATCAGTGTAGCTAGAAAAATATAAGTCAGGATTCTGTTTTCAAATCGTTTAGTCTTGGTTTTAGATGTAGTTGTGGCTTAAATCAAAAAAGTTACAGGACTTCTGGGATCAAATAATAAACCATTGCTCTGTTGGTTTTCTGCCCCTCATCATGATGTAAATTGAAGTTACAAACACCAAACAAACCTATCAAGCTTGAGAACCAAAAGTACTTACAGGCAATGATGTGAGCTGGTTCCTAGACAGGTTCAGGGTCTCCATCAGGGTCCACTGATCTATACACAGTGACATCTCTGAGATCTGATTGCTACTCAGATTGAGGCGTTTTAAACTGGCCAAGGAGTACAGGCATTCCGGCACTCGGGTCAGATCGTTGCAGGACAGATCCACGTCTGGACATAAAAATTAGCGTCAACGTACAAATCCTCCCAACGAATAGGTCATGTCTATATTCTTTCACACTGTGTTTATTACACTGGCTTTATGTTCAGTACCTGCTAAATGACTCAGGCCTTCGAGAGTTGTTGGCATGTTACCCTGAGTGCGCTGTGTGTTTCGTAAATGGAGGGTCTGAAGGGCTACCATCGCAGGAAGTTGCCTGTTGAAATGTGAACAAACCCGTAATGACATTAGCAGGAAGCTTATCTGTGAGTCAGAGAACAATGAAGTCATCAGGACTGGCTGAATCTCTCACACACACACACACACACACACACAGCATACACAAAAATACACAGATCAGTCAGACCATTATGACCTAACAATTGAGCAGGAACCACTACCGACGCCAAAACAGCCCTGATCCAATGAGGCATGGACTCCACCAGACCTCCGAAAGTGGTGTCTCACACCAAGCCATCAGTAGCAGATCCTTTTAAGTTGCGAGGTGCGGCCTCCATGGATCAGACTATTTTTTTCCTCCCTGCGCATTCCACAGATGCTCTTTTGGAATGAAATCTGGAAAATGTGGAAGTCAAAAAGCAACACTTCGAACTCGTTGTTGCGTTCCTCAAACTATCCTTGAATCCTTTTTTGCAGTGTGTCAGAGTGCATTATCTGGCTGAAGGACGACTCCGGGAGCGTATTTGGTCAGCGACAATTTTTATGTTTAGGTTGGTGTTTCATGTCAAAGTAACATCCACATGAACGTCTGGACCAAAATACACACAAGACATGACACTGTCTCCACTGGCTCAGCTCTACCTCCCATAGTGCATCCTCGTGCCATCTCTTCTTCAGGTAAGCGACCTGCACGCACCTGACCATCCACATGATGTAGAAGAAAATATGATTCCTCAGACCAGGTCATCTTCTTCCATTGCTCTCTGGTCCATTTCAGATGCTCATGTGCCTATTGCCGGTGTACACGGGTCAGCATGGGCACTCTAACCGGTCTGCAGCTACACACCCCAACCCATACACAACAACCAGCGATTAGAGATGAGAAACCTGGATCCATTAAGGGATTCAAATTACTCACAAATCTTTTGAGTCAATTGAGTCAGTAGGGATTCTGACCGCGTTTTCCTACAGTGTTCCACTAGAGGGCGCTCGACAAATCCCTAGAATTCCCCGAACACACACCGAGTCCCTCGGATCCGGCTGTTTCACCACGCGCTCTGAGTCCGTCGGATCCGATGAATCACATGGTTCAGATGAATCGGGTGAATCACTAACCAGCAATTTTGAGTCTTGTGTTTCTGACCTTGCAGGAAGTTTTCTAAACAACTCAGTCAGCTACTCGTTCCTACAGAACAACTGAATGGCATCATTTTTCAGTTTGTATTTATCTGTGTTGTTGTTGTTGTTAGCAACAAGATAACTCAACTGATCCGAGGAAATGAAGAGAAGGATTCAGGATTCGCGAGTCATATAAAGAATCGGGTTATTTATCCCAGATGAATCCGGATTCGCTCATTCTCTAACAGTGATGCGCTGTGTGTTCTGACTCCTTTCTTAATGTCCAGTGTTAAAGCAATTTGAGCTACAGTAGCTCTTCTATCAGCCATCAATAAGCCATGGCCGGTCATGACCACGTTGCCGGTTCACCTTCCTGGGATCACTAAAACAGCACCATGGTTGGAAACAGCACCATGCAGGACAGACGAGGTCTACAGAGGTGGGTGAGATCAGCTGAGCGCACCATCCGCACCAAGCTCCCTGACCTGGTACTGGACCATGGCCAGGAAAATCGTGAAGGACCTCAGTCACCCCAACAACAGACTGTTTTCTCTGTTGCGGTCAGGAAAGCGTTTCCACCCCCTGAAGGCCAACACAAAGAGACTGAGGAGGAGGAGTTTCATCTCGGAGGCGATAAGGTCTCTCAATCAAAACACCACACGGGACTAAAAACATGCTTTTGCACACTGCACTTTATGGACATTTCTCACCCCCGACATTATAGTCCATTTATGGACATTATACATTTGTACATTCATGCACATTTGCACTGACCCTGGTCATTTCTGGACATTTATACTTCATTTAATTTTGCACACTTCTGGTCATTTAATTTTTGCATACTTTCTGGCCATTTATATCCATTTCATTTTGCACAATTTTTGCACATTTACATATTTTGCACATTTGTACGTACAGACATTATTGTGCATATTTTGTACAGCTAGGTTTTTTTCAAAAAATATTTTTTATATCCCTTATTTTATATTTTGTTCTTTTTCTCTGCAGTTTTTCTATATATTACAAACAAGATTTCTATATTTTAATATTTATTCCATTCCCTAATTTAGTTCTATTTCTATTGATAGTTTAGATTTTAAGGTCATGAGCGGTCATATAATCATTTCACTGTATATCGTACTGTGTAAGACCGTGTATGTGACAAATAAAATTAGAATATGATTTTTTTTTGCTCTGAGTGTTGTCTATCCATGACTATAATTGTTCCTTGTAAAAGTCACTTAAATTCCTACGCTTAGTCATTTTTCCTGCTTCAAACACATGAATATCAAGGACGAAAACGTTTACCTGCTGCCCGATATAACCCACACACTTACAGGTGACAAGATAATTAAAAGTTATTTGCGTCACCCCTCAGTGGTCATGATGTTATGGCCGATAGGTGTAACTCGCAGGACAGGCTCACCTTAACTGCGCGTGCATGAGGGGATTATTGTTGAGAATGAGAGTCTGAAGATGAACCAGACGCCTCATCTGAGGGGGAAGACTGTCCAGCTTATTGTCGCTCAGATCCAGGTAGAGCAGATCAGTTAGGTTAATGAACAGCTGGTTTGATATGTTGTCAATGCTTTAAAAAAAAAAAAAAAAAAAAAAATAGGAAAAATCAGATCAGCATCAATAAGTGTAAAGATATCATCGAAGAACATTGAGCATCACACTCAACTAACGTGTCTCTATACGGTTCTACCTGTTATGGCTGAGGTTAAGGACCAACATATTTCTAGAATTCTCCAGATCCCTAGGAATTTCAGTCAGCTGGTTGTAGCTCAGGTCCTGCAAATAAGATCAGAGCGAATGATTCTCTGTGAGCTCAGGGTTAAAAATAAATCATGACAGAATCCCACGTGACACTCTATGACACCACCCAGGCTAGAAAGGGCTCATGTAATGTATGAAAGACGAAGATGAAGAAAAAAAAAAAAAAAAAGACTCTTTGTGTAATGAGCCGGAGCTTTCTTAGTCATCAAAAGAAAGAGAGAGAGCGAAAGAGATAAGGAGAGCGCAAAAAAAAAAGGAAAAAAATACCATACCAGTACTGAGAGATCCTCCAGATTAAAAATGTCATCTGGAACTCCTGAGTTCTTGAGATTGTTGGCCCTGGCCACAACTGCCTAAACACAAAATTAAACCACACACACAGTAAATGACCGATTAAAATGATCACAGGTCCAGACAAAACGATTCATTCCATAAATAAATAAGCAATAATATGTTTTATATTATAATCTGGTTTACCCTTAGGTTGGGAAGGCTGGAGAGCTCTCCATGTAGCGTCGTAAGACTGTTGTGGCTCACTGACAAATGCTCCTGATAAAAAAATATAATAATTATAATAATAAAAATATTTATTTATTTATTTTAAAAAATCCTCAGAAACGGAAAAACATTTAATTGGTATTTGCATGTAAAGGCAAATGTAGAAAGTGCTGAGTACCCTCATGACGTCACGTAAAATTATTGGAGTACTAAAGTCTGGAACAAGTCCTTTTAATATTTAAATATTCATAAATTCAAGGCTGTTTATAAGACAATTCAAAGTTTTTTATACACATTTTCATTACTTCACACTAGCAGGACAGTCAGTTTGATGTTTTTCATCCATCTTTAAACATTCGGTTTTTGCCATCACTTCTCTAATCAGACCAGACGAAGCATGTAAAATTAAAAACCTACAAAACGTCTCTAAAAACAAGCTGTATCTAGTCTCTGGTCCAGTGAGATCCCGTTATATAATTTAATACCGTAGTCTCCTGGAATAGGCTCCAGGCCCCTAGTGATCCAGTACTCCAGTAGGATAAGTGGTATAGAAGATGGGTGAGTGAATGAAAGCAGATCAGTTCTGAAAGACTATTTTGCCACATCACCATTTTGGTCCACTGAAGTTTTTTGCTGTGTTCAACAATTAGGCTCTAGTTACTTTGAAGTAGGTTTGCTTCATTCATGCAAACAAATAATAAATGATCGCTTCCTGTTTTAGCAGGTTGCGTTAACATCTTCACCCTGATAAAAATGAACAAGTCATTCGACAACTTTTGCACGCGAATGCATGATGTTAAGAAATACTCACCAGTTTCTGGAGCGAGGAGAGCTCTTCTGGAAGATAACAAAGCCCGGTTCTGTTGAGTTTCAGCCATCGGAGGCTAGTCATGGATTTAACATGTTCAGGAAAGTAGCCTCCCTGTGGACACAGGACAAAACATGTAAAAAAATATATATATATTACAGCAAAGACTAATCAGAGGGCCTCATTCACGAGACAAAACTGCACTCAAGCCACATTATGTACGTTTTTCAGAAGGAATTAAGATTTTTGGCACTGGTTTAGTTAATATTAATAATGAAAAAACATTTAAAGAGTATAGTATAAATGAGGGGGGGAAAGAAAAAAAAAAGAAAAAGAAAAAAAAAAAAAACAGTGATTCACGTATTGCCACACTGATTCCAAAATCGATTTATAAACCAATTTTTTTTAATACAATTATCAGCTACCGAGTGGCGAAACAGAAACGCATTTTTACACCGTTACATTATCAAAACTCGTGTATGCTAAAAAAACTGAGAACAAACACAGAGTTACACTCTTACACCATTCGAATTCAAAATACCGCGAGCGATAATTAATTGGAAATTCAACCCACACGCTCACTGTCAAGTTGAGTTTTGAGACTCGGCAGACGTTTGAGGAGTATCTTTAAAATCCTACAGGTGGTTCACTCCGTACTATGTACACATTTTCATCCTGAGTGGTAGGAGCAAATTAATTTCTAAGTTTATTCAGAAATAATAATAAAGGCGGATGACAGGTACTCAGTTAAAAAAGGGGGGGGGGGGGGGGGTTCCCTTAAAAGTAAAATTTTAAACTTATGTATTTGAAGTTAGTTTGTATTATTTAAAGGCTGCGCTTGGTTTTTAAGAGAGGCTACATTTAATTAATCATTAAACTTTTTTTGAAGGTTTAAAATTGTAATAAAATCGAAAGAATATACGATCAGATTCTCAATTTTAATTAAATCGGCACCAACTTATTGTGATATCGTATCAGGAGGTGACCGCTGACTCCCGTCCCCAGTATGTATTTATGTGTATGTATATATTATAATTAGCTGTAATATATTTCTGTTTGTTTTCGACTTTATCTTTTGCTTGATCAGTTGTATTGTAACTTGACACACAATGTTTTCTGACTGTATTGACAGAATGAACCTCTTGAATCTGCATGCTGTTGAGTTTGTAAATAAAGGTTTAAAACATATTTCCTAACAGGTCGAATGTACAGTTTACATTTTACTGCTGATTTACAGTTTGTCAGTTTAACAGACTAAACCTCAGCAAGTCATTCCTGTCATATTTACCAAGAAGAATGAGTGTAATTTCTGTCAGAATATTTAGCTAACAAGATTTTAATAATAATAAACGTTTAGTGGCTAAACATTATTCAAACTATTATGTCTAAAATAATTAAAAAAAATAAATGATTAAGTATCTGGTGCGCCTGAGTTCTAAAATGAAGCAGCTGCCTTTAGCCGGCTTGCTAACCAATTTAGCTTCCTAGCTAAGCTAACACTCAGCTATCTGACTACGCAACTTCACAACAAAATGGAATTATAAACTAGACACGGGGTCAAACACTAATTAAATAATACCCTAATAATACTTTTTAAAACATTTCCGAGCACCAGTCCTGGTTAATGAGTTTGAGTTTTAGTCAGTAATTCACTTTACACAGCACAAACTGTCACACACTGACAAGTCGCTTAGCCTAGCGAGCTAACGCCCAGTGAGGTGAGGTGAGCTCCATGGCTAACAGACACAAACACACAGCTCTCACGCAGGCTTCTCCTGTCCTCACGTCCAGCTGGGGAACATGGCTTATAGAAGTGTGTGTGAGGGTTAAAATGACTCTATAGTGAAACAGGTACTTACTTTAAAATCATTTCCACTTAAGTCTACCCCCCTGATAAAGGGGAGAACTCCTGTGGCAGCCATTTCTCACTCAGGATGCAGCAGTCAGTGTGTGAGACTATTTCTGGGCTGGAGGAGTGTGTGTGTGAGTGTGTGTGTGAGTGTGTGTCGCCCCACCCTCTTTCTCTGAGTGTACTAAAGCACAGTTCCTAACTTTACACAACCTTAAAGCAAAAGTGTCAACACTGAAACACACACACACACACTGCATATTTGTCACATTTAAATGATTCAGATCATTAAACAACATTAATTCATGGTAATAACAATTAATTAATTAATATTACACAAACGTAACCATAGTAAATACAAAATGCATTTTTTGTGAAAAAGTAATTGCTCCCCCCACCCAAACCCAATGACCGGTTGTGGCACCCTTGGCAGCAACAACTGTGATCAAGCGTTTGCGATAACAGGCAGTAGGTCTCTCACATGGCTATGGATGAATTCTGGCCCACTCTTCTTTGCAGAATTGGTTTAATTCAGCCATATTGGACGTTTTTGAGCATTTAAGGATCTCAATCCAATTTAAGTCCGGACTGGGCCACTCCAACACCTTCATTTTGTTTTTTGGAGCCGTTTAGAGGTGGGCTTGCTGGTGTGTTTCGGATCATTGTTCTCCTGCATACTGGCCACTGGTGGTGCAGTGGTAGGTATTTTACCCCCTGCGGAAGGCCCGGGGTTGATTCCCAGCCAGTGCCAGTCCCAAGCCCGGATAAAATGCGAGGGTTGCGTCTGGAAGGGCATCCGGCGTAAAAACCTGTGCCAAACTTGTATGTGCGCACCGGATGGTCTGCTGGGGCGACCAGGAGCAGCCAAAAGATCAACAGCAGTCCTCCTGCATAACCCAAGTGGTCTTGAGCTTGAGATCATGAACTGATGGCCGGACTTTCTCCTTCAGAGCGCAGATTCCGCAGATGGTTCCATCAATTATATCAAGTCATCCAGGTCCTGAAGCTGTAAAGCCACAGACCATCACACTACCACCACCATGTTTGACTGTTGGTATGATGTTCTTTTTATGAAATGCTGTGTAAGTTCTATGCCAGATGTAACAGGACACACACCTTCCAAAAGGTTTGTCTCATCAGTCCACAGAATTTTTGCCCAAAATAATGAAAGAAATTTTGGTAAATGTGAGATAAGTCTTTTTGGTCAGCAGTAGCCTTTCACCCATGGATGCCATTTTTGCCCCCCCAGGCTCTTTCTTATTGCTGAATCATGAACACTGTCCTTATGAGGCTAGTGAGGCCTGCAGTTCTTTAGATGCTGTTTTGCGTTCTTATATGAGGCTCCTGGGTGTGTCGTCGTTGTGCTCTTAGAATAATTTTGTTCGGCCAGCCACTCCCTGGAAGGTTCCAAGATTTCTCAATTAGTGGATAAGGGCTTTTTCTTTCATTTTTTTAACTCTACATCACATGTAAATGTTTCACAACTGATAAACAGAAGTTTAAAAAAGGATCTTAACTAGATCAACATCTGCTAGACAAGTTTCTACTGTAATGTATTAGACCCATATAGTTTAATACTTTTGGAGAAAAGCCAATTAAAAGATGATGGATTTTATAGTTTAGAAAACATTCAGATTAAAACAAGAATGTGACTGACATTTATCAGCATTGGTGTTTATTAAGATTTAAGGCAATTAAGGCAAGTCCTGTCTATGCACAGGTTAGTCTAACCAAAAAATAAAGATGGAATAATTCATAGGGTACAGCGCTAACCACTGCACCATCACCAACTATACTGTTACTTGTAAATTAAACAGGAATAGTTGGTGCTGAGCATCAAAAAGCACTAAAATTATGGAAACTGCTAAAACAAAATACAGTGAAACCTCGGATTGTGAGTAACGTGGTTTACGAGTGTTCCGCAAGACGAGCAAAGATTTTTAATAAACTTTGACTTGGAAAACGAACAAGTCTTGGTTTACGAGTACCGAGTATCATGTATCACGCATGCGCTTCTTGTTTTGATGCCGAGCGTCATGTGATCACAACTGGGCCAATGGTTTTTCCCTCTCTTGCGCTGCGGAATTGTGGGTAATCGTCTCCCCTGCTGGGTCTTAGTGCGCGTCTCATACTGGTATAATCAACATCTGTGCACGCGTGTACTATAACACTGTGACCATGTTTTATTTTGTGTCTGTATGCATGTGTGTACAGCGCGCATGTACTGTAAAGCAAAAGCAAGTCTTATTAGAGAGGTTAAAGATTCATTTTCTCTCTCTGTATCAGCTGCTCTTTGTGTCTGTGTGCACGCGTCATTGGACACCGTGCCACACACACACACACACACACACACAGACTCCTCCTACTTTCGCCTTCACAGACACACACACACACACACACACACTCTTTCTCTCGGCTCTACACAGAAACACTGCTCTGTCACGATTCTTTTCAAATGTAAAGTGCAGGTTAATTTGTTCTATTTTTACTTTACAGCAGTGATTCTGTTAGTGTGTCGC
>JAQMYG010000023.1:19042772-19053689 GCA_030014215.1 Clariallabes teugelsi | reverse complement strand
TCGTTCCTGAGCTGCCAGTGATCCAGACTCCCTCTGCCCTCCGGACCTGTCTGACCCGTCCTGGTGCCCCGCTTCTGCTTGGAGAGCGCTATACAAATAAAATTGAATTGAAATTGAATTGAATTGAATTATTAGAGCTGTGAATCAAAAGGTAGACTCGGTTGAGCCGATTAAATTTCATTTGATTTGTTGGCATTGCGATTTTGTTTGGCTGCAATTCAATTCAGTTACATTGCACTAAGGTTTACTGTAGTACTGCACAATTCCTCTTCTTAGTCTTTCGGCTGTTCCCTTTCAGGGGTCGCCGCAGCGAATCATCTGCCTCCATCTAACCCTGTCCTCTGCATCCTCTTCTCTCACCCCAACTAACTTCAGGCCCTCTAGACCTCCTACTGACAGTTAAACAGTTAATATTCATTTATTTAACTTATACAGCGTTTATCCTGGACTCAGGGTTGCAGGGGGCCTGGAGCCTATCTCAGGAGACTTAGGGCACGAGGTGGGGTACATCCTGGACAGGGTGCCGATCAATTGTAGGGCAAATACACACACTACATGCAATTTGGTAACACCAATTACCCTACTCTGCATGTCTTTGGACTGTGGAAGGAAACTGGAGAAAACCCACCAAGCACGGGGAGAACATTCACACACCGAGCCCGAGACGGGAATCGAACCCGGACCCAGTGCTTACCAAAGCACGCAGCCCTAATTTACTGTATGAATTGTTCTAAGCCGCTATAATGGTCAAAGGATTCAAAATATTAAAATCTCAAAAATGTAACTTGTGTTGTTGATCAAACACATTTAAATCAATTTACAAGAAGCAAAACACTTAAAATGTGAAAAGAAAAAAAAATTGCAGAAGATAGAAGTTTTTTTTCTTTTTTAAACTAAAATACTAACCATAAAACTATAGTATATATTTTTTAAGAAATTCATTAATTGTAGACTATTTAACATTTATAATAATTTATTTAAAAAAAAACGAACCACAGATTCAATTAACTGTATCAACCAACAAAAGATAAAATCTTTAAAATGTCTCTTTAAAATGTTGCAGCTTCAACACAAACCTGCGATGATGAGTTTTGGGTGAAACAGACGAGCGTTTTCCTCCAGTCGGTCGTAATCAATGTAACCGGTCTGTGGGTTGACCTGAAAACCCAAATGATACGTGAATCATCCTACTAATAACGATAAACTGATTTACTAATCAGAGGACTTCAGCAAAGTTGAGCAATATTAACTATTAGACATGAACACAAACCTTGTACGGCATGGACTCAAAGAAAATGGAGGTGGCGGAAATCTTTTTCTTCTCCGTCATGAACCCGTGGGTCAGGTGTCCACCATCAGGGAGATCCAGACCCATGATCCTCCCGTGAGGCTCCACTACTGCTGTGTACACGGCAAAGTTGGCTGGTGACCCTGAACACAACAACATGTTCATGAGTCACTTTGTAACACAGCAGACCAAATCCAGAGTCCAAAACACAGAACACCGTCCAGAATTACCAGAATAAGGCTGCACGTTCACGCCCCATTTCTCCGGGTCCAGACCGTAAGCCTTCAGCGCTCTTTGCTGACAGAGACGCTCCAGTTCATCCACGTGCTCCGTGCCACCGTAGTACCTGATGAGATTTTTGCAAAGACCTCATGTTTAGAATTACAACATTTTGTTCAACATGGAATAAACACTTTGTTTCTTATGGCAGGTTTACCTTTGGCCAGGATAACCTTCTGAATATTTGTTGTTCATGCACGAGCCCAGCGCCTCCAAAACAGCACGGCTTGTGAAGTTCTCCGACGCTATGAGCTCTAAACCGTTCGTCTGTCTCTTCTTCTCCTTCCTAATGATCTCAAAGACCTATTGACGTTTCATTTGAACACAATATTTGTTTAAATGCTATTTATGATGTAAAATAACTTTCTTTTTTTAAAGCACACACAGTAACATACCTCAGGGTCGTTGGTGCTGAGCGGTTCCTGCAGCATCCTGTTGTGAGACTCCCATGTTTCCTTGTCAGCGCAACAACCATTGTGTGCCATGTTCTTCATATAAAACAAGTTCAAACAACAAAGAACAGCACGTTCTCAAAGGGTCTGAGACAATCTTAGTTTTTTCAATGTTCAACTTTTAAATATGCTGAGATATTTTAAATAAGCTGAGAGAAAAAAAATCCCACCAGGATTAGTTAAAGTTAAAGTGAGATTTTCTGTCCGACACTTACAATATTTGGACAAAAGTCTTTCACTTGATCATCACATCTATACAAGTGGTTGTTGAAGAACCATTTCAGATTCCTCTGATATTAACGTGCACTTGGGGCAGTAGTGGCTCAGAGGGCCAAGGCACGGAGGTACCGGTCAGAAGGTTGGGGGTTCAAACCCCAGCTCCACCAGACTGCCACTGTCGGGCCCTTAACCCAATCTCCTCCGCTCAGCCATGTATCCTGGCTGACCTGCGCTCTGACCCCAGTTACGCTGGGATATGCGAAGAAAGATGAAGAAACTGAACTAACTTAACTCTTTTCTGGAAAGCCTTTATCACTAGATTCTGGAGCTCAGACACTGATGTTTGGTGAGGAGGTCTGGCGTGTAGTCGGTGTTCATTTGCCATTGTTTGTTATCCACAAAAAAAAAAAAGAGAGAGAGTGGTGAAGAGGCTCAGCACATTGGCACAGAAACCCCACCGCCAACTAGTGGTTTTGGGGTGTAACTGCACACAAGAATAAATGCTCATGATATCATGGAACACTTGTGTAAGCTATGAGTAGACGTGACACACAAGCATTTTTCAGACAACATTTCGTCAGTTCTATTGAAAGGAAACAGCCCGAAATGTTACAAAACATGACATTTAATGCAACTGTGGGAAAGAAACACAAGGTCAAGAGTCCAGAAACTTTTAGGCATGCAGTGTATCACCAGTAGACATATATAACCTTCATGTGATTCGACACCTCAGCAAAACCCTCATGTGACTTCATGGGGTGGGGAGTTTTCTTCTCCTTCTTCTTCTTGGTTTAACAGAGCCTAAAATCCAACGGGTTACATCACCGCCACCTGTAGGTCTCACTCTCTCCCTCATCTTCCCAGCCTTTTAATCCCTTCCTTGAAAAAGTCTAATGCTTCCTTCCTTGATCATGTCTTGTCTGTAATAGTTCGCCTGTAGTGTGAATCATCGTCATGGCAACCGCGGGGAGTTTTAATCTTACAGTATATTGAATTGGAATTGTTAGTATTTATAAATCACAGGCTGGTTGCAATGAGTTTTGTTCTTCAAAGTACTTGAGATGTTTTATAAAAAGATGGCCAACAGGGTCTTTACATCCTTATGTAAATCTCAAGTAAAGGGAAAACTGTAACGATGGAGCTTATGAAGACATTCTCCACTATTCTGATGACTGATTACAGATCATCAATTGCAGACATGAACTTTTAAAGTCTGCTGAAAGACAGAGCAAATCAACAGGTATGAAGGTGTCTTCACCTCCTCCTCCTCCTCCTCCTTGTGATTTCAGATTTTAGATTTCAGCTCAGGGGCTGTTAGTGCAAATAAATGCCAAATATATATATATATAGTATATAAAGGTTTAGAACTGAAAGTTTGCTGAGCTGTAGGATCAGACATGGCCTGTTGTTGGCTCAGCATGATGCAACAGCTGCTGGCATGGTGTGTGTGTGTGTGTGTGTGTGTGTGTGTGTGAGCAATGCAAACAAACCACAAGTGGAGAAAATTATCAAAATGTGATCCCCAGGCGAATGCATTCTCAGTGCTTATGATACGATATGATGTGATATAATATAATAAAATACACACTAAGCACGTGCTGATCAAATGTGCATGATATAAAACTCAGTTAGCAGCTTTGGCTACACTTTGCTTATTCAGATTAAAACATGAATTCCAATGCATGCCATTAGTAACAGGAAACAGAATGTGTCATATTATAGCACTTATATATGATGTTACTTAAAATTTGTTTATGAAGATTTCTTTTTATATAGGTTAATGTTAGAGGTGAAGATGAAAGCTCTTACCTTGGGGATTTTGCGCGCTTTTTATGCACTCAGGTTAATATCCAAAGTGCAGGAGAGTTTATAGACAGAGATAAAGAGGTTATAATGGCTGGACACGCGGCGCGAGCGCGGGACGGTAAGGGGCGGGGCTGTACGGGGCGGGGCTGTCTCCATGACTGCACCTGTCAATCATTACAGTCTTAAAGTAATCAAACCTTAAATCTTGTGAACCATGCAAACACGTATCCTAAAGTTACATCTACATCTGACTAGGTATTTTATTCTTAATCAAATATTCTTATGATAAATTTGTGAAGGTAAAACAGTATTTATTTGTTTGTTTGATGGTGTATTTATCCTGCACTATCCAATGGTGCCCGTTCCCGCTCAAATGTGCTATTTAAGCACCATCAGTGCTGTTTAAAAAAAAATTTAACATAGAATTTAAATGTTGAACTTGAGCTGGAACATACATTTGAGAAATAAATAATTAAATAAGAATGTTCTGGTTGTTTATTAACGTCCCGCTTTCTTCTTCTTCGTCGTCGTAGTCAGGGTGTCAATTCTTCTTCGTGATGTTTTATGGCGGTACAAATTATGTATTGGTTCATTACCGCCACCTACTGGACTATATCGGGAATCGGCTAATATTATACTAATTTACAAAAGGAGAGAGAGAGAATTCACTCACTCACTCACTCACCCCCCCTGCGACCCTGTACACAGTAAGTTATATGAGATATGAGTGAAGTTCTTAGTTAATTAGCTAGTCAGTTTTGTTAATTTATGTTGTAACTTTATGTCGTATGTCCTGGAGGAACGTTGTTTCGTTTCATCGTGTACTTAACTGTATCTGGTTGAAATGACAATAAAAGCCGACTTGATTTGACTTGAATATAAACTGCAGCACTTGTACTGCACATGCAGTCTGAGTGTCTCCCGAATCATGTGTGAACAAAATCACGATGTCTACAATATTTTGTACAAGATAGTTTCTGTCGTGTGTGTAAATCAGTGTCAGGTGTCCATTAACTTCTGGACGTATTGTTTAATGCATGTATGATGTCATTCAAATATATATTATAATTCAAGAAATAAAAACGTCTGACAAACCGTGTTCTATTTCTTTTTATTTCCTAAAGTTCCTTTACAAAAATTCAGTGTTCAGAGCTTTTCTTGTGTAATAAACGGCATAACTTTAGTAGAATGCTCTCAGTAAAGGAATTGCTCACACGTGAAAGCCCCTGGTGAATTTACTGGCTGAGGTTAGCAGAAGCATGTGCATTAATAAAGGAAAACAAGGACGGCAAATCAAGTCGCCCGAAGACTTTAACAACAAGAGAGAGAGGTATACACCCAGAGACGCAGCATAGAGAGGGTATCACATAATAATCAGCAACTGTGATGTTTTTGATATTTACTGCAGTTAATACATCGTTACATTGCTTATTGAGAAAAAAAAATCCTGATGCTCCATTTTGATAAAGTAGTTATTTATTTTTATGACATCTTTATATTTCATTCCATCTGACATCAAAAATTACAACACAATATATTAATAAATTTATTTATTTATTGATTGATTTAGTATCTTTAAGTAACTTTTTATGCATGGTCATTCCGCTACACTGGAGAAGACAATCTGCTCTACGAGCAGCGGTTTACCAGCTTAGCACTGAGAATGCATAAATATCCCTTTTTTTTTTTTTCAATGACCTGTTGTGTTGTAACTTCTTACACAATCAAGCTTGTCCTCGAAAATAGTCCTTATTAATGTGTACACACACACAAACACACACACACACACATACATACACAGCGATCAGCCATAATATTAAAACCTTAAATCATTAAGCCCGATATTGTGTAGGTCAATAAAACAGCTCTGAACCCTCACGGTGTGACTCCTTAACCTCCCTTAAGGCAGAAGGTTCATTAAGTGCTACAAGTTGAAAGTTGGAGCCTTCATGGATCGGACTTATTTGCCCAGAACGTCCCACGGATGATCGATCGGACTGATATCTGGGGAATTTGGAGGCTGCATTAACAACCTTGAACTCTCTGCCTGCGGAGCAACAGCAAGCTGTGATGCATGGAGTGTTCAGATAGCTTTCGATCACAGCCAGTATTCTTTTTTTTTTTCAGCAATTTGAGCTGCACTGGAGTTTCTGTGAGCTCGGACTGGCCTTTGCTCCTCACAAGCATAAATGAGTCTCGATTGCACAGGATTCGTCACCAGTTTACTGGGATATAACTGATTGTCAGTGTTAATGTTATGGCTGATGTGTTAGTGTGTGTGTGTGTGTGTGTGTGTGTGTGTGTGGTTGTATTTGTATACCGCAGTTCTTTTAAACTTTTCTGATTTTCTTATTACTATCATCATTTTAATGATAGTGTATGAAGTCCTTTTGCTGCCGCTTGTGCTGCTTGTGCTGCTTCTTTCACTGCAATAAAGTAACACACACACACACACACACACACAACATAAATAGAATGATGGTGTTTGTCAGCACTTCATAGGCTGGAAGCTGTGGTGGTTGATTTATTCTGACTCATGAACTCTGCATGACTGTATTTATATAACTATATATCACTCTGTACAGCACTGCTGGTCAGGGTTGCCAGATCTCACTACACAAAAAAAGAGACAATGCCGAAAACCTGCCAAATAATAACATCAGTACTAGAACTCATACTGTAACAACCTGGAGAGGTAAAGTCTGACTGTCTGTTTCTTTAATACCGACCTCAAGACCTTCTTTGCCACCCTTTTGATTTCAATATCAATTGTTTAAAAAAAAAAAAACCAGGCCTCTTTTGTAGTGTACAAGTTAATAGATATATGAACATATTAACGTAAGTGTTTGGTTGTGTTTCCTCCATCTATTATATAAACCTACCACCACAAAGCCTACGACCATTTATTAATCTCCTAAAGATAATAAGCAGTTTACCTTTTCTTTCCTCTTCTTTTTTCCGTGCAGCCTCTTCGCGTTGCTTTCGGATGATTGCAAGCCGAGCTAAATCCGCTTTGGCCTGATCCGTCTTCCCTGCTAAATGCATCTTCATGTATCTCTCTTTGGCCTTTTGCTTTTCTATCTCCTCTCTGAAATGATAAATCAGACAGATCAATATAAGTTTGGACAAAAGTGATCAGGAAATTCCATTTACGAGAGGTGTTCGAGTCAAGCCGGGACTTTTGATTTGTACAGAATAACAGAACACAGCCCTGAGAGTAAAAACTCCCTTTATTTCTCTATATAATCCCCTGATACACTAATGCACTTATGTTTCACTAGCGCTTGGACACCATCAAGGTAGAAGGTATGCTGGAGCCACGATTGAACTGCCTGTCTGATTCACCTCTGAAACGCCGGCCTCCCAGGAACTCCTTTAACAGTCCAAACATGTGGAAATGTCTTGGGGCGAGGTCAGGACTGTACGGGGGACGTAACTCCCAGCCGAGTTCCTGTAATGCGCGAGTGGTGTTGGTGAATAAGTTATCCATTGATTTTTAAGGATCAGACGTTACACCTGCTGGGCCGTGAGCCGAGATCATCATTCACGGACGCACGTAAAATGTTTGCACCGTTCTAATGTATTACTGCAGCTAACAGTCTCTGTACTGTACTGTCCTCGAAGTCTTCTGTAAATGTCAATCGCATTCACGCCTTCATTCACCAGAACTTTCAGTTTCAATTTGAACACTATTTGTACAAACCATTTTTATGGTCAACAGCATATAATCAGTCTGAGGTTCGCTTTGCCCACTTTAGTGCCACTTACCTCTCTCTTCTAGAAAGCTGTTTGGGTCCCTCAAGCTCTATCTCTGTAACTTTCTTGGTTTTCTGAGCGACACGATTAGGGTTCTCGATTTCTATTAATCCCTCCACACCTTTTCTTTTCTGTGACAAAAAAAAAAGCAAAATTCAAATGATATAAGAAAAGAAATAATCTGAAATGCAGTTTTCTACTCTGAAATGGCCAACTAGAGGGCAGACAGGTGGTAGTGGAACACGCTCCATCTCACGCAGCTGCTATTTTACAAAGATAAAGCGTCCATCAGACATTATACGAAGAAACAGTGTAAATATAAATAAAATGTAATCTATTGGTACGACCTTACGGTCTGAGATCCGTAGCAAAGCACAAAGAAAGACTAACAGAAATACTGGCTTACATTTGATACACTTTTTAACCTTAAACATGATTATGAAACTTTCTTACCACTAAGACCTAAATCTGAACAACGGCTCATCACAAGGATTTGTGATGCAAAAGATTAGACGAAGCTTACACTGGCACTTTCATCATCGCTGTCCTCTGAACCTGATCCTGCTAATTGGTCATCCTTCTGAACATCATTCACTGCTGCTCCTTCTTCCTCCTCTTCATTCTGAAAGAAAAGACCAGGTGATATTTTTCAGTCTTCAGCTGTATTTGTTAACTTATTCACCCTATTACTTTTTACAGGTAACACAGTCTTTCTGACCGTTCTCCCCTGACTTCTCTGGTCATCAAGCTGCTTGTACAACTGGACCCTCCCAGGTTTTTTTTTTTTTTCATTACATTCTGAAAAACCTAACCGGCTAACCGATGTGCGTGGGGAGCGAAGGCTGGCCCTTGTAGTCTAATCCAATAGAAGAGCTGCTGTAGCTCAAATTGCTCAAAAGATAAATGCTGGTTTTCAATATTAGGCGAGATGCCATAATGTCGTAACTGATCTATGTATATTTTCTTCTCATTTTTGGTGTTTCCCAGTGGCCAGCATCCACTATGTTGCATTAGCGCCACCCTCTGGTCTTGATCTCCCTAATCTTCCTTTTAGTTTAATTCCTCTTTTCTAGTCCCATCATCGTTAAGAAACCCATCAGATACTTTCCTCCTTGTCCTCTTTCTCCATTTTCTAAAATACTTTTCACAGTGTACCTCACCTGACACAAAGCTTTACTAATGTTAGAATCATCAATAACTTGCAGTATTCAAATATAGGACACTTTTCATGTCAATGCACCTTTTTTCGTTCTTTCTCAGCTTTCATCTGGGCATCTATCTCTTCGGGACTTGTGTACGTTCTCATTCGACCCTTATGTCCACCTTTCTTTCCTGGAAACAGAAGATTATAAATCAGAAAACAGAACACAAAAAAAAAAACAGAAGATCTAATCTAATCATTTTGATTCATATGCATTTTTTACATTTCATACAAATTCCCAGACATTGTGTAAAGCTGCTTTGCGATCATTAAAAGTGCTATACAAATAAAATTGAATTGAAATTAAATTGAATAAAGATTTAACAAATCCACATAAAGAACAGAACAATACATTGGAACAATACATGGATAATTAAACATGGCCTGAAGAAGAATATATTTTCATAACACTCTCTTTAAAGCCAACAGCTGGCATTAATACACTAGGATTATTATTATTATTATTATAAGTCAAAGTATTAGTAGTATTAGTAATAGTAGTAGTAATAGTATTGGTAGTGTTAGTAGTAGTATTAGAAGTGGCAGTAGTAGTATTATTATTAGTAGTAGTAGTAATAGTAGTCATAGTAGTATTGGCAGTAATGGTAGTAACCTGCTTGTCTGAACTACTACAACTGAGTAGTAGTAGTAGTAACTGAGTAGTAGTAGTAGTAGTAATATTAGTAGTATCAGTATAGTCAGTATCAGTATCAGTGTGGTCAGTATTAGTATAGTCAGTATTAATAATAGTAACCTGATTGATTGCTGAACTACATAGTAGTATTAGTAATAGCATTAGTATTACTAGTGTTTATTAGGTAGTATTACTATTATTATTAGTAGTATTGGTATCATTATTAGTAGTAGTAGTAGTATTAGTAGTAGTGTTGGGTGCATTAGTAATAGTATTAATAATAGTAATATTATTACTGGTTGTATTAGTATTGGCAGCATTCTATTATTATTATTATTATTATTATTATTATTACATATAATTATATATTATATATTATTAGTATTAGTTGTATTAGTAGTAGTATTGGTATCATTATTATTATTATTAGTAGTAGTAGTAATAGTATTGGGTGCATTAGTAGTAGTATTAATAATAGTAATATTATTACTGGTAGTATTAGTATTGGCAGCATTCTATTATTATTATTATTATTATTATTATTACATATTATTATATATTATTAGTATTAGTTGTATTAGTAGTAGTATTGGTATTATTATTACTACTACTATTATTATTATTAGTAGTAGTAGTAGTAGTAGTAGTAGTAGTAGTATTGGGTGCATTAGTAGTTGTATTAATAATAGTAATAATTTTACTGGTAGTACTAGTATTGGCAGCATTCTATTATTATTATTATTATTATTATTACATATTATTATATATTACTAGTATTAGTTGTATTAGTAGTAGTATTGGTTTCATTATTATTATTATTATTATTAGTAGTAGTAGTAGTAGTAGTAGTAGTAGTAGTATTGGGTGCATTAGTAGTTGTATTAATAATAGTAATAATTTTACTGGTAGTATTAGCATTGGCAGCATTCTATTATTATTATTATTATTACATATTATTATATATTATTAGTATTAGTTGTATTAGTAGTAGTATTGGTATCATTATTACTACTACTATTATTATTATTATTATTAGTAGTAGTAGTAGTAGTAGTATTGGGTGCATTAATAGTAATAATATTACTGGTAGTATTAGTATTGGCAGCATTCTATTATTATTATTATTATTATTATTATTACATATTATTATATATTATTAGTATTAGTTGTATTAGTAGTAGTATTGGTATTATTATTACTACTACTATTATTATTATTAGTAGTAGTAGTAGTAGTAGTAGTAGTAGTAGTATTGGGTGCATTAGTAGTTGTATTAATAATA
>JAQMYG010000023.1:18955194-18976324 GCA_030014215.1 Clariallabes teugelsi | reverse complement strand
TATATTAATATGATATTAAGAATAATATTTGTATACATTTATACATATATGTATAAATTTAGTATTTAATATTTACAAGTTTTTTTTTCTGGAGTGTGTATAAATGTTTTCGGCTAACTCTGTACATATATATATATATATATATATATATATATATATTTACAGTGTCCATCTGATGATGTTCTGGAAAACATTTTTCTGTTTAATGATAGCTTGCATCATGAATGCTCAATTTGTATTGTATCAATTTTATTTGTTTATTTCTTTATTTTTTGACACCCTGGCACAGATATGCTTCCTTCTGTGGTCTGCATGGGCTTTATTTGGAGCATCATGTCAACAAGGAAGTGACACAGGGGAGATTTTTATATAGGAATGTCACAGTGAAATCATATTTGCCCAAAAAGTGAGCAGAAGGCACATCGACGGCACAGAGGCCCGACTACCCCGAGACCGCCTGGAATGACGGCACCAAACAGCACAAACTGAGAGTTAATGTAGCAGAGCAGCACAAACGTCCTTACAGATAACAAAAGCAACAGACACGCCATTGCGCTCTACACACAGCCAGCAGACACGTGGGCACGCATCACGCACAGACGACAAGAGTTAAAAACAGCAACTGGAAAGCACCCTTGCACCCCCTTTATAATTAGAGGCTTCTGTTATCTTTAATCAAGTTTGATAGAACATAGAAAGTGTTACAATGTTTGTAGTTCTCTCGCAGTCGCCTTTGACATCTGTAGACAGGAAAGAAAATATCTCTGCTACCTAGACAGCAAACAAATACCTCTGCTGTACTGTACCCACCTCTGTATGACAAAGCATCCTGTCTGGTGTCTTATCCTGACCGTTCATGCATACAGCATTTGTGCAAATACTGAGCTATGAATAGTTAGACATGTAAATGTGATTCTATAAATGATGGGGAGGTTATTTCTTCAGTCAGTGCGTCAGCACACTAGTCATGAACACAAGCTTCTGTCTTGTTTTTTGTGCCAAAATATATTTCTATTAGAATTATGGCCTGAAAACGTTCATCAGAACATCATATATCTTGCCAAACGGTTTGGGGTGATTTACATGGGTGTTTATTTTATTTATTTATTTATTTTTCATGCGATAAGGCTTCTTGAGAAAAGGCTTCAGTCTAAACACTCTGCCCAGACATGTGAAGAACATGAGAGGCTGATGTCATTACACACAGATGTTGAGCAGCTCTTTTAATGTTGCTGTCCGTCTCTTTCAGTTTGTTGCTGTTGTTGTTTTTTTTTTTTAAGGATAATGTCTTGTTCTTAGTAATGCCACTGTTATGCTCCATTTTCTCCACTTCTTAACAAAGACCTTCACTGGCTTCCTAATGTTTTGGAAAATCTTCTGTATCCCTCTCCTGATCAATACCTTTCATCCTGTTCGTGCTCTCTCTCTTTGACGACCACGGCTTCACCAGTTGCATGAAATCACCAAGATGTCAAGAACATTCTGCAGAAACAGCTGATCTTGGGTTAATCCGAATTATTTTGATGATAGGCATTTTATAATTACTTTTGAAATTAATGTGGTTAATTCTACTTACAGTCACATAACTATGTATCTATCCACGCAATCAGGTTATACACCAATCAGCCATAACTTTAAAACCATTTACATTAAAGCCACCTAGGTCTGATATTCCCCCTGTGCCAAGAAAACAGCTCTGACCTCTCGGGGCGGGACTCTACGAGGCCTCTGGGAATGTACTGATGTGCAAAGTCTTTTCCAGAACATTCCAAAGATTCTCAATGAGGTTAATATCGAAAAGCTGAGCGTTGCTGAGTCTAGACCTGAGTAACTGATCAACTCCAGATCATAACACTGTCTCCAGAGGCTTGTACAGTGGACACTATGCATGATGGAGCATCGCTTCATGTCCTTCCCTTCTTACCCTGACACGCCCATCACTCTGGAATAGGCTCAGTCTGGACTCATCAGGTCACATGACCTTTTTCCAGTCTCTCTAGCAAACTGTCATCTTTATCTCTGATTGGTCTCACTGGTAAATGTTTTATTTCTGGTCATTAAAACAAAAAAGCTTGACAGTTGAAAGCCAATTTTTACAGAAGCGACTTTAACAAGAATGTCCAAATGAACATGAGCTAGCAACCTAGCACAAGCATGTGTAGCTTCTTTAGGACTTATATCTGAAACAGAACATTTGGCCATATTGTGTCTGAAATGCAATTTAGTCTATGTTCAATTTTTTGTTGAATAAAATATGTATCATGTATTTTCATACAGTCGTGCTGTTATACTAAATAACAGCACTGTGATTATTTGTTCGCTTATGACTGACTGTACAACTGCACTCTTGCTCATGCACTATTGCTTAATTAAACTTTCTGGTCCCCTTCCAGCACTGCAGCAGGATTACGACTGTGTCCGGTGCACGAGATGTGAATCCTAAATCAATGCTTTGACAAAGTGTGTGATGCATATAAACCAGTGTGTTATTAATCCTCGGGGAAATCAGACCATTAGGATGTATATCTGCTTGTGGAATATAAGATAAAGTAGAGAAACTAGATGTCAAGATTATGAGATTTAAAGTGAACAGAGCATTGAGAAACTGTAAGACTGGTCTGATGTTCCTGTACTTGCTCAAAGGTTACTCAGGTTTATTGTAATAACAAACCACCAGGGGTTTCCAAGGAATAGAAGCAATATCTCTTCCAAAGAAAAGCCTCATTTATTAACAGAGACACATGAAGCTAGTGAGAGAAAAACTGGTAGAAACTCATATGAATATGATAATTAGGAAAACCGAACAGGAAGATAAGAAAAATGAGTTAAGAAGGATGAGAAGAGAAGATGGAAAGGAAGACGTTCCCTACAAATAGCTCTGTCTCTCTGCTGATTGCCTTAACGAGTTTTATTATAGATTTGATTGTTGTTATGATTGTATTGCTTTTGATCAGGTGCAGTGGTGTTGTTGACTCAAACTTAATGAGATTTAGGTCGCAGCTAGATTAGAGGGAGTAAAGCTAAATAAGGCCCTGGGCCGTGATGGCCTTTGGGGAAGAGTACATTAGAGCCGTGATTTTCAGCATAGGCCGGTACTAACAAAATTACTTCAGCGCCCGCTTGATGAAAATGCATTTTCATATCATCACTACGCAAAGCAAAATGAGGATCTTTACAGTTAAATGATTTCAGAGCAATTTCTCTGACCATGGACGCGCACAGGGCCGGGATCGAGCTGCCTGGGAAACTTGCTGTTTTTGACAAAGCTGGCCCTCAGGAGGGAATAAATAAATAAATAAATACCATTTCAGTTTTGCTGTTGTGGCTGCATAAGACTAACCAATAGTTCCTTAAGTTAAAACCAATTAAATCACAACATCATCCATTACATCCTTTTTGTAATAAAAAATTAAACAAATAAATAAAATATTATATTTTATCAGGCTGTGTAGTAATGTCTTATCATTGTGAACCAATCTTAGCTATTAGATCATATAATCAGCCTTAATCATTCAATGACTTTCGATGGTGGTGCAGGCGGATGCGACTCTGGATTGCTGTACAGAGGGACGGGGGTTCGAGCCCTGTCACAGACGGGTTGCCAGTTGAGTTTCCTGTTGAGTCCTTGGACAAGACCCTTAACCCTATGCTCCACACAACCCAGCCGCTGTATGCGCCAGATCAAATACAGATCAGATAATCCGATGTGGTGACCCCTAGAATAAATGGGACAAAGACCCCAAAAAAGATTAGCTGCTTTGACCTACTTAAGCAATATTTCTTAGTCTTAGTGTTCGTTTATGGATAATGCAGGTTCTCTCTAATATGTTCCAGAAGTGTCCTTTAATCAAGAATATATCAGCCTATCTTAAATATACTGTAGATACACTGTGTTTTGTCACCAATACTATTATTAGGCTTTGCAGCCATTTATAATATAATATAATATAATATAATATAATATAATATAATATAATATAATATAATATAATAGAGTATAATATAATATAATACAGTATATAATATAATATAATATAATATAATATAATATAATATAATATAATATAATATAATTTTTTGGGTTAAGCAAATATCCAGCATTGTCATTATCCATATATAGAGAATATTGTAGCATAACCACAGAGACAAGTATCTGAGATTAGATTTATTATTATTATTATTATTATTATTATTATTATTATTATTGTTTTTTTTTTCCAAAGCATTTAAAAGGCAGACTGCTGAGCAAAGTTGGAGAGATCCTTCCAATCCACCTCTCAGTCAATTTGACAAGCTTCCCATCGGGAGCCACAGAGAATTTTTAGAAACTCTTTTATTCCTCAAGATACTGCAACAATGGAACATGAATTTAAATGAATTTGATTTTTTATTTTTTTTAAACAATCCATATTCTCCACACTGTTTGCTCACTGCACTTTATAACAGGAAACCGAAGCTCTTTTATGCTTCTTTATGTTCTGGTTATTGACTCATGCCTTTGTGTGTGGGTGTATGTAGATGGTTTTGTGTGTTGATGTAGCTATTCTGAAGTCAAAGCAATTTTCTAGAAATAGACAATGACGTTATTTATATATGTACACGTCCTCGAGCCATAAACCAAGCCACACTGTGACTCATAATGTGGTAGAATGGTATGTTACTCTATAGCTTGTGTTTCCAGGAATCAGGGTACGTACAGAACAGCATGCACAGGGTCCACATGGCTGTATTTTCATGCTAGTGGCCATTAGAGGAGACAAGCTCACCTGCACATGTCTTGAAAACACCCAGGGTCGTGCTAGAGAGAGAGGGCAGGATTTAGAATTCAAAGACAAACCCTTATGAAGCAGCATCCGTTCTGGCATAAATAAGCATTGCAGAAGTTCACAGATGTGTACCAGTCCTGCGGCTACACGGCCTGAGACACATTTTCATCTGTAGTATAGAAAGTATCGCATGCTGGTGTTTCCCAGCACTGATGGCGAAATAGAACAGATTCATTAGTTCCCGAATACTTTTTAAACTTAAGAGTGTTAAAAAGGACCGATCTCACTTTGTCTTTTCGTATTCACGAATTAAAATGTTGTGGGTCAATCGTTTATTCTGCTTGGTTAAGGATTTCCTAACAATATTGAATTTTGACAATTCAGCATATTATATTTTATGAAATTATAATAATGCAGGACGTTTTGCATGAATGTTGCACCATTTTTATAAGTTGCTTCCGTTCAAACAAAGTATTCTTCAGACTGGAGCCGGTTCATTATCTTCTGATACTTTCTGGTGGATCAAATTTGCTTAACATCTGTCAGTTCTAGCTATTTCCCCAGAATACTCAAAGAAAACAATCTTTTGGCTGTCCCATTATATTTGTTTGTTCTTGTCCCACTTATCTACATTTGTTAAAAATTCTTCAACGTTTAAAAGGTAAACAGTCTTCAAAAAGCAGCCCTGATGAATGCATCTTATTTGGGAATATGAATATTAATTGGGAATTTGAAGCAGGTAGCCAAAGTGCCAGTGCCACCAGGGGTACTTATTCGGCTGTGACTGTACTGTAGGTATAAAGCTTTTTAGCTTTAGACTTTTATGACACACAAAAATCATTCACAGCAATTTCACCTCTTTATTAAACTTTACAGCCAGATGCTGCATAAAGTACAGCAGATAAAACGGTGCAAAGCTTCTCAGACATTTCATCACTCTAAGGCAAACTCATATCAATACTACTACAGAAATCGACATCATTTTTTGTTTTTCCTTCTAAGACGTCAAATTATGCTTATAATCGTTTTATCGATTAGATAATGACTTGAAACTGATGTGTGTAATTAGACAAAATGTTAATCCCACAGTTGTGTGGCTCAGACTGGAGAATAATGTGTCTAGTTTGGATCAATGGGTCAGTAATGTCAGTCTCACTGATCTCACAAAAGATGAGAACCTCACTAATGGTTCTTCTCCAAGCTGTTAGCAAAAATAAATAAATAAATAAACTGCAAGCAGACAGCTGTATAATATTCATTTAGTTGCTGTAACGTTAGAGTTTTCCCCTCACTGGAACTCAAACCCTTTCCAGCATGACGGTGCAGAAAACAAGCTCTATGAAGACATGGTTTGAAAAGGCTGGACTGGAAGAACGCGGGATTCCTGCACAGAGCCCTGACCTCAGCCCCTCTAAACACCTTTGGGACCTTCTCGATCTTCATCAGGGTTTGACTTAAACACAAATGTCCAACAAATGTCCATAGGCATGCTGCAAAATCCAGTGGAAAGCCTTCCCAGAAGCATGACGGTTATTACAACAGCAAAGAGGAACTACAGTAAGTCTGGAATAGGATGTTTAACAAGCACATATGGACCTATTGATGAGGAGACCACAAACATTTAGCCACAGTAGTGCTAACTGTATCTGTATCCATCCAAAGCCCAAAGTTTGCATGGTCTACCTCAGAACGTATGTTTGTTTACCGCTGTGGCCCCAGAAACACTGGAGAACACTGGGTGGAAGGTTTAGTGGTAGAAATTCCAGCATTCATTAGACGTTTTCTTCATAAACTTCATAAGAATGTAAAAACCGCCCGTGAATTTTTTTTCTTTCCCAAGATGCAAATCTCTGATCTGAACCAAATGCTCTTGGAATCTCCAAGTATTCTAAAACAACAACAACAACAACATGTGAGCAACATGTACTTTTTTCCCGAACATTTCATCTGTTTATTCACGAATCATATATTTGTATTTATTTACATCCTGAACATGTAAGCAGATACAATACACAGGTACGCTTGTAAACATTCGAACAGCAAATACTGTATAATTATGAATAGACTCGCTGCATCAGCACCTCATGACCGCAACTGTTTTAGAGAGACCAGTATCAGTGTGGAGAAAAGAAGAAAAAAAAACAAATTCTGGTAATGAACTCTATTTTAAATCTCTCTTCCGAAACGTGTGACGGCTAGTGCCTGAAGATAATGAGGCGCGGTAAGATAATGTGCTTCTTAGATTATGAGAGGTGCTGGATCTGCTGTGAGCTTCCCAGAACACGAAGACTAAGGCTAAAGTTAATTAGGTCCACACAGCTCTCATTTTGAAGCACCACAAAAATAAGGCGAGTAGATCAGATAACTAAGACCTTGAAACCGTCACATTGAAGTGGGTGTGCGAGAAGTGCTAAAATTATCAACCTGTAGCAACGTTTTTTTAGGAATTATGGATCAAATTAAATATTGATACTAAAGGTTTGCAAATGTTAATATTACTGATTAATAATAATTGCGTAGAGGATGTAAATATGTATTCTTGTGTATGCTTGGAGAATGAAAAGGAAACGTCTGTAACCTTGTTGGTGTCACTGGGGGTTAAAGTGCAGGTATAGTGATGATGTTTAATAGGAGAAAAGGTTTGAGAAAAAGTTTAAACATAAGCTATAACAGTTTCCGTATTAGGCACGTTGGTCTAGTGGTGTAGTGGTGGTTCGATTCTCACCTCTGCTTTGTATGTGTGTGTAGAGTTTGCATGTTCTCACCGTGCTTGGTGGGTTTCCTCTGGGTAATCCGGTTTCCTCCCACAGTCCAAAAACAGGCAAGTTCGATTAATCAGCGTTGCCAAATTGCCTGTTGTGTGTATGTGTGCCCTGTGACGGATTGGCACCCTGTACCCCACCTCATGCCCATAGGCTCCAGGCCACCCGTGACCCTGTACAGGATAAAGCGGTATAGAAGATGAATGAATGAATGAATGAATGAATGAATGAAAACTTACAATTTTCTAGTGACATCCAATGTTATATTAAAGTGAAATCCAGTGTAGTATTAGTAGAGACAAGGGTTAAGTAGAGATAAGGTGAATTCCTGATTGGAGGGTTGGGGGTTTGAGCCCTTAACCCCATGCCAATATAAGCGTCGCAGGGGGACGTGGAACCACCGATGTAAAGGATGATCCATGTAGAAACAGGAGACCAGAAAGGCTGAGCATTTGAACCATTGATGAGCATGATGTAACAAAAAAACAGTAGTAGAGACAATAAATATTGGAGACAAATTTAAATTGGAGTGAAAATACAGCGCAGGTATAAACAGCATATTCAGAGACATGGCTTGGTTAGTTGAAGATCCTAGCAGGTAGTCCAACTGACTTGTGAGTAATAAAGGAAACCATTACAGTGAAGTAAAGAAGGACATTTTAACTAAAATACTGATTTTTTTAACAAATACACTTTGGACAACATTGAAGATCGTTTGTTACTTCTGAAGATTCTGAATATGCGATAAGCAACGATCTGTTCCAGGTGATAGCAAAGAGGAACACAGTGTGGACAGGATGCCATTCATACCATGCATACTACTGTATATATAAATCTTACATCAGGGCAAATTGGTGTAACCAGTCAATCTACCCAGATATCTGTGAGGTGGGAGGAAACCAAAGAACCCAGAGGGAACAACAAAACACAGAGAGAACAAGTGAAACTGAACAAACTGTAGACCAAGTGCTCAGGACTGACCAGAGAATACTGAGAAGCTAAAATAATAACTAAAATAATAATCATTAATTATAATTATAATTAAAGGATCAATGGTGTAGCATTAACAGCAACAATATGCAATGTTTAGAATAATTTTAATCTTAAAAAAAAAAAAAAACTACAACACGACAGAACATCAGTAGAATATTCCACACACAACACCGTCATAGATTCCTGCTGTGAAATAAACCACAAGTGAAAAAGTAGACCATAAGACACACCAGGGTCAGGGGAAATCCTGGTAAGAATCTCAAAAGATATTTTAGAAATTCTTACAAAAAGCCCCATTACATTCACAGGCTCAGCAGTGCCAGCTGCGTGAAAGCCAAAGTCAATGACAGTTTTATTAGAGCCTCCTCAAACATTTGTCCTTCAGCACCGTGATGTGTAGTTGCTCTTGTAGCCACTAAACTTACGCCGAGTGACAACGGCAGCTGCGTCTTTTCGAGAAGGAGGCGCTGATGTCATGACTGGAAGAATGCCGGGAAGGGAAAAAGTCTAACTGAAGGGCATTGTTCGGCGTGGTTGGACTCATGACTCCCGGAGTGTGCGGTGGTTTTCATGCCCAGAAATGGCATGCATGTTGTGGTTTGAAAGCGAGGTCGACACACCCGCTCTCCAGAGGCCTCACTCCGACTCACTCTGACTCACTCAAGTAACCACAACCCGTGAAAAAAGAAACGGAGGGAGTGTATGCGCATGCTGAACGAGCACGCTGCACCTTCATCGGGCCGCTCTTACGTCTGCTCGTCTGCATGAGTCAAACCAGCTCTCCAACACTTTCACTTTGAAAACCAGATGAGAAAAAATGAGAATAGGAAACTGTATAACGCTACATGCATCCTATCGTCTTCATCAGACCTGATATTACTTGCATACACTAGTACAGATAGTTCGTCAAGGTTTCTTTTGGATGGTTAGCAGTTTTTGGTTTATATGGAATCTGGAAGAAAAAAAAAAGAAAACCTTTGTAAACATATTAAGAGACAGAATTTTCTGGTGGATGAACTTTCTGGGGAACTTGATAGAAACTTTGCAATTAAGAAATTCCTAATTCTGTTTGATCTATTTATTTGTATCTGTAAATAGGATATTACTGTCATTCTCCACGTGTATGCCTGGGTTTCCTGAGGGTCCTCTGGTTTTCTCCCACTAACACACTAGTGGCTACTTTAATCTATGTGTGAGTGATTGTGTGTGTGTGTGTGTGAGTCACGGTGATGGACTGCCATCCATGAATAAATGTATGAATAAATAAATAAATGAAAGAAGGAAGGATTTAATGAATGATTTTTCTGTCAAGTATGCAAATGAGCCAGAGCCCTGACCCTGGAGTCCCTCCTCTCCAGCACATGTTGGTGTTGTTCCTTCTCCTCGTTTAACTAATTAACAGCCTTTCCTGAGTTCAACTGATTATGTTAGAGCAGGAAAAACAATACAAATATCCAGGGGGACTCCGTGGGGCAAGGTAGGAAAAAGACATGCTAATGCTAATAATTTAATGCAAATGTTTAAAGAAATTTACACAATAAACTTTGTTATATAACATGGTCTTGTAGGCATCTTCTGTAACATCTTTTTTTTATGGTAGGCCTGTATGACGTGCTGCTTATATTTTATTACTGATTATTTCAAAATTTCATTTTCCATTGTAGGTAAAGAGCGTCATGTTCATCATAAACAAAGAAAGAAAAAAAAACTCAGTCTATCTAAAGCAATTTATCATAAAGCCTCTTTCAGATAGTAAGCCTTCATGTAGCCGACATGTTAGAGTTTTTTTTTCTCCCTCCCCACCACAAAGCATTCAGGTTTACAAAGAATCCACGACGCTATCTTCTTGGTCAAAGCTTTCATGAGATCAATAATGCAAAATGACACTTTTTATATTCTGAGCGAAAGCTGAAGCCTTGTATTTGCTGTGATTTATTGCTTTGGTAGGAGCTGTCACCTTCCATCACACCAGCTTTTATCACCAAATAAAACCCTGGATTATAAATCGTTAGCATTGTGGGCCGTTGTAGCGCAGTGCTGTACGCTCGTGCTGTGCAAAAGCAATTCTGCTCTTCATCTGACCAATTTATTCAGAGTGCCAGTCTATCATTTAACATGGAAGAGGAGACGTGACCTTAAAGAGGTAGGTGTCACTAAGTTAATGGCAAACAGTTGAAGAGCATTAACACATCACATCACATTTCCCAGAATTCAGAGGCAGCCCGTCTTACTAGCCGGCTCTGAGTCACCCTGTTAACACATAAAAGTCGGCTCCGTGTTACTACTGGCTTTTATGTTGACGATTCAAAAGGGGGGATCATGTTTCTTTCATCAGTGTTCATTTTAAAGAGATTCCACAGTGTGGTGCTGAGGAAATTCACATCACACGGCGTTCAGATCGGGTCAAACCAGTGGCACCGCTTTAGGGGTCACTGGAAGAAAAACAAAACCGCTTTTATAGGCCAGGGTTGTAGGTAGCGTATGGAACGGGAACGGTTTTAATGGGAGAGATGGAGGGACAGAAACTTCAGGAACAGGATCTCATCAACTTCAACGCTGTTGACATAAAAAAAAAATAAATAAAATAATAACAACAATAACTTAATTTAGAGGGGGGCGACACAATGACACGATCCATATATACTGTACTGTATGTGTCTGTTTAGTGTTGAAGATTCTGTATATTTGAATCTGTCTCTGCTTTTGGCTTTAATGCAGGCGCTGCCTAAACACCTTTTTAAAACAGAGATGTTTTAAATTCTGCTTATGCGGCTATTATTTTATTATTATTTTCTCAAAATATAGACCTAAAGAAAGTACTACCTTAATTTAAACAAGTCACAATGAACGAACAAACAAATGAAGATGTACAGAGGCGCTGCGTGTCGACAGGCAAGGCAGGCAACAGCTTGAGGCCCCGGGGCCAGTAGGGGGCCCCGCCATGGCTGACATGGTTTATTTATTAATAACAGAGTGAAAGTAGTTTCTTGCCATGGAGGGGGACAGTGGTGTAAATCTTAAAAGTTTGTCTTTATGTCTGCACATATTATTCCGCTTTAGAATAGCCTCAGCTAACTAACTAACTGTTCCAGGATTCCATCCTAAATAGGGTAAAATTGAAAGCTAGTGCACTACCTAGAGTGTAAAATCCCTTGTTCCACACACCAAGTAGTGCCCTTGATCAGGGGTTGGAGAGGGATTCGGGATTCAGGCGTGTGTTAGATGCTAGTTACCTTTGTAGTTCGAATTAGCCATGAGCAACATGGTGTCATCAGTGAAACATCAAAACACAACACGGATGGTCCAGAGGCAATTCAGAAGGAATTAGAAGCAGTTAATAAGGAGATAAATCGTTATTTAAGATGACATTACATTATCAGATGTGTGTTCTTGCTGAAAGTGCCTCCGTGACTGGTTTTGGATGTGGGTTTTGGCAGGCAGCTGCTCTCTCCCCTCCTTCTCCACAGGCCTACTTTCACTCTTGATTATTTATAAGATAATGTTTGTGCACCTTCTACTCATACCGGTACTTCTTCCTTTTCTCTCTTCCTGCCATACTGTATAATCAGCAGAGGTGTGCTAGATAACACTCTATAAATATTTGTATGTGTATTTTAGTTTTTTTTTTCCTTTAGATGACTGTTCTTTTTATTCTGAAATAGTTGCTATATCTACAGTTTAACAATATAATACAAAGCAGCTTTCTGAAGTATTAATTTCCTAGGCAGAGAACCGGTCTTTAGATGAAAGCGATTAATAATGCACAATATGTTACCTAGATCATATCATGCAATATGCAAATAAGGACACCTAATGTCATTTATGCAGATGAGTTGTTGCAGTTTATTTTTTATTTTTTATTTCTCTCTCCACATTAAACCTGATGTACTGTATGTCTGAGTTGAATATTGAAACAACATGAAGATGTTTATCACGGGCCGACGCGAACCCTGTGAACATTTCCCGGTAACAGCAGCAGAGTCTAACGTCGCCTATTTTAGTATTGCATAGGGTAGGTTTTCAGCCTTTTGCTTCCAGTGCATGCAGTTTGTAATTGCAGAGACGTCTGCACATCCTGCACAGTGGTTTCTTACCTTATAACAATGACGCACATACGTGTTAAAAATCTTTTGCAGGTACCTTTGCAAGCCAAAGCTTGGACCATTAGATACTTTGCATGTACAAAAACATGCATTTTTACATTTATTCAACGGCATGCAACCATTTTCATACTTCTGTTCAGCTGATTGTGAGTGCTGTACGCTATCAAATGCTCAGAAATGGCTTCTGTAGATGGGTTTTTTTTTCCCCTCACTAAAAGTCACACTAAATCACCCTGCCGTGTGCGACTGATGACACAAGCACAATCAGTACAAATCAGCAAGACTGACGGAGCGCAACAACAGAGCCCTAAATGACTGCCGTTTGTCCTTTACTTTTCGGATCAATAGTCTTAACATACTTTTTGAAAATCAAACTGCTTGATTCTTAAGACACCTGGGTGAAACACAGATGCTTACAGTTTGCTGTACAGTGTCTTATTTCTTCCTTCTTCTACCTTGATGGTCAATTCAGACTCCTAATTATGTTCTGTTAATGAGGCGTCCCAGTCCGTACACGGCACGAAACAAGTAGTGACATTTTTATAAGTGAGACAGTCAAAGTGGTCTTTTCTTTCCTTTCACTTTCCGTCAGTTTGGTTGCAGCACAAAGACACCCACTCTCTCTCTCTCTCTCTCTCTCTCTCTCTCATGCAAGGGTCTTATTGTTCCATTATTCTCACAATTCTCAAAAGTTGTATACGTCTTTTTTTTTTCCCCCACAGCTCTTAAACACACTTCCCATACCACAAGGAACAACAGAAAGTATTTACCAAGTGTCTTCACCTGAAAGCACTAAATCACTGGCGTACAATGTTTGCATGTGATTAAAAGATGGATTTCAGATCTGCTTTGATATTTCTGGCAAATCAGACACAGCTACATGCACATGCTCAAGATGCATTTTTTTTTTTTTTTTTTTTTCAAGTGGATCATCTGGGTCAAATTGAGTGGATAATTATCTTTTCCAGGGGATAGATTGCTTTCTTGGGAACCCATGTGGAACCCGTTTCACAATCCTCTGCCGACCCATGAAGAACAACTTCTCGATCAGCAACCGCTTTTATAAATGTAGTCAGTACATTTAACTTTGACCTGCCTTTTTCATTAAAGACCTTAAAAAAATGAGTGAATTATTTTTTTAAGAAAAAAGATTCGCCCTATAATGTCCTTCAGTTACTTCCTTGAGTCTCGTCTGTAATAACCCATATTAGACGTCTAATCAGTCAGGTTTTTGGGCTGCATAATTTGTCCTCATTTTTAACTCACTACAGATTTTTCTTTTTCCTCCCCTGACCTGAACATGGGCTATGTATATATATATATATATATATATATGCAGCGCTGAAAAGACTTTAAATTAGATCAGTGTATGATCTAGATATAGTGCATACATAAATACAAGAGAGAAAGACTTTCAAAGGGTTCTGCAGACTAATCAGGCGCCTGGAGGAAAAATACGAGTATTATAATCCGTGTGCTGGAACACGACCGGGTGAAGGATCTGCAATTAAGAGATCAAATAAAAACATGTTGTCGTGTTTTTGCAGGATTCGCTCGAAATGTGTGGCATTATCTTGTCGGTAAGTCGTGGCCGTTGTAAGTCACAGGCGATTAAAACAGTAGGAGGTGTGAGTAGCATGTCCAGGCAAGTGTGCAGTCGAGGAGGCTGTTTTTCCTTCCTAGTGAGGACGTGATGGAGGATGTGGCTACTTCACACCCGTCAGAAAGACAGAGAGAGAGAGAGAGAGAGTGTGTGTGTGTGTGAGTGAGGGTGAGAGCATATGGAACACTGAGCGGATGCTCCAGGGGAACGAGAGGGATTTTGAATTCTGCTGTGGTCACAGAATGCTCTGCAGGTTGACACTTGATGAGCAGGAGTCAGTGGAGGACAGCAGAATGAGAGAATGTCTCTGGAGGTCAGCCAGGCACTGCGACAGAGCAGGCCTGCTCATATGGCCGTCTGTGTGTGACCTGAGACTGAGCAGGGCTTTTTCAAAAGACTGGGGAAAAAAAAAAAAAAAGAATCTGCTGATGGAAACAGAGCAGGACTTTCTGTAAAGCCAAAAAGGTGAGATTCCTTTCATTAACACTGACTATAGAGCTAAAGGCCGAGCACTTTTGAAGATGCTTTTGCATCTGATGGCGAACACGCCACTAACACCGAGGTCAACATATCAGCCATGGAGTGAAACCGACAAGGAAATAATAGTATAAAGGTACAGTAAATAAAGATAAAGAATTTATTATTATTTTTTTTTTAAACAAGAATGCGTCCCATAAGAATTCACTCCAGCGAAGCTATTTTAACCATCCGGGTGCTGAAAGGTTCTGCAGGACTGAAATGAGCCCTGGGTCACTCATACAGCCAGAGATAATTAAAAATGTGTAACACACACACACACACACACACACACACATGCATGAACACCTCCCCCAAAAGCAGCTCTTCCATTGGATCTCAGAATTGAACCGAATTTCATTTTTCATTGAAATCAGATTAATTAAAGTTTAATTTGGGAATTGTATAGAAATTCTGACTGCGAGGAAAAGCGAGGCTTTTGGGATGAGAATGCTTGTTTTGTGTAAATGTATAGATAATAAATTGTGCCCTTAAATTTGTAAACTTTTCTCAACCATGATACAGCTTTATGTTTCCAGTTGGTCACGTCACCGAGATAAACCTTTATTTATTTGTCCTGGCTGTTTTTTTTTGTAATGTTCTTCCTGATGTCCTCCATTTTATCACTTGCAGAGCCACAGTGCCCAGTATCTTTGTGTCACATTGATTTCTTTTGTAAATTACACAACAATCGTGCCTTGTGAGATACTTTAAAGAAAAGACGTGCTTTGCAAATCCGCGAAAATTCTTTCTGCATAATTTTATCATAATCTCAATCCGTAATGCCTTTCTCAGATGACAAAAATAAAAAAAACCTGCGCCGCATGGTGTAGCCTGGATGCCACGTTCCTGTCAGTCACGGACAGACAGAGCACAGGCTAGAACAACATAACATGAAAAGCAAACAAACTCATGAATAAAAGAATCATGAATATATGTGATGGCGTGAAGTAGGCCTGGGCGGCTTGGCCGAGATGTGAGTATCCCACAGTACGTTTGATTAAAGGCGCATGACAGACAGTGCATGATGAATGGGGCCCGGAGAGAATTAAAGGCTGTCAGGAGAATGGGCCGCCACGCTGAGATTAAACCCCAGCAGGACCCGTTTTCATGGGAGGGGCTCGGTGTGCAGTGGCAGCTCGTCTGGGCTGCCTGTCAAGTGCGGAGCTGTCAGCGGCCATAAGACTCAAGTCGCCGAGGATGGCAACTCGGGGTCCCTCAGGATCTACATGAAGCTTCCCTCAGAGATGGAGGGGGGGTGAAAAGTTCAATAAATTCTGTATTCTGCAGCTGCTACTTCACTTAAGTGCAGCATGTTTAAAAAAAAAAAAAGTGGACACCGTTCAAGAGACAAGATGATTTGTCCCCTGTTTAGAGAAGTAAAGGGGACGACTGGGGTTGGCTTCTAAAGAGATCTCGACATGCATTTTCACTTCCAGTGTGCTGGGAATTTTTTGTTGTTCTTCTCGTTCTTGTTGTCTCTCAACACGCAGCAGAGAGATAAGTAATGCAGATTGTATTTGGCTCATGGGATTTCTGTAAAGGAGTTTTCTATGAACATTTGTATGCAGAAAGAAATAAAAAAATCTATTAATTACAAAATATCTTGATGAGTAACTTGTTGTTTATTATAGATTTTGCAAGACTAATTAACAAATGCTTTGCGGTCTACGGGCGAAGGCATCCAGGGTATACTGAAGGTGAATGGAAAAAATGCAATTTACCTCTCTAATTGAACAGGGGGGGAAAAAACAATCACTGCCAGCCGATATTCAAATCACACTGTAGAACCTAAGGCCGTGCATCCCGCCAGGAATACAACACTGTTTCTGTTACATCTCTATACACATTTGCACGGATCCACCTTTTATTTCGTTCCAATGTGAAATAAAAAATGAAGCACAATTCACAGTTGTACAAAAGCGGAACACAACCCTGTGCATACTTGCTTATTCAAATATGTGTTGGTTTTTATAATGTCACTGATGTAAGCGCCTTGAGGGAGAGAAAACATTTCCTCTGGATATGATGATTTAAAGGTACCTCTTTCTTTTAGTCCGTGCCAAATGTTTCACCTTATTGTTGACAGAGAGCTGAATATACAACATACCAAAAAAAAAAAAAAAAAGTTGCACACTTTTTGATTACAGTGAACAATGATGTGTGAAAATGATCCCTCATACGCCTAGAGCGTGACTCTTTCACACTCCTGGAAAATGGCTCCAAAACCCTCCATAGATGTGATACTCTGGTGATTCAGTACATTCAGGTGGTCAGCTGACTTCATTTTATTGCCCCGTAACGTTGCTGAGTCTAGACCTGAGTAACTGATCAACTCCAGATCATAACACTGTCTCCAGAGGCTTGTACAGTGGACACTATACATGATGGTGCATCGCTTCATGTCCTTCACTTCTTACCCTGACACGGTCATCACTCTGGAATAGGATCAGTCTGGACTCATCAGGTCACATGACCTTTTTCCATCGCAAGTCCAATCTTTATGCTTTCTAGTAAATCGAAGGTTTTTTTCTGATGAGTCTCACTAAGTAAGTGGATTTCCTATGGACACGCAGCGGTTTAGTCCCAATCTTGTGAGTTCTCATCTCATGTGTTTGTGTGTGTGTGTGTAAATGCTCTTACTCTTCTAATTTACTCATTTCTACTGTTCAACTTCTCCCAGTGATCTCCATTAATTTTTTTTTCTTCACTGAAGTTAACAGTTCAGCGTTATCCTTCCAGGTTTTAATAATGAATACTAATCATTTGTAATAGCAATGCAATAATTTGACCCTTCTGAAAGGGGCCAGGCAGTGTACTTGTTCTTGTTAACATGTCCATCTATTGCTGATTGATAACAAAAGCCAGTGGAGGTCCAGAGAGTAATGACGTTACGGGCAGATGCATATGTTCTGCTTCAACATGTCACATAAACTCCCAGTCCATTCATCTCTTTATGGTATCAAATAATATTCATATATTTCAAACTGAATTTCTTTTTAAAGTTTAAGTAGCAGAGTGTATATATAAATAGTACTGCATTCCTAAAAAAAATATCAATTAGTAGAAAGACAAATTTTATTTTATAAGATCTAGCAAGGAACTGGGTCAGGTTAATTTAGTGGGGGGTGAAATGTTAAACACCCTGCCACTTACACAGGTGTAACAATAACAATATACTGTATTTGGATTATTTTTTTCATGCAATGACATTTCAGGAATTTCAGATAATTCAAATATGTTTGAGTATGTACTGTACTATCACGGATTCTGTAAAAAAAAGAAGAAAAAAAAGAGTAAAATATGGCACAAAAATAAAGTAGACTTGCCTGGCAGGCACATTGACAAGACAAGTGTAACTGGTTCTGGCGAGAAAAGCACCGTTGCTTAATATGTCTCTTTTGACAATAAACTTATGAGTACATGAAATCTCTTTTAAAGTCACATTATGACCTTTATTGTTTATTTTGTACACGCATCTAAAAGGGCGGAGGAGTTTATTAATTCTTTTATTTATTTATTTAAATGAGTTTTTTTTACTATTGCTTGAAAAAGTTACTGCTCAGTTTTATGGCGTTTGCAGCTGTTAACTTTCTGTGGTGTTTTTTCATGACAAGAGTTCATGGCTTTCAAGAACGTGAGCAGCGACAGACTGTGCACTGTTGCAGGAAACCCAAATGTCATGCAGTAACTCATTTCCCCTCCATGATTATGGGATATTTTCTCTACCAGACATTTGTAAAGCTTGTTTAAGCCTGCACAAACAGCTCTCCACCCTGCATTTTCCCAAGCCGTCTACCCCCTCGTATTGAAATTGTGCAATCCTGCCAAAAGGAACTATTCAGAAGGGTTCGAACATTTGTCATATTTCACAGTTATTGAATGGGTGATTTAAAGGATCTTTATGGCCATTTTCTGCATGCACGCACAAAAACGTTAAATGGGCACAAAATAAATTTTCATGACATCCATCACTGTAAACTGTCTAGAGATGGTAAATACAGTGCCAGTGTCACGTCAAGGACAGTCAGGATTACAGATTGGAAAAGATTTTCTCCTAGGGGAAAATAATAGTAATAATAATAATAATAATAATCTCTGTATAACTACAGATACTTTGAATGGTCTTTTTTAAAAAATCATTCTCCAGTGACCTCCTCCCAAACACAGACATGCTCCTAAAAAAAGGTTAATTTGCAGAAATGAAAAGCAAGGTTTTTTTTAGACTACATTTCAGGGCAGCTACAGTTACAGGCCCACGAACCAGGCAAACTTCCTGGACTGCAATTTTTCAATACCATATTATATAATGCTGACAATCCTGTATGTCATGGACCATACAAAAACTGCCTGTCAAGTAATTGTTAAGCCAGTAAAGCCACATAGGGAGGTTAAATGTGACACTTCTGACGTAGGAGACTGTAGGCTGAGCCATGTACAGATCATACAATAACAATAAAACCTTCTCCTAAAGAAATGCTTCATGTAAAGTTAACCGCTGAAACAGTGAATCACAGCGTTAACACTATTTCATTCACTCAACCTAGATTATAAATTCAGTCAAGTCATGTCAAGTAGGCTTTTATTGTCATTTCAACCATATACAGTTCAGTACACTGTAAAACGTAATAATGTTCCTCCTGGACCGAGGTGCTACATACATACAACATGAATTAACAACATAAATTAACAAAACTAACTAGCTAACTAAGACACCTAATTCAACTATTCAGTCCTAGCAAAAGGCCAGTGAGACGTACCATAACCCCTTCTGAGACTGTCCAGATGGTTTAAGAGCTGATAATACAGAATTACGAATGCTCTTAAAATGTCTGTACAGGCTGAATGGAGAAAATGCCATCATACTCAGCACCCATGAGGGAAACTCAAAACTGAAATCATGATTTTACACTTATCCTGCATTTCATCATTTTTAAAAATAAAAGTGTTCCTTATGTCATTATTGGACATACATAGCCTGAGAAAAACAGAACCTCTTATAATAGTGTTTTCTTAAAGGCTTCTTTTCATAACTGGATGATTAGTAATGTTGGCTTACATTCTACCGCAGGCTCTATGATAAATGTTAACACATCTGGCATTTAAAAAAAAAGCATGACTTTTAAAAGCAAGATCATGCTGGATTAATAGCTCAGAAATGCATTAACTAAATAATCCGAAGGAAAAAAAAAAGTACGTATCTGGACGAATACAGATTGAGGTTTTTTTTCCTCTTAAAGACTATGATCAGTCACACTTCCTCTTCTTGTTTCACAACCCTGACACAAACATGGTTGCTGTTGTTTTCCTCACATCCTTTCCTATAGATATTTTAAGAACATCATTACATTTTGCACCATTTCAACATATTTGCGCTCTCTCTGAATATCTTGCAGTACAAATAGAAACAACTGAAGTCTCTGAATCACTCCATTAACTCGTACTTCTTAGGAACCTTGATAGACATGGAGCATATTTAGATAATCTGCATTTAACAGTCTCATGACTGTGGAATTAACAGTGCCTGCAATAACTAGAAGGCCATTTATGGACATATATTTTATAAAGTTAGTCATGCACTTTCTGATGAATATTATAAAACTAACATGACATAGCATTCTTTATACTGTAGTAGTATCATTCACAGTTTCTTTATAGTAGTCTTTAATTGTAAGCCAAATTAATGTAACATTTTACAGAATATGCATTTGAATCAGCACACATAATTTAGCACACTACTTAGTACTTAATGTTGTTTAGTTTTGTTTTAGAAATACCCATACCTGTTAACGTGACAACACAGGGTGAGCGTAATATCCTCATGTCAAACATTTACACTCTTTCCTGTATAGTAATAAAGCATATTTTCCTACTTAGTACTATGGTTTTGCACTACACACTTTGAATTACCATTGGGTATGAAATGTGCTATACAAATAAAACTTACATTTTGATTTAATATGTGTTTGAAATCAGGGAAAGTGCTTCACCAATACACTACATCAATTGTTTTATACCAGGGTTAAGTATAAAGGTTATTTACTTGTGAATTAGAAGTACATACGTAGATGAGACTTTTATGTAAGGAATGGCAAAACAAACATGAATCCTAATATGCAGTGACCAAGTGATCATGGTGGAGGTTTGAATTTTTAAATAAACATAAGTTGGGCTTTGTATGATCTCCAGATCTGTTTGTTGTTTGTCAAAATTAAGGAATCATTTAGGAGTGATGGTGAAACACAGCTTTACAGTTCAGTGAGCTCTTCATTTTAATATTCCTCCTCGGATACAAAAGCAACACGGATACACACACATACTGTCGGCTCTTCAGATCTATATTACATTCTTAATCAGCTTGTAGGCCCAAAGATTTCAATGCATATA
>JAQMYG010000023.1:18905096-18933127 GCA_030014215.1 Clariallabes teugelsi | reverse complement strand
GCGCTCTTGTATTTGGAGGAGTGAAAACGCCCCCCACCCCCACCCCCACTCCCATACATACACACACATACACACACACACACACACACACACACACACACACACACACACACCCCACACACACACACTCGTGCACTACACCACACCTCCCAGCCTCCTTCCACTCATATTAAGGAAGTTGAACTGCTCTTGACCTCCTGAACTCTCCTCACTCTTTTATATATTCGTCCGAAACAACAACAACAGAACGAAGTCGACAGGAGAAAAAAGATAAACCATTTTGCATAGAGAAACTTATTTTCAGGCCCTCAGAGGTTTTGCTTTATATATTCGACAGCTGCTCCCACTCACGGTCCAGGACATTACGCCGGGTGGGGCGTCAGTTCCAGGTTCTCCAGGACGGGTTTGAAGCCCCTCTAAATTGGTCAGAGTAAGAGAGAGAGAGAGAGAGAGAGAGAGAGCGGTCTGTGCATTAGAATGGCTCCTAGGTTTGAGAGAGGAGAGAGTGAGCACCAGCAAGATGAGGAAGAGGAGGAGGATGTTCAGTACCTCCTCTGTTTTAGAAATCCAAGGTCTCTCGTATTCTTCTGCTGGTGTGCAGTGGGGGAACGGGCTAAGTTGAAGCACATGGCCGTCAAGGGACGCGACCCCCACTCTGGTGAGGAAATGCTGTCCAGATTTGCAGCTTTAATGGAGTGTGTGTGTATGTGTGTGTAAGAGAGAGAGAAGGAGAGGTTTGCTGGTAAAGAAAAAAAAGGGCTTAGAAATGCAGTGCTGCCTTTTGTCAAATCACCTGGCGAGTCCCGTTCAAACCCCCCCCCCCCTCTCCTGCGCTGTGTTGACTGCTCCTGCATTTATGTGCTACCTAATCATGATGAAAGCCAGGGCTGTATTTTCTCTCCTCTTTGGGTTTGATGAGTCGAGCTTATATTCATGTGTGTGTGTGTGTGTGTGTGTGTAAGAATGAGAGATTTGGGCTCAGCTCACTGAAAGCCAAGCTGCCAAAAGTGGATTTCCTTTGAACGCCTTTTCTTTATTTCGCCCCTGCCAGCGACCCGCTCTGCCCTCTGGGTAATGTTCAGATTCAAACCCGAAAGGTCTGCTAGCGGCGATAGCTTCGGCTCGCGCGGCCTAGCGGCTCTTCCCTCTCCTCGCGCAGGTTAATCGCATGCTAACCCCTGCTCCGAGGGCTTCGTGTTGCTCTTGATGCTTTGTTGTTCCTCCTTCTCTTCACATGCTAATGGACCGTTTACATGTGCAGAAGAAGAAGAAGGAAAAAAAAAAAAAAAACAAGCTCATTGTGGAAAGTGACTGAAGCAATGATGTGTGTGTGTGTGTGTGTGAGTGAATAAAGGCTCCTCCCATGCCCGAGGCGCTGTGTGCAAAAACAGAGAGACTTCATCTGCACAAGCGGCCGAGGGCCTCATTAGTTTGGACTGTGTTTCCTTTTCACACGTCACAGTATAGACGTCTGTAGACCGCCGCCGATTTATATGCAGGGGATGTTGTTTTTGACGTATTTGCGTTGAGCTCCGTCTCCCCACGGCCAGCGTGAACGTCCCTCACACGTAGCTTCAAAAACGCCTCCATGCATGTCGCCACGCGAGCGTCTCCGTCGGTTTTATCACAACCATGAACGTTCTCGGCGCTCCGGGCTGAACCGCGTGTCGTCCTGGTGTTCGTTTCTTCTGCTTTGTTTCCGAGCTGGCAAGCGAGCAGCAGCAAACTTTTATTTAGACATCGCCACGCTGAGCATCTGGGATCTGTTGGAATGACGGTTAACATAACATGTAGGATGACTTACTGTTATTCATGACATTTGTTTACAAGCAGAAGCCAATTTCTGCTTGTGGTCTCCGCTCTTCTCAGTAAGCCCTTCTCTTTGAAGGGAAATAAAGCGGCTGACGTTCGCGGCAGGACCGGGTTTGAGGTTGCGGCCGTGCCGGAATACAAAAGAAACCACAGCTCTCTAACCAAACCCTCCTCTGGGTTAATCATGTCAGGTTTTTGTCCTTGCAGGAATGCGATCTCCGCGCCGCGAACAAAAGCAAGAGCGGGTTGTCATGTGAGACGATTAGAAACCCTGTGTTTTGCTCCCCTCCCTTTGCAGGTGATGCCTTCCCAGGTGCCTCTAGCTTCCTCGGCGGCTACATGAGCTCATCGAACCCGCATGCAGGACCAAGCTCGCTTCCTTCCGACCCCGCCTTCAGAGCCCCCAACCCACCCAGCCTGCAGATGGCTCAGCTCTGGGCTTCACACTCGCATGAAGGTATGAGTCAACTCTCGTCTTGATACAATCCAGCTTAAGGTTGAGGAAAACCAGCCGCGGGTGTCGCTATCGTAAACAAGGCCCGAGCGCGTCGAGCTGCACAGTTAGGTGTGATGGGACGCGACCTCTGGGCCGAGACAGAGACCAGAGTCGGACTGAGGAAGACCGACGAGCACTTGAGCATCTCCATGTTAATAGAAGTAGAAGTTTAATAATGGAAAGTTCACAGTATGGCAGGCGGTGTCCGTCTCTACTGATTAGCGCGGTTCACCAGGCCAAGTGTTATTGTAAAAGGCCGGAGCGATGCAAAATATTTCCTCACACCTGTTCGGCTTATTCAGCTTTTCTTTTCTGTTCTTATTATTTTTTTGAGCCAATTGACTAGATTTTGTGTAAGTGCTTTCCCATTACTATTCGTGAAAATAAAAGCAGTCCATTATATTATAATGTAGAATAGACAAAGATTCTGCAGTGCAGCTCGTGTGGGTTTTTTTTTTTCTTCCTTTAAAAAAAAAAAAAAATATATATATATAAGAAGGCAATGAGCAAAAAAGGCTGAAGAGGGAAATTGCGAGATAAGGCCTGCAGTGCCGGTATTGTTTGGGAACTCACTATGAAAATGTTTTGTCACACAGGTTTCCTCTCACTCGAATAAGCCGCTTCCTACTGCATAGTGGAACGAGGTGTGTGTGTGTGTGTGTGTGTGTGTGTGTGTGTGTGTGTGTGTGTGTGTGGTGGAAAATGTTTAGAAAATTTATGCGCAAGTGGAAAATATGAGAACGGCCTGAAAATCATACTCGGTTAATAGTGTACGGTTAATAGATGGACTCGAGATAACACTGGAGGAACAGTGAAACGTGTTTATATGTAAATGTGTGCGAGTAAGTACAGAATAATGCAAATTATTTCAATAATCATTAAATGATGTTATTGTTCAGATAAACTTTTATCTCTGGTTTATACTTTAATTCCCTGAATCAGGTTACAAACGTTAGAGGTTAGAGGAGAAGTCGCACACGCCGATATTACATTCGGTAGCTTGTTGAATGTTGATTCCTCGCACTTCCAGAGACGCTCACACACACACACACACACACACACACACACACACACACACACACACTCTGAGTCCTGGAACATGGCCGTCTGTTCCATCCGGGAAGAAAGAAAAACTGTGGAAAAACCTGGTGATTCAGTACATTCAGGTGGTCAGCTGACTTCATTTTATTGCCCCATAGCGTTACTGAGTCTCGACCTGAGTAACTGATCATAACACTGTCTCCAGAGGACTTGCACCATCATGTATAGTGTCCACTGTACGTCACTTCATGTCCTTCCCTTCTTACCCTGACAGTGGACACACAACTGTTTAGTCCCAATCCAAGTTCTTGTGTGTGTGTGTGTGTGTGTGTGTGTGTGTGTGTGTGTGTGTGTGTACTTTCATTATAAAACACAGCTCTTTTAAAAAAAAAAATAAAATTTTTATACTGTGTTTTTTCCCCCTCAGTCTTGATTTTTGTTTGATTAAATTTCTTGTGTAAAGTTGAAGGTTCGTTTCGATCCTCCCAGATTGTAATAAAGCCCTTAGACAATTCTAACTTCTAATCTCCCACTGGGCGTCTCTTTCCACATGACCCTTAACCCTACCTGCTCTGGGGACTGCGTGTCATGGCTGACCTCGTGCTCTCACCCCAACTTCCTAACAAGTTAGGATCTGCGAAGGAAAAGGATTTCACCTTGATGTAAACTATATGTGACAAATAAAGGACTCTGTCTTCTATCTGTTTATCAAATGGAAGAAAACTAAACTTTAAAAGGCAATAATGTAGCATTTTATATCCGTTTTCATGCAGAATGGGCCGAGACAGGATGACAAAGAGATTGAGAAGGGAATGACATTTTATTTTTATGAATAAAAAAAGTCAGCCAAAAGAAATTATACACACTTCAGGAAAAGAAACATAGTTTGATGGATGTTATATTACTATAATTTATAATAACAATATTATCATATATATCAATATATCTCATATAGCAGTATATTTAGTATTAAAATATTTATTTATGTGTTTCTTTTCCTGAAGTGTGTGTACATGTTTTTGGCGTGACTGTTACGGGTGATTCTGGCACGCACCTCTAGCCTGAGCGAAATCTTTGCTTTGTGTTTTTTTTTTTTTTTTTTCTTCCTTCATGTGAAGTCAGACACGGATCGAGACGCGGCTCCACTGCTGCTCCTGTTTCCTATTTTAAATCTTTGCTGAACAAATTGTTTATGATAATATAGTTATTTTAAAAAAAAACAAAAAAACAATGCATGTCTGTTTTTTTATGCATATACTCGTAAATATTAATGTGCTCTAAAAACAGCAGGGTCATTAAAAATGATTTAAGCTAACGATCTTACCAGCAGTTCAGTTCGGTCATGTACGTCTTTTTCCTGTCAGCGTGTAAATATTTCAACTGTGTGTTTTTTTTTTTGGTGTTTTTTTTCCCTCCTAACACTCCATCACATGAATTCGATGCCTGACCAGGCAGTGACAGCACTTGGCAACGATGCACGAGTGAAAAATGACTGAAATAGAGACAGCAGGTTTGATTTTTTTAGGCATTCCGTAACATCAAGCGTTGTTCAACGCCAAGTGTAAGAAGTATGTGTACCAGTTTTTTTTGTGTGTGTTGCATAACAGTGTACGTGTGGATTGTGTGTTACATGTCGATCGTTTATTTCAAACTGCTCCATGATGAGATCTACAGTACAGTATCTCTATCCAAGTAGAATCGCTGCCGGTGGAACAGATCAGCCCTCGTAACGCCTTTACTAATGGGGCGGAGCTAAGATTAATTAGTTCTCATGCAAATATAATTAGTTGAGGTGTTCCATACAAATTACTGAAGTTTTATTATTATTATTTTTTCTTAATTATTATTATTATTATTTTTTTTACTATAGTTACAAGTTGAAGTGAAAACATAAGGAAGGCAAAAAGTTTCCTCGAGCTCTAAAGTCGGTCCAGCTTCGCCACTTAAGGCAGTCTCGGTGCGTTTCCAGGTTTGTACGACGGTTCCGGGTGAACACCGAGCCAGCGTAAGAGATGCCATGCGAGCGTGAAATGTGGGTGGATTATTAGCGGCGGTGAAGCCCAAGGCCTTTGTTTCAAGTCTCAGCAGAGAAAAGTGCAGATTGTTTTTCAAGCTTTGGCGCTGATCATATTGTGCCTGCTCCGCTCTGCCCGCACAGAAATGTGATGAATAGCTGACATTGATGTGCTTGGTTTTGGCGGCCTGTGAAAATATTTGAACACGCGTGTTTATTCAGAATGCCGCACCTGGCCTTTATTAATGGAGGGAAGTGGCAGCTGTGGAATTCTGCTATTTTTATATCGAACATGTGAAACGATCGTGCCCTCTTACATACCTCCGCCTCTACACACTGCAGCACGGACGCCACGCTCAGATCGAGCGCTGAAGTTCACTTAAAGTATAAACGTATTAAAGGAAAATGTTAGCGTTTATATTGGCAGCATATGCATGCGTGTGTATATACTGTATATATATATATATATATATATATATACACATTCAGGTTTATCAAGCGCTAGTTTTATATGTCGAGACATTCGCGCAGGTCTGCCCTGGAATTTGCCCCCCAGCTGCTTGTAATTCCAAAGGTTGAACCCTTCCATTCCGAAGTTGTCATGCAATTAAAGATGATAATATTCCAGCGGTTGTTTGCTGACTGGTTTTTATCTGTGCTGTGCGTTTGGCGAACAGGTCACTCTTTAGATGTGCAGATAGAGCGATCCTCACCTTTGGACCGAGTGTAAGAGCCGCAGCGCGCTAACATGACTTGTTTAATTTCTATCTATGCTGTTGCTTAAACATTTATTCATTTATTTTAATTTTAAATCAGGGAAGGAATTTTCTTTTTTTAAAGAAGGAATTTTAAACTCCATCCTTGAGAATGTCTGTGAAGTTTCTTTCGAGTGTAATAAACTCTACCCGCTTATTAGGTTAATTAACTCCAGATTATAATCCAGTTACCACCTGTGACGGTGGCGTAAACACGCAGGTAATCTGAGACTCGAAGCCAAACGTTGATTGTTTGGGATTTAATCTCATGACATTAGTATGAAAATGCTCCTTTTGTTGACCTATTTTTCTATTTTTCATTTTTTTCTAGATTCCTCACTTCATGTGCGACTTAACTCTGACCACATCCCTGTCTTTAGTAAAGCGTCTCAGAAACTGGGCTTAGATTATTTTATTCCTTCCGTTTCCTGCTCGCACCATCCTAATCCTGTAATAATATCTAGATTAGGCTGTTTCCTCGTGTTGAAGTGGGATTACCGGCCACATTCCCCCACGTCCACGTTGTACTGCGGGCAAACCCGAACCTCAGGAAAAGACTAGAGCAGCCCAAGCTGATTATTCCGCACATACAGTGTGTAATGTCAGGGCTGCGATGCCCTTTCTTTTACACGAGAGAAATGGAGATTAGATGAGCCGTAAATTGGAAGAGCCTTCCCTCGCCTGCTTGCACTTCTCCCTCCCCTAGGCGGGTATACAGACGAACACCGAAATAAACAGGATGCTTTACACTCCGGCTCTGTTGCTAAGGGTAGGCTATCTTTAATCCTCCCTTGGAACGGTGTCAGAATACCATCAACAGCATAACACTATCATGTCACCTGAAACGAGCTATAAAAAGAGAGGAAGTCTTTGAACCTCCGAGTCGAAGGGTACGGCTGGGCTGCCCTGTTTCAAAACGGCCCTCGCACTCATTTGTTGTCTGAAATGAAAAGATTTTAGGAGTAATTTAGGTCATTTATCTCTACTCGCTCTGTTTTATCTCTTACGAAATGCGATAATGATGTCGGAACAGTTGGGATGTTCTTCCTGGAAACACCAGTTATTTATCAGGCTTCCTCTGAACGCCTCTGATTTGTCAGGACACAGTCAGGAGTAGGAATGCGTTCGTCTCGGGACAGACACCCAATCACATCAATCCTCAGCAGACTTATTTGATGACAGGTTCTTTTTTTTTTTTTTACCTCTCCTTGTTTTATTTCTTCTCCCTCACCGTGTTCATGACATAAACTATAGGTGAGATTTCTGTTAATATAGCGTTAATGATACTGATAAAATGATTAAAATTTAAATTTTAGTCTAAGTCCCGGGATTAATGTCCCTGTTAGTTTTTATCATACTTGGTCAATCTTATCCTATTTTTGTTCAGTCAAGTTTTATTCGAATAAAACTCTCGATGTTTTAGTCAGAGGAACCTTTAAGTATTTAGTCTAGTTTTAGTTGGTGATAATTATTTTAACATTTGAAATGTATCTCTTTTTTTTTTTTAATAAGATGTTTTCAGCCAGTTATATTTATTTTAACCATCACAACAACTGCTGCATGTCTGTATTTTTTAAACTACAAAACAATAGAAGCAGTTATACAATAGAATACAGCTTAATTATAGTTAAAACTATAAAATAAAATCAATTACATCACAACATAATAATGTTAACATGCTGTAACATCATTACCACAAATACACTGTAATACCGCGTGATTATTATGGGATGCCTTGATGCGACTCTTCAGGTTTGTGGTGTTTTTAACCGTGATCGTGTGTACACACGCTGCTGTGATGATGGAGGGTTAAAGACGCCTGAGCTTGTAAACGTCCCGTCACTGCGCGTGCAAACTACTCGATACGCCGCGCGCCGTGACCCAGGAAACACCGCCGCTCGTGCCGTAACGAATGAACACCGTATCGCAGCGGATTGGGATGAAAATTATATGTTGATGAAAATAAAGACAGAGGTTTTTATTAGGTTTAATTTAGTTAAACCACATTTCAGTCTCGTCTTTTTCCGTCAACAATATTGCATGATGATTTAGTCACTGTTCGCTGATATCCGTGACGTCTCGCCATCATCTCGTCTTTAGTCACAGGAGAAAACGTCGTCAACGAATGTTTTTCGTCATTATTTTGGTTGACGAAATTAACACTTTATTAGAATTACTACTCTCGTTAGGATCCAGTATAGCCTTATTCCTAATGTTTTGACTCCCGCCCGAGATATTGAATCCGTTCCCTGTAAGTGTAAACATAAGGAATTTACTGGCCAATTCCAAATATTTCAGATAGTATGAATTTGGAGTGCTTATCTTTGATGCGGGGAAGCTGTGAATCGAGCGGCTCTCAGTGGGTTTGGGAAGTCGCTGATTGATATATAAAGGCCTTCCCGAGTTTACCTTACTCTGGACTCGTTTAGAGCCGTGCTGATCCTTTCATTAGATTAAAGGTCTCAGGCTGCCCGAAGCTTTCGGTCCAGAAGCTACGGAACGGCTCCAGGTTTCCTTCCTTCTGCTGTTTGCCCCCTAATTAACGCTATCTTGGCTTTATGGATACGCTGATCGGCTGACACCTGACCTCGGCCATAGGAAACCCTCTATTGTGTGTTTTATGTCTGTTTATGTCTGTTTAAATGAAGGCACGCTATTTCAATATGTAGATGTAGTACGTTATTGTGTGTGTGTCTGTGTGTGATTGATATATTTTTTTTCTTCCCAACAGCATGTGGCTTAGACTGATTCTCCTCTTTGAAAGCATTTGTTCAGCAGTGCACGGACGTTTCATTTGTTAGCGAGTGCATGACTCCAAGTGCGCAGAGTCATCATGGGTTTGGTGTGCGCCCAAGGCCAGGGTGTTCAGTGCCTCCTCCACATTGCAGGGTTTCTTTATAAACATCGCAGCAGGTCAGGGTGGTTCTCCTCTGCCTCAGGCCATTCTTCCCATCGGTATACGCCCACATCACCCGCGCCGCCATTGCATTCAGACTGTGGCCTGGCATTTCAGAGCCGAGATCCGTCAACCAGCAATTCCCTTTAGAATTTCAGTTTTTACAGCCAAAGAAACGATGCAGTCTCTCAGGTTGTGCCACATCTGACACAGGATTGACTCAGGCATGATGCTGTTCCCTCTTTTTCTAAGGAATGTCAATTATTTTTATCTTTAGATGCCTTTTCGTCTTTTTTTGTTCCAGTGTACGTCATCTAAATTGCTGTTTAGGAAGAAGTGTTAGTGAGACTCGTAAGGAAAAAAAGGCTTACATTTTTTAGGGAGGATATAGACTGGACTTTGGAGCGATGGAAAAAGGTCATGTGACCTGACGAGTCCAGATTGATCCTATTCAATCAGGAAATTTCAGAAATGTTCATGTCTATAAAAGTCTCAGAGCGTCTCTACTTGTTATCAGCTGTCCAACACTTTCCTCCAGATTTTCTTGTCCATAATTCGTTTTATTGCATTTAAGTTTAGACGGTTCTCTGCAAGGCTAAAGCAGTGTGGAAAGATTAACTTAGTCCGTCAATTTTCTTTTCTTTTTAGATCTGTTGCCTCCCAGTGAGTTATGAAAAAGTCAACACCATTCATGAAATGTCACAGAAACTGAAAAGTAATTCCTCAACCATGCTTTCAAAGTGCCTCTGTATAATGTCTCTTTCACTCTTACTCTCTCCTCATAGGCTTCGCCCACCTTCCCGGTGGTCTGTATCCTGCCTCGTACCTTCCCCTGGGTCATCTTGAACATCCTCAACTGGGCCAGCATTCACTTTTTGACTCTCAAAAAGGTTCGTCTGAATCAAATGGAAAGCCGTGTGTCTCAACTCTATAGTTTCTGTGCTGAAATGACTGGTGTGGACGGGTAAAGGTCTCGTAATTGTTCGTTTTAGCTTTGAAAGAATTGCGGAGTAAGAAGGAGCGTTTTGTTACGAGTCTTATCAGCTGACGTGCTAATTTGTAAAAAAAAATAAAAATAAATAAAGTTAAGCAATCTGAAATTCATATCACCATATCAGATTTTAAAAGTTAATTCCAACAACATTCTACAATTTCTGATATATGGCTAAGTTTCTGATTTCTGGGGGAAAAAAAACATCTGAGTGCAATTATATCTCCATGATGAGATGTTGGTCGTGCAGCTCATCTTGTCATGTTCTTGCTACCTTGAAAACAATGCTCTGTTTTAACTGATATCTGTCTGCGTTTTCACAGACTGTCTCACTGACGTTCTTCTCTATTTCTTTTCAGAGGGGTTTTACCTTCCGGGCTCGGTACACTCCCAGTCAGTCATGGCCCGGAGCCTTGTGGGCCATTTGCCCAGCGCTTTGAACAGAGAGAAGACGCAGGAGCTCCAAAAGGGCTCCAAAGACTCGTGCCGGGAGCTGGGGAAAGACAAGCCTTGCAAAAGCGAAGCAGGCCACTTGGTTCAGCGCAGGGAGCGGTTTCGGGAGGAGACACGGCCTCACAGTGTGGTTGACCTTACCCAGGACACTAAGCCTGAAGACGAGCGGCGAATCTTACAGCAGCATTCACCTGCTGCCGATGTTAAACCCAAATACTCGCTCCAGCCCTCACATAGCAGCGGCAGGACCAGCAGTGGCCCGACATCCAGGTACCAGAGTTCAGAACCGGAAAGAAGGGAGCGGGTTGACGAGCATTACCAAGCCACCGGCCCCTCCTCTACTGACCGGCCGAAACGGCTCGACTCTGTGGCTTCATCTCTAGGCACTTTGCACGTTTCTTATGCCAGCCCCTCTTCCCTTCAGAGCAGTCCAGCACCCCTCCCGCCCAGGTTGGTGTCCTCTGGTGCCTATCCTCCCCCACACCACTTGCCCCCAAGCTTGTACCCACACTGCTCTGCCACCAAAGAGCAAGCCAAGGAACACAGAGTGACCGCTCCTACTTATGTGCCTTCTGTCGAGGTTTACGATGAGCGGAAAGGACCCATCCAGATCGCCTCGCAAGCTCGAGACAATACTAAAACCGATAAGAGCAGGGACCGAGACATGAACAGAGCATCCTCACAGTTCGGGAGTGAGAGGACAAATGCAGCCTCTGTCCGGAGTGAGTCACCTTGTCCCTATGAGTTCAAGAGAGACTTTGTACGGGAAGAGGGATCCGTTATCAGGGCCAACAACCTGGTTGTAAAAAAGCCTCCCGTTTTAGATTTGGGCACAATCAAATCCAACCACAGCCCGAATACCAAGGACTTACCGAGCACCAAGCACACAATCAAGATGGGGCAGGAGACGGAAAGCCGCATCCAAGAGCGCGAAATTCTTCAAAGGTCTGGACCTCCGTTTTCCAGTTTGGAATCAGAGACCAAATGGAAGCCTTTCGAGATGGGCAACTACGCCACTAGCCACATGGCCGCTCTGGCAGCTCAGCATACGCACGGCCCCAGAGGAGAAGAGGATGGCAAGCGCATGTACCTGGACCGCAGAGGCAGCCCAGGGAGCCTCCAGGGCGAGGAGCACAACGAGGTATCTGCTATGCAGAGCCTTATCAAGTACAGTGGGAATTTCTCTGGCGAGGTGATGTCTAAGCATGGTGCCGATAGCCGCACCCCGTTCGGCGGACTGGGCAACTTGAAGATGGAGGCGTCACAGCATGCGAGCTCTAAAGCTCAGCACCTGTCTGGGAAGCAGCTGAAGAGGGAGCCGGAGAGACCTGAAAGCGCCAAATCGTTCAACCGGGACGGGAGCTCCTCTCAGGGAGAGGCTGAGGTTCGACACCCCCCAGTGGGCATCGCAGTAGCGGTGGCTCGACAGCGAGACAACAGCAGCAAGCTCGGCTCTGTATCGGACCGGGACAGACCGATTCTGGCAGGAGGCATTAAAGGTACACCACCTTCATGATTTTATATCTACATGGTATTGTAAGTAAAATCATGGTGCGGAGCGCCCCAAAACGCGTATCTGAAATATCTGATTTGCTGAAATCAAGAGCAGCATTTGGTGATGTCTGTTTTCATCTGCTGTCCTGTTTGTTTGGCCATGCCAGCAAGGTCATTTCGCTCTCAGCGTGGAAGCAAAACATGCGCGAGGGGTGGAGCTGATGGGCTTTCAGTCCTGAAGCCACTCAGCAGAGAGCCCGTGCCAAAGATATTGCGCAGGCACCGGCCATGAGCCGCGCTATCGCTTTGGCACAGAGTGCTTCCTGCTAACACATGGAGTGTGTTAAACCTTTCACTAAGACACCACCTGCCTGCTTGTATTAGAAATGTCATTTACAGGGCTGAACTAAAAGCTGTAAACAGGCACTGAATTCTAATAAGACTAAGGTTTGTTGCTAAGCAATAGAATCAGCCCATAGAGAGAGAGAGAGGGAGAGAGAGTGTGTGTGTGTGTGTGTGAGAGGCAGACAGAGTGACTGAGAGAGTATGACATGGGGAGAGAGGCATTAATTTATGTCTTGTGTGTGCAAAGGGAGTGTAGTAATAACATTAGCCATCTTTCGCAGAGGAGATGTTTGAATTTACACAAGGGGTAAAAGCGCATTACTCGATTAATCTGCAGCGAATTTGATGCAAACAGATAGTATGTCCGACAGGCTTTCGGTAACCTTGGAAACAGGCTGAAGCCTTTTCCCTGGAGCGCGATGGAGAGCCATGGGCTCTCACATCTTAGGCTGAGGAATGTGGTCTCCTTGCAGCTAGTGTCACTCATCACAAAGATCCCATGCACCCACTCCGAAGCGTTTTCAGGGACGTCATGGCTGCATTCATGCTCAAGTAAACAAGGATCTCCGTGTCGATCCGCTCGCATAAAAGCCTCTTGTGGTTTAGTATAGATTGGAAAGTGTTGTACGTCTTGTCCATGACAACCGCTAATAATGAAACGTAATTTGAACTTGGCATGGGATGCCCGATCATGGTGCACCCCTTCGGAAACACCAAGCGCAACCCTCGGCGCTTCCCCACACGTAGGCGATACGTTGGCTGTGTGCCCAAGTGTATTGACCAGAGCCCAAGTAGATCTCGCAAACGTTTTTATTTATTAATCCCTTCCGAGAAATCAGCACTTCTTGTTTCTAATTTGGCGGTGACCCGAAGACAAGGGTCAGTCAGAGGTGAGATAGAAAAAGTAGGGAAAGGGGGTGGGGGAGGGGGGAGGGGTAGGTGGGGTAAAACATAAACCAGTGAGAGAACACAACCGGATGGAGCTTGTAAACCATTTCCCATTCCAGATAAGGCTTAAAAAAAAAAAAAAAACGTGAGCACGTTACACATCTCGTTCCCCATTCATACCCTGGAAAAAACCTGCCAAGTGCAGTAATATCATACGTTTTTAAATGCACCCCATAATTCTACGCTGCATGTCAGTGACGTGGTGAGACGTTGATCACTCTTGTTGGCTATAAGCTTGACTTGTGCGCCAAAGATTGGAGAGAACGTTCAGAACGTCTCCTTTATTGGGTGCTTAAAACGAGCTCCAGAGTCGGTTTTGACGTCTGCATGTTTTTACTCTCGCCAGAGGGGCGTGATTTCATTCTGTGATTTGGAAATATTTCGAGTTTCACCTGTACTGTAGCGGCGCTGGAGGCCGATATGGTTTTCAGATCAGGAATCTTTTAAAGTAATGCAGTCGGATCAGAATGTTTGTTTAATTTATTTAAGGAAGGAAAACAAATCTGCAAGACACATCGAATAAGCAAATTAGATGATTATTTTTTTTTTTTTAACATAGAAGTTGCGTAAATAAGTGAAGTGACGGCCAGATATGAGCTCATCAGTGCTGCATGTTATTTTAAAGTTACTGACTCTACTGTACAGGCCCAGGCCAAGAGGAAGAGGAACAAGGACAAGAGCGAACACGTCATCACGATGGCCGACTTCTGTCTGGACGTCTGGACCACGAGCAAGAGAAGGCGTTGAGGTAATGTATGAAGCGGTGCGGGTTTTTCTAACATGAAGACGTCGTGTTTGGAGGTCGGTGGAGCTTATTATAGTGGAGAAGAAGAAGAAGTGGGTTTGACCTTCAGCATGGATTTTATATTTAAGTTCTGGAGGTTTTAATTCTTATCGATTTCATACAACCTTCTTTGAACACTTGGGTTCATGTTTTACAGACAATAAATGTAATATTCTGGTGACATTTACGTTTCTGCGCTTGGGGTTTTTGTTGTTGTTGTTGTTGTTGTTGGAGATGCGCAGTGCAGAGGTGAGTGTAGTAGTTAGTAGTTAGGATATATTAGGTTGAGGTGGGGTTTTTAGTTTTTAGAAGTAGGGATCTTTTGTAGCATTTGGTGTTTGCTTTTGTAAAAATTATTATTCTGTTTATACTCTCTGGTTCTGTCCGTTTAAATTTGTGACCCAGACATTTTTATCTGGGCTCTTTGCCGCTGAGTAACACATTGAAGGCCTTAGTTTAGCTTTTTCCACCTGATAAGAGAGGGCAAATGAAAAAGTAGAAAGTTTTCACACAAATATAATACTGTTGTCATGATGACTAGGTGGTAATGACTGATCAGAGGGTATTTTGCTTTTTTTTAAGGGGATTTATTAAAGTCTAACATGCAGACGTTACTCTCAGTTCCACTGAAGTGATGTGATCATCAGAAATTTCCCATATTATAAAACATTGCTGTCTGAATGTGATTGGATCAACAAGGTCCACTAGTGTTACTAGTGTTTTTTTTTTTTTTTTTTTTTACAGTAGTACTATAAAGAAATTTCCAGAGATATTAGGAAACATGACCCCCAACATCGGCTCAGTTCGCATTACAGATGAGACATTGTTCAGTTTCGTATTTTTCTTTTGGTCATGATGTATAATGTCATGATGTTACACATTCATAATTACAAGTGACTTTTATCTGACTCTGATATGTGCACATCGATGGATCTTTGCTGGAGTTTTCTGGGTTAAAACGCGCTATATTTGTGACCATTTTTATTTATTTATTTTTTTTAACAATGGAAGCAATTTTTAGTCAAAATCTGCTTGGGATTTCGTCTGGAGGACGGCGAACAGTTGGTCTCCTCTATTTATTGAGGTCCAGATAAAGGAAGAAAGTCAGACGGCCTCGCCTTAAGCTGTTTTAAAAAGGTTTAACCGATTCAGATTTTTCTCACATTTGGTTTTAAAAAATAATAAATCAGAATCGAGACACTTCAGGCTGGGAAAGTGACTGTGGCCATGTAGCATTGACTAAGTCAAGACTTTTGGAGTTTCGATAGATGGACAGATCGAGAACGGTGTCACAACATTGTAGACTGCAGGCGTTCCAAATGCATGAGATGGAATTACCAAAAAGTATATTTTCTTTCTGAAAAAGACTGCTAGTCGTTCCTGAGTGCTACAAAAGTCCACTGAAATTAAGTTATTAAAAATATTAAATGATTGAAGAGCATGATAAATATTGCACATGTCTATAACATCATCTGTTCAGTTCTGCTTTTTTTTCTTTTTGTTCTCCCTTCCTAGGATAATTTGTAAAGTATAAATAAATGTATGGGTATAACCCATAACCCTGGGTTCCACCTTGTGAGCAGTTATTGTTGAGTGTCGCAGCCATTTCCAGAGGCAGAAAATGTCAACCTCCCCTACTGTGGAAATGTGGGGCTTATTAAAAAAAAAAAAACCCTGAAAAAAAAAAATTCTCAGCATGATTTTGTTCTCAACAAGTATTATAGGAACAGTCACAACAATGAGGTGGAGTCTTAGTCATAGCAAGAAGAAGCATGGTTCTGACTCAGCTCCGGCTGCCCTTAGTAGGTTAACGGCTTGATGGATATTTTGCCGTCAAGATCACCTGAGAAACAGACCGTAAAAGCATTTTGTATTTGTAGTAGTGTTCTTCCACCTAGTGCATGTCTTATGTTTTCATAATTTCCAGAGAGAGTAAAGATTTGGCGGATTACTCTCAGCTGCACCCACCCCTGGTATCCGTGAGTAGCCTGAACCCTAACCTGATGGTGACCGGCGGTTCCCCCCTGGCGGGGGCGGGGCGCTGGCCCGCCGACCCCACCTCGCATCTGACTTCCCATCCCTGGCTGCCTCGCCCCGGACCCTCGTCCATGTGGCTGCCCAGTTCTCCATATGGTACGTGTTCGGCTCACACGACACATCGACTATGTAGTGTGTAAAATCAATGTGTGGACGTTATTCGTGTACAGTAGGTTCTCAACCTTCTCAGGTTTTAAACGAGTGACCCCATTTTAAGGACTCAAAGCTTGAGGTTCTCACAAGCTGTATAATTTTCTGCACTGGTGTAGTAAATTTATCTTACTAAAAATAACCGTAAATCTTATACACATGTAGCCGCTGAATATGATCATGATCATTTTTATTCAGCGATGCCAGAGTGCACATCGGGGTTGCTAGCTCGAGGTTGAGAACCTATTGTGCGCATCTATTTTTTCCTTTTCCTTAAAATGGATTAAATGTGTTGTGAACACTGTAAAACTGTGATGTTGGCATTTTTCCCTCATGTTGATTTGGTTGATCTCTCAGTTTCTGCTGGCCTGCCAGGCAGCTCAGGCCTTTTTGTCTGGGCCAAGAGAAAACATTCTCAGAAACGTGGCCAAATCCTACCAGCGCTTTTCCCAAAAATAACAACAACCACCACCACAGTCTCAGTGAAACTCGGTGAAAGTCACATTTCTGTCTAGACTTTAATGGAAAAGTGCCAGTGTTCTATAAGCAAGTGGCAGCAGTTGGATGGCAGTCTGTGCTGAAAACTCTAAGATGATGTTATTGTGAGAATGGTGGCTCTCAGGTGGCCAGTGCATTCAAGATCCCTCCAGTGAGCCAGAGCAAAATAACCTTCAACCTTATCTTGCATGTAGTAAGCCTCCATAATCCCAAATCCTATTTCCTCTGTGCTTCAGGACTAGGTGCTCCCTCTCTTCACCAGCCCCTGCCTCCAGGTTACCCCCCCACCTTACCCGGCTCCATCCCACAAGCCTACCAGTTTGCCCGGGACCCACAGACTGGACAACTTGTCGTCATTCCCACCGAACACCTTTCACACTACAGTAGGTTCTTCATCTTCTTGCTATGACTTTGGTCAAATTGTCTTTCTATGTGTTTACTCTCATAGAGTTTGGTGAAATTCTGAGAAGTTTAAAGGATTGCACGTCAAGTATACTGTAGTATAGTATTGTGTGGCCAGTGTAGGTGTAAAGGTCAAACATTTGTGGACACCTAAATACATTTGTGGGTTTTTGATCATCCTATTCTAATTTTATTCCCCCTTTGCTCACTCTTTTGAGAAGGCTTTTCCCGAGGTTTTGGACTGTGGCTTTAGGGGTTTGTGTGTGTCCATACACACTGGGGTGCAGTCGTTGTTCCAGTTCATCCCAAAAGTGTTGAGACAGTGTTAAAGTCAGGACTCTGTGTCAGGACAAGTCCTTCCGCTCTCACCTTGGTAAACCATGTTATGATAGTCACGAACCTCGCTTTTGTGTACGGCGGCATCGGTGTGTTTGAGGGTCAGGTGTTCACAAATGAAGTGCGGCACAGTTAAATGCACGGAACAGAACAGGGTCAGAATCTTTGCAAAAATAAAATCAAGACCAGAATGTAGATAAACTGCAGGAAGATGTACATCCTTATTAGGATATTTATTCACTGGAAGCCTAGCATAGTGTGTGCACTGCTAATGTCTCCTTTTTTTCCTGCAGCGGCAGAGATGTTGGAGCGTGGCCCCCCGCTGTGGCCAGCCGTGTACCCGCCAGCAGGCAGCTCTCTGCAGCACGCCCACCAGCTGCAGCTCCTCTCGCACCAGCAGCTCGTTCGCCAACAGGAGCTCTACATGATTCAGCAGCAGGCTGCCCAGGTCATGGAGCTACAGAGGAACGCGCAGTTTGTGGTAGGAAATAAATCTCTCTTGCTGAACCTTCCAACCATGTGCCTGAGGTGTGACATACAGTACAGCGCCAAGGAGATTCTGATCATTATTTGTCATCTTTTCTTTTTGTTGTTGTTGTTATCGAAGTGTTTTGGCGAGTATCCTGACTGTATTCTCCTTGTGCAGGAGAGACTAAAAGAACAGCGGGCTGACATGGAGGACAAGGCGGAGAAGAGAGTTGGAGAGTGCGCTAAAGCCAGTCTCTCAAGTGTACCTGCCTCTGTCCTGCACTCACGCAAGCCTCCTCCTCCTCCTCCTTCCCCAAGCCCTTCTACCTCCCATAAGAAGGCGGTGACGCCTCTAGCGGTCACACCACTGCCCTCTCCAGTCACTTCCCTTAAGTCCGAAGATAGACCCAAAGTGGAGAGCACACTTCCTCAGCAGTCTTACTCACACCCATCTACCCCAGCCCCACAGCCGCTCAGCCCTGCCTCCGCCTTGTCGCCTCCCCCTTCCCCTATCCACCCCAAACAGGAGTCTGTGGAGGTGCCTGACAAAGAGGAGCTTGATGTGCGTAAACAAGTATCTGCTTCGTTCCCATCTATATATCCTGGTACGTACATTGTGTTTTCAATGTGCAGTGTCTTGCTTAAGTGGGTAATTAATCAACTTTGTCAGTTGTGCGGTTACCTACCCACGGTGGTTTAATGGAATTATTTTTACCAGCATATTATATCCTGATGATAAGAATTCGCCTTTAAAATGAAACATGAGAGCTGAGGGCAGTTCTGCTAGGCTCTCTCTTCTCTTCTATTTTTATTTTTTTTTCCCTTTAGAGAGGGGGGTGGTGTTTGGGTGGAAAGGGAGGGGGGGTGGTTTCGCGTTTGGTTTTGGACAGGGACTGGGCTGAAAACCCACACTGGATGGCAATCAAAGGCAGAGTGCCATTCTTCATGTCAGTATGTGCAGCCTAGAGGGGTCTTAATGAGTAGGCTGCAGATATCCCTACATATGGGATTACCAGCTGCCACTCCACTCAGATGGAGACTTCTTGCGAGAGCAGCACTTTTGTGTCTGTTTCCCCTGGTGTTTCCTCTTTAAAATGCTTTGTACATGGAGTGAATATATTTATGCAATCTCTGCAGTGTGAACGTATGAGCATGCATGCATGTATTAGACCTCGGGGGTGGGGGTGTATACATAAGGGCCTTTGGAATGCTTGTACTGGGACCATTTGGCTCATGAAAGTTTCATAAAGCAGAAAGAGCGTGTGGGATGATTAATCATTTTGTCACTGTGTCATGGAGAACCGAGGCCCTCTGCTCCTTGCATAAGCACTTCGAATCTCTCAGACTGCTCTCTCCTTTTTGTTTTGTTTTGGCAGAAATTCCTCCAGGCTACCCCTACCAATCAATAACGGCATCATTCAGCAGCCACTACCCCTACCTTCTTCAGCCGGCCACAGCTGCTGATGCAGAAGGCCTGGCTCCAGCTGTGCCGCTGCAGGCCAAAGGCTCGAAGCGCTTAGGTGGCCCGGCCAGTGTAAAACCCAGCCACATGTGCTCTCCGGTGGTGGCAGAAGCTCTGCAGGGATCCACGGAGTCCAAGCACGTAGAGGAGAGTGTTGTACCATTCAAAGAGGAACCAGACCTGGAAAACAGCAAGGACGTTTTGGGTCAGAATGGTATTGCACAGTCTATTCACTCTACTGGCTCGATTTCCAACCGGGGCTCGTGCACTCCTGTTGAAGCAGAGACCTGCTCTGGAGCCGCAGTCTCACCAATGCCCGAGGAGGACGAAGTAGAACAAGATCACAAGGAAGATCTATTCTCCTCTGCTCAACGAGAGTTGTACCAAAGATCAGGATCAGACCTGGATAGGAGCCCTGCAGCGGAAGTTTCAAAGAGCTCTCTCAACTTGCCAGAGGCGGCGTACACATCCTCCTCAGATTACACTGACATGCAACCCATAGACTGCAGCATTCGTCATTCCTCAGACTTACCTTTAGTTCACACAGAGAGGATAATTCCTGCATCCAACCTCAAGGAACCCATGCTTCACTCTCCAGACCTGGAATCAACACCCAGAGATATACCGCATCCATGCGCCACTCCACCTGTGCTCCTGCCTGCCCCTGTGCCAGTCGCCATCCAATCCGAGGACCCCATGGCAGGCATGCTGGCACTGCTAACAGCTAGTGAGCTTCCCCAATCTGGTGCCCTTACCACCATGGCTGCGATGCCCCCTACCGGGATGGTGCAGTGCCCAGGGATCAGTCTTTTGGAGTCTACTGCAGCTGAGGGCATGGCCCTGCTTAGCCAAATGGCCGAGCTAGAGATGCAGAGGCACCAGAGAGACTCCATGCAGGGTAAGGCTTGAAACGGTCAAAATGCAAAATATTGGTAGTATTTCAACTCGCGCTGGAAGCACTGATCGGTTTGAAGGGAAGGAAGGGGGGGGGGGGCACATATTTGTTCACATTGAAGTTGAAAATGCAGTGTGTGGGACACAGCAGGACGGCTTTCTGCTCTAATGAATGAGCGATGCACTCACTAGCGCAGAGGTTGGCAACCTTTCACAACTTGCAGCCCACACAGACGACCACAAAAGGTCGTAGAACCCACCACAGGTCGGGAATCGGCCCGAATGTTAAAAATCTTATCTGTGGTAGCATTGAATAGACTCTGGTAATTGGCCAAAGTATGCTTATACAACCGTGTCGGCCGATGCAGCTTCACAAAGACATCTCATTGATGAGGGGAAAGAGCGTTAGTCAGATTAGATCTTGTGTTTGATTAATATATTTCTTTAGAGATGAGGAAGAAAATCGATTCGGTTACGTATCGCGATTCATTTATGTATCGTCACACTGACTCCAAAATACAGATATATTTTTAATTAATTTCTAATTTAGATATGTTTGCGTTAGAGGTGGTAAAATCGTCATATCGTATCGACTGGAACCTGGTGATTCCCGTCGTTAATATTTATTGTGACGGTATTAATCAACAGTGCACAAAGATGAGATTTAAATCTTTCTTCATAATAATTTGTCATTTATCTGGAATTAAAAAACAAAATTACTCAATTACAGTAACAATGTTTTCAAGTCGGCAAAATCATTTCTAAAGACCATTTTACAGAAGAGAAGAGAATGTTCGTCACCTGTGAACACATCTTAGATCGAGTTAGTCACGCCCCTCCATAACACCCCGTATTTATTTAGGCGTCTTCACACCTGACGCTCTTGTTCGAGACCTGAAGAGTATCTTCTCTGTTGTAGATTTCAAGTAATAAATGTTTGTATTGATTTGTTTTTCTACGTGCAGGCATAATGCACTGTGGATTAGAGAGTCTCCTCGAGGCTGGGAGGCAAGTCCTCCTGGAAGCCATCGAACGCCAGCCGCAGGTCAGCATCTGTCTCCCCAGAGAGCTCAACCCAAACAAGAAATACAGCTGGAGACAGAAGAAAGACGAACCTGTATGCATTCCATTCTCTCATTCTTCCTTCAGGCTCATCAGCCTTGCTTTTTATTCGTGTTTAGGGCCTTGGCCTCACTGTTTTTTCTCAGACATCCTCAGAGAGTGGCATTTCATAAAAATATCCTGTGTGTGTGTGTTTGAGGTTTTAAAGTGTGTTGGCATGATGATTTTTAGCTTCAAAGCATTTGATGCACACGAGTGATTTTTATAAAACGATACACCATGTTGTTGTGCATGCTAAAATAATGTTCTAATGTTATTTGTGCGTTACTGATCTCTTGCCAGGGATATTCAGTGTTTAGAGTCGGGGTAGTGGGATAAAGTTAAGCCCTGGTTAGAATCATAGCTTGGCTTGTTTTTTTTTGTACTTTTTCTTTTAGATGTTCTCTAAATCCTCTCTGGATGGTATCGATGCGATGGAGGTGGACTATCGTGTGAGACTGGCTGAGCTGCAGCGGTGTTATAAAGACAAGCAGAGAGAGCTGATCAGGCTGCAGAGACGGAGAGACAAAGTGTAAGTCTCCCAGTTACGCCCCATTATGATTAGCGTAGTCTACGCTTATATACTGTATCAGCGTTGGTTATAGTGTTTTAGCTCTGTCGCGCTACGCAGTAAGCAATAATTCATTGATTATTGGTGTTGGGATATGAAGTGTGATTATATAGTCATGTTGACTTTATTTCAGAGAGAAGCAGCAGATGCAGCAACAACAGCTTCAGCAGCAGCAGGAGGAAAGAAACAGGAACCTGGCCAGGAGAGGCCCCGGTCGGCCCCGGAAGCGCAAGCATGGCCTGTGTGCTCTGTCTCCGCCTTCAGGCAAGCTGGACGCCAAGTGTGGAAGGTAAGTGTGGTGCGCAAAAACCCGAGCGCGGACCTGCAGTCAGGATGCAACTCTGAGCCGTCGTGCCTGCAGTTAAACGCTGTGCTGTTTTCCAGGCTGGCCCAGAGCTTACAGTATTCAGAAGACTCTGAGAGTGGGGAGGTGTTGAGGAAGCGCTTCCGCAGCTCCATACGCGAGGAGGACGAGGATGAGGACATGGACATCGGTATTTTAAAGGCGAAGAAGAGAAGCAAGAGCTGGAACGATCAAGAAGCTTCCTCCAGTTACTGTCACGAGGTGCGTGACCTGCGCGGCGATGCTGCAGAGACGCAGCATCGTTTAATACGCGGTTATTTGTCGAATCGTCTACTGATCTAATTAGTAATTGTGCTTTCTAACAGGTGCCTAAAGCAGGCAGTAAGAAGATCCAAGTAAGTGATCAAGAGCAGTTGGCTTCAAAGCTCGACAAGGCCTTGTCTCTCACTAAGCTCGGTAAATCGAACAAGACCTCATGTAAGTTTGTGGACGGTTCTTCAGCAAAGTCCAGAACTCCCTCCGGGAGCCGGCTGTCTCTGCTCCCAGACATGAGTGTGAGAAACAAGATGGCAAAATCTAAGCTGTCCAAAGAGCTCGGTTTCTTTCACAAATCCTCCAAAGGAGGTAAAAGCAAAATGTCGAACAAATTAAAGCCTTCAGACTCGTGCCTTAAGGGAAAAGGCCAGAGGAAAGCTTCTAACTCTCCAGTGAGGTCCGAGATCAGCAGCTACTCCAACAGTGAGTGACGTCCCTGCAAGTTTATTCAGTTTCTTTATAATGATATAAGGATGGATGGATATATATACAAACACACACAAGAGTGAGTCAAAAATTATCTGCACTTTGGCCCGTAGAATTAATTTGAATAAACATTTAGAAAAGAAAGACACCATTTTTCATCTCCTTGCTTTTCATTACAATTTGTCCATCTGCCAACAAGCTTTGTATTCTCATAAAAAAAAAAAAAAAAGTGAATCTTCGTCCTCGTAGTTCTGCTTTCAGGCGACCAAACAGGTGAAAGTGTGATGGAGTGAGATCAGGACTATAGTGAGGAGCTTTAATACCTCAGAGTGTCGACAGTGTGGAGCAGAAGTGTGCGGACGTGCATCGTCACACGAGATAACGACGCCCTCGGATATCAGTCCTCTGTGTTTAACCTGAAGTTTAGTTTTCAGCTCTTCAATAAGCGTCTCACTGTAACGAGCACTATTGATTGTCGAACCTTTTTCCTGATATTGTTCCAATACTTCTGGCCCTTGAGTATCCCAGAAAACTGTAAGCGTTGATGAATTTATCAGCTGATGGTCGACTTTTTAACTTTTTCTCGGTCGGCGATTGAGGATGTTTCGGTTCCAGACTCTGCCGTTTACTCTCAGACTCGTAGTGATGAATCCGTGTCTCGTCACCAGTAATGATGATTCTCTTGAAGAAACTTTCACCTTCTGTAGAGTATTGCTCCACATTTAGTTTGCGGATATCTAAACACTTCTGATTATGCTCTTCAGCACTAGGAACACCCTCAGAAAACACACACACACAAAAAAAAACCTAACGAAACTAATCACTGCTCTTCATTTATGCAAAATACATGTGGGACGTCCATTTTTGTTCGCACCACAGTTACAAAAGAACTGATGCACAGCAGTGACCGGGGAGACAGAGCAGAAAGCGGTGATACAGACGGTTTAATATAACTGCAGTGCGGATAATTTTTGACTCACCTTCCTATGTAGTCATGGAATGCTTTTGTTTTGTGTGTCTTGATTTGTTTTATTCCGTTCTTTATTGCGGTTGGTAACATTTGCACTGAATTGAACTAAAAGTCCTAAGCACTGTGATATGCTTGTAACACAGACACAGATTCAGACGAGGACTCTATGAAGGATGGCTGGCCGCCCCATGGCATGATGGGTAAATCGGGAGCCCGTGCACAGATCCCAGGCCATTACAGCACTCCTTCCAAGAAGAAGCGGCCGTCATCCAAGAGAACCTCTGCATCCTCATCATCCTCGTCGTCCTGTCTCAAGTCCAAACAGGGGGTGAAAGAAAGAAAACAGAAGCACTTTGCTTTATTACTCCAAGAAGCAGGAGTCAGCTCTTCTGAGGACTCATTTGACCAAGGTTACTGAAAAAAAAAAAAAACCTTCGCTATGCACACAATTGCCTTCATGCCTCGTGAGCTGCTTGTTCATGCCACGCCTATCAGTGTAAAATTTTTCCGAAGAAGCCATAAATACAGTAGTTATAAAAGAGTTCTGCTACCTCATCTCCTGCCCTGTATGCTTGTATATAATATTTGTCGACTCTTTTTGGAGTCTTTTTTTCTTTCTTTTTTACAACATGGTTGCCTTTTATGACTCTGTCCTGCCGTTTGAGGCATCTGTAGCATTGTGCATTAAAACTTGTGTGGCTGTGTGGAAAATGTCTCATAATTGTATTTTGCAGTTTGGTACCCAAGCTTTATTAAACATGTTGGTTTTTAATTTTTACTCAATGTCTGTCTCTCGCTACATCTAGAACAGTAGACTGCAATTTGCTATTCATTCCTAAGTTCCTGTTCTTCAAATATCCCTTTTCACAGTAACGGCTCAAACCTGGCGGGGAAAAATGTCTGAAGGAAGCAGATTAAATCTTGCACCAAGAAGAGTGTGCAGGGGGTTTCATTAAAAAAAAAAAAAAAAAATCCAAAACAAATCTTGATGAAATGCTGGGGGGGGAATTTGCTTTGTAGTCTTAATTGCTTTATTGTTTTGTTTTGTTTGTTTTTTTTGTTTTGCTCTATTTCTCTTGACTGATTGAAAGGTTCTACCCATTTACAGACAAACCCACTAGTTGTCCCCTGTGTCTGCATGTTTACGATGGGGATATTTGGATAACGGGGTGCTCTCTGTTTTACTAAAAATGAATAACCTAGCCCGTCTAGACTGCTGGCTCTCTCCCTGCAGCTGCTTGGCCACCCCTCCACCTCTGACCCCCTTCTCCTCCCCATGATGCTTTTGAATGTCTTTCGGTCTGTGCGTTTGCTTGTCCTGCTGCAACACACACCAAAAAAAAAAAAAAAAGAGAAGCCAAGCACTTGTCTTGGACTAGGGCAGCCAGCTGTGCAACGTGAGGTCACTATCCATGACACCTGAGCCATGGGCAATGTTCTGTAAGTAGGACGCCTTTTTTTTTTTTTTTTTAACTGCCGTGACTTCTCGATTAATAGTTTCTAACTAATTTGTGCTTGCTTATGTTGCATTATCAAAGATTTGCTCTTTTTTTTTTTTTTGCTTTTTAACAAGGTCAGGAAAATAAAATGGAGAAAAAATTCAACGTTTAACACATTCTCACCACTTTTGATCGTCAGAAGCCATGGTTATGTTCCTTTAAACCGAACCAAGTCCTGGTTGCTTAGCTGTGTGTTAATTTAGTGCTCGTTTTATTTCTTTTATTCGATGGCTCTACTGCTGCACTCTACAAATGATTGATTGCTTAAAAAGTGGGTTAATGCACCACGCCCGCTACACGATTGGAATTTTGGAGCACGGCATGTGTGCTATAGGAACACTTTATGGTAACACTTACCTTTAACTCCACGAAACCTCAACCAGCACAAAATTTATAACACAAAAGCAAGATAAAAAAAAACAAAAAAACCATTGTGTGTGTGAGGCTGCGGAGGCCGGGTTAAGGCAGCGTAATATTTCTCACCGAACATCTTTATTTCTGTTTATTATGGTGTAGTGTAGATCTCAGGGTTAGGAGGGAGTGAAAAGGGGGGGGGGGGGGATATAACCATGGCTTAGTCGGGTAACGGCCCAGGCTCCTCTCTGTCCCCGAACACGTGAGGCTCAGAGCGACTACAAAGCCCCAGGAGCCATGGAGGTCTGTCCTCACAGAGCCTGCTTTCTCTGCCCAGCCTGCTTCTGCCCGTGCACATCGTCTGCTTGCCTTTGCTGTGTTACATGTTTCAGCTCTTACTGCTGTCTTCAGGCATGTACTTGTGTCTTTCTAACCCTGTTTTATGTCCACATTGTAACAAGCCAAAGGTCCTTGTTTGTCTGCTCTAAAACTCGTATGCTTTCCATCATGTTAATAAGCTCACGCCTGCCGTCAGTCAGCCTAACCACTCCGGAGCATCATGTTTCGTCCTGTGTCCTGTACGCGTCTCCTAATGCGTCCGTTTCCCTCCCGAGTGGGGGCGGGGTCAGCTAAACTGGGTACCTGCTGTCTTGTAGTCAGTCCTTTAAAGAGATCTTACTCTAACAGCCGAAAGGGTCATGAACAATTGATGAGTTCTTCATCGGCCTGTCTGCCCGTAACCCACATCTAGCTTTTAGCATTACTTTTAGTTTGCTCCTGTTTTCAACAGGATACCGTTTCTCGATTTTATTTATTTACATTTCTTTTCACGTAATTTCCACATTTTTGTTAGTTTGAAGAAAGCTAGTGTGAAGTTAATCCTGTTACGCAGTGTGAAAGCTGTTCACATGATGCTGCTCTCTACCAGCCTGGTACTCCATAAAGCCGCGATTTGTCATTCACCAGTAAGCTCTTACAGTAGTGAGTGAGTGAGTGAGAGAGAGAGTGTGAGTGGGCGTTTCTATGTTTTCAAGAAAAACGCATCAAAGCAAGGTCATCCGTGGCGTTTGGCACGGCTGATGAGAAACGCGGTATCCACATTGATAAATCACAGTGATGGGCGAGATCATAAATGAATGGCCGTGGGTTTGGCGTTCGCAGGAATGCACGTCTTCCCGATGGTTTTACAGCCAGCCAGAGATTACTGGAAAAAAAAGAAAAAAGAAAAGAAATCTGTGGTTTGAAAGCCATCCTTTAAAATTTCAGATTAAATAAGGCTACTTGATTGCATGGTACACCGTAACTGATGTTTTCCGTGCAGGCTACTGTAATCTTTCTAAGTTTGGTATAATTACTAAAAATGACAGATGTGTTTAACGCTTCTCCTTTCATTGTAAACAGAGTACTTTACTGAAAGGGATGATTACGATGACGAGGACGACGATGAAGAGGACTATGACCATGACCTGGATGAGATTAATGGCCTGTGCTCTTCCTCGCTAGAGGAAAGCGGGTTGGGTCTCCTTGCTCGCTTTGCCGCTAGCGCCATCCCTAGCCCCATTACCTCCGGCCCTTTGTCCCTTGTTCAGCTGGAGGCCAAGCAGAAAGCCAAGAAAAAAGAGGAGAGGCAGAGCCTGTTAGGTGAGCATATGTCGCCCTATTACATTTTTACACACGGCTCCAAGATGATGATTTTTTTTTTTTTTTTTTTTTTCATTAACCATTTAAATTCTAATGATCAAAACTGATATGAGATCATTATAATATTCCTTGTAGGCTGTTTGTAAACCAAAAATTATGCAAAAAAAAGAGACCCCAAATAGTAGAGTATCATCCTGATAATACGATATAATTGGTTATAATCTATCAGGGATTTTATCTAGGAATCAGATTGATATTAGCGGAAATATTCTCCACTTATTGTTATGGATTAACGCTAAAAGACAGGGAGTGCTACTCGGCTAAAATAACACTTTCAGTCGGTGTAACTGTAGAAGATCTTTATGGCTTGGCGTCCTGTCAGTGGCTAAATGATGCTAAGCAGCGGCGGCGGCGGCGGCCTACCCTACGACATCCAGCCGCGTATTCATCTCTCAGAGAATCTCAGAGTGTGTTTATACCAGAGAGACATTGAAGCCAAAGAAGCCTGACGAGGCTTAAACTTATCTATTTATTCAGAATCTGCTAATATATATATATATATATATATATATAT